>JANUWF010000948.1:600000-1021244 GCA_026120185.1 Voacanga thouarsii
GTCAAAGGTACTTATTTGTCCATCCTTTCTCTCAACTCTTTTTCTCTCATCTCTTATTCTTTCCTTTCAATTTCTTGTTTTTGTTTGACATTTTGCGCTCTCTTTTTCTTTTCTTTCTCCTTAATGATTCTTTAATCTTTGTTCACCTTATTAGGGGCCATGGGGGTGAGGGTAGGGCTGTCAATGGGTCGGGTATACCCGAACCCGGACCTGTACCGAACCCGTTTATAACGGGTCTGGTACACATAATTTTCTACCCGACCCGGACCCGGCCCGTTTACCCGATTACTATATATAAATGGGTCCGAGTATGGAACTATATTACCCATACCCGATTACCCGTTTAATAAATTATATTATATATATATATATTATATTATATAAAATATAAAATATATATTATATTATATATAAAATATTATGTTAATTAGTTTTTTTTCCTACTCTTACCCTAACTCACCCTATCTCATGATTCTCATCTACAGCTGCCGTCTTTCTCTTCTATTCGATCTTCATTGTCTTCATTTTCTCCTCCTCAGTCTTCACTATCTTCTCTTCTCTTCAGTGAAGTCTTCTCTTCTATTCAGTCTTCACCGTCTTCCTCTTCTTCATCTATAGCTGCCATTCATCCTCAACCTCATCTCATCTATAGCACTATAGCCACTGAGCAGTCGCCGCCGCCGCCTACCCACGTGGCCCAGGCCCACAGCAACACACGGACCGAGCCAGCTGCCTCCGATCTAAGGTTAGTACCACCGAGCAATGTTTGATTTGTCGTACACTGCCTCATCTCTCCCTGTTGCTTTCCAGAACCCAACGATTGTTGTTCTATTGGTCCTTGTCCAATCGTCTCTGTTGGATACTTCTTATCCTTATGATTGAAAAATTACCACTCATTTTGTTCTTCATATCCGATCTGGCATTTGTCTGTTCATCACAGTAGAATAAAAGTAGAGAACATGTTCATATTACTGCTTCATCACAGTAGAATAAAAGTACCACTCATTCTGACGGATCACTGAGCACAAATCTGCCGTCTTGTGAAAGCTGAATTTTTTATCCTTCCGAGACTAATTTATGCTATTCTACTCTGCTTTAGTAATTTTGATTGAATATTCTATTCTGGCAATGTCTATTGTGTTTGACTAGGATAGTGTCTAAATTGCTTCAATTTTTAATGAGGGTATTAAGTTGACATTGGCTGAAGGAGGTTGATTTTGGGATATAATGCATATAAGTGGGGTTTAATTGTCTATACAAAGTGGGTGCAAAAAGAAGTATTGGTTTGTGTTATTTTTCCTTGGAATTAGTTTTTACTACAAGGACATTAATTTTAAATGTTGTTATATTGGTTGCAATCCTGTCTTGGTACTTTCTGAATGCATGAACCAATTTTCCATTCCTTTTGGGAGGCTATTGAGTTGTTGTTTTGAAAACTTGGGCTTCATTAGGACTTTAATTGGTTTTGGAGTAAATTGGGGATTTATTCTTTTAAAAGGCATATATATTCCTATTTCTTTGTTATGCTATTAGATGACTATTCATATCTCTATGTTTTCTATTGGATGCTCCTTTCTTCAATTATACTAAGTTTTTCATCTATTTACTTAAACTATTTACTTGTCTTTGAATTCTAGTATTTTGTAAATAGAGTAGAATATGTTTTCTGTTTCTTTATACTTTGCTATTATTTTGTGAATTTTCAACTTTGTATGAGGTTTTTGTTCATGTGATTTGAAGTTGGTATTGGGTTGGTTGTGGCTTGTGGTGAGTTGTATTGGAGGATTGTGGTTGTTGGAGTTGGATTATTGTGGGAAGTTGTTGTTGATTTGATAGAAGCCTTACAAAAGCAGAGTAGAATAACATCTTAATGTGGGCATGTTTAGATGTATGTCACATCCTAATGTTTAAAACTGACCATAAAGAAGCAAAACAGCCTGCATTCCCTATTTTAAACAACATAGTATTTTCCCAGCAAAATTTACTTATTGTGTTAGAGTTAAGAATTGTTAGTGATTTTACTATATCTATTCAACTTTATCCTATGACGTTTTGGGAATGTTTAGGGATGTTTATAAGAGTATATTAATGCTTGAATTGAATTACATGCTTGCCGGAATTTGGTTGTAAAATTAGCTTGTCATTGAAAATTATTTGTTTTATGAAGGATGTCAAGTACACATACTGAAACACCACCTTCAGTTTCAAGTGATGATCATAATACTAATAACATGGCCATGGAGTCACAGTCTATGGAAGATGTCAATGACGAAGGAATTTTGACCTCAAGGACAAGGAAATTGACTTCTAAGGTATGGGATGAAATGTCAAGATTTACATCTCCTTCTGGAGAGGTTATAGCTAAATGTAACTGGGCAAAAAGCAACTTAGTGGGGCAAGTAATGCTGGAACTACTCACCTAAAAAAACATTTGGCACGTTGTCCTTTAAGAAAATATAAGCAAGGAGGGCAAATGAATCTCATGAAGGCAAAAAGTCCATTAACTGATTCTTGTGAAGTTCGAAACTATAAATTTGATCAAGAAAAGAGTAAACGGATTTTGGCCAAAACAATCATTAAGCATAATTATCCTTTTAATATGTGTGAGCATGAGTGGTTTGAGGAATTCTGCAACAGTTTGAACCCAAATTTCAAGCTTGTCTCTCGAAACACAATGAGGTCAGATGTTATTGATTTGCATAAGGAGGAGAAGGAAAAATTGTATAAGATGTTGGATCATTTGGCTTGTAGATTTACCCTTACTACTGATATTTGGACATCTGACCATTCTAATAATGCATACATTTGTTTGACTGCTCATTATGTCAATGACGATTGGGAATTGAAAAAGAATATCATTGCATACAGACCTATTCCTTATCCTCATGATGGTGAAACATTGTTCAGATTCATTAATGACATTATTTTAGAGTGGAATTTGGATAAGAAACTGTTTTCCATGGTTGTTGATAATGCATCTGCAAATGATTCAATGGTTAGGCATTTGAGATCATGGTTGTGTGATAAGTCGTGGCTTCCTTTAGGTGGAGATTTATTTCATGTTCGTTGTAGTGTACATATTCTTAACTTGATTGTGCAAGATGGTTTGGCTCATATTGGTAATACCCTTCAAAAAATTCGAGAAACTTGCAAGTATTTGAAAAGATTACCTCATGGTTGCCAAAAATTTGAATGTGCATTGCAACAATGTAAGCTAAAAAATAAGAAAAAAGTGTCCTTGGATGTTCAAACTAGATGGAACTCTACTTTCTTAATGCTTGATTCAGCATTGCCTTTAAAGGAAGCATTTAGTCGCCTTGCTCAGATTGATAAAAATTACAAGCTCAATCCAAGTGAAGAGGAATGGGAAGTTGCTAGTTTGGTTCACACTTGTTTAAAAATCTTTTATGAGGCTACTTCTCATTTTAGTGGTAGTCATTTTCCCACATCAAATGTATTCTTTCCTGATGTGTGTAGAATCCAACTCAAGCTGAAAGAATGGGTATCTGGTGATAATGTTTTTCTTAAAGCCATGGCTGATTCGATGAAAGTAAAGTTTGAAAAATATTGGGATGAGTGCTGTTTAGTGTTGGGAATTGTTGTTGTTCTTGATCCCAGGTTTAAAATAGATTTGGTGGAATTCTATTACACTGAGATATATAGTGATAATGCTTTTACTTATGTTGAGAGGATTAGGAGTGGTTTTCTTAATTTATACCTTGAATATGGTGGTCAGTTGGGATCTGATACAATTAGTGATGAAAGGGATTGTAATCGAAATGATGGGAATTTGAAAGTTGATGTGCTAAATCGGTTTGACCAATGGTACAAGACAACAAAGTCTTCTATGCTTCGTGTGTATCAAAAGGCTGAAATAGATCAATATTTGGATGAACCAGTGTATCCGAGGAATGACCATTTTGATATATTAAGCTGGTTGAAAGTTAATTCTTTGAAATATCCAACTATAGGAAAGATTGCACGTGATATCTTAGCTATTTCAGCCACAACTGTTGCATCTGAATCTGCTTTCAGTGTTGGAGGAAGGATAATTGATGAGCCACGTTCTTGTTTACTTCCTGATATCATGGAGGCATTAGTGACTACAAGTGACTGGATTGAATCGAAAAAAAAGAGAAGTAAAAGAATATTTGTTACATTTTGATTTTCTATATTTAATTTTTTGTTTATCTATTGGCTAATTAATTTGTCTTTGACAGAGTTAGTTGACTTAGAAGATATGGAAGATTGCTCTTCATTGACAAATGCAGCAAAGACTTCAACTTGATATGTAAATCTGTTTATTCATTTTATCTCTTGAAGTTCATATTATGTTTTAACTTTTCATGTGATAATTAATATTTTTATTGTTTTTCTTCTTTATTGAGTTACAGATACTGTTGAGGATTGTTGATGAAGGATGAGAAAGTTGATGATAACTTATTGGATGAATTGAGGATATTTTATGTTATGTAATAGTTATAAACTTTTGTACTTGGCAATGTTGCTTTAAAAGTTATTTAATGTTTAATTTCTAATTGTCATATATTGTATGAGATTGTTATTTATGAATTTGGACGTTTCTTTTTATTATTGTAAATTTAAAATGTTGAGAATTTATTGATATTATGGTTATTTCGCATTTTTTTAGCTTAAATGTGAATTAAATTGTTTTAAAATTTTAATACAGGAAGATTATTTTTACACATATTTTCGGGCCGGGTATACCCGACCCGGACCCGATACCCGCATTCGCGGGTATGGGTCTCTTCAATCCATACCTGCCGGGTATTCGGGTCGGGTCGGGTACTACCTTTCTTTAAACGGGTCCGGGTCCGGAACGCCCTGTCCCGGACCCGATTAGATCCGTTTACAGCCCTAGGTGAGGGTAAATTTAGTTCCTTCATTGAGTAGGGAATAAGTATTCTTCCTCCCATCATGCTTTACATGCCTATTGTAATACCAAGGTCTCTCTAGGAGCAAGTGACCTGCTTGCATGGGTACCGCATTATATAGCACATCATCCTGGTACTTTCCCATCTCAAAAGGCACCAAAACTTATTTGTTTACTCTCATTTCCCCACTATCGTTCAACCATTGCAATTTGTAGGGCTTGAGGTGTTTAATCCAACTCATGTCCAATTCCTCAACTAAGTTTGCACTAATCACGTTAGTGCAACTCCCACTATCCACAATGATACTACAAGGAGTCTTGTTGATTAGACATCTAGTGTAGAAAATGTTCTCTCTTTGTTGGTGATCTTGATCTTCAATGGCTTGTAAATTCGATGACCTTCTTGTGACTCCCACTAAAGAGTATTCTTGACCAACAACTTTTCCTTCATCACTTTTCTTATCCCCATTTCCCTCTTGGTCTTCTTGGTACCTTTCTCCCTCTTCTTCTTCGTCGGTAGAAACCTCACCATAAGAATTAGTATATATTGTTCTCTTGCTTGGACACTCATGGGAAGTATGTCCATATCCAAGGCACTTAAAACACTTGATGTCCCTATTCATTTATGGCATCTCCATGGCTTTTCCCTTGTCTTTGTTCCAACCTTCTCTAGGCTTCCAATCCTCTCTAGGTTTCCAAGCCTCCCTTAGTTTGTTGAAGTCCTTTTGGAATGGCTTATGGGCTTCATCCTTCTTAATTGGCACCTTATTAATAGTGTTAGGATTTGAAAGTGGTGGTCTAGTAAATGCCCTCCTCTTTAATTGCCTCTCAATCTTCATAGCGGAATGTACCATATCCTTCAATCGTTCATAGGGGTGTAATTTTACCAAATTAGTAACTTTCCTATTTAATCCTCCTTAGAATCTTACCCTCGTTGCTCTAGGATCCTCATTGATTTGAGCTCTCATCAACATTACTTCCATCTCTTTATAGTAATCTTCCACAGTCTTGTTCTCTTGCTTGAGTGATTGGAGCATTTGGTAAAGATCATTGTAGTAATGGTGTGGTATAAACCTTACCCTCATCATATCTTTTAATAAATTCCAACTAGCCACAGTTTTCACTCCCACTGGTCTCGTTTGTGCACTAACTTGCTCCCACCAAACCAAAGCATACTCCGAAAATCCCAAAATAGCCAACCTCACATTTGACCTCTCACTATATGTATGACTTTTTAGGAAGATCTCCATCTTACTTTCTCACTCGAAATATACTTCGGGGTCACTCTTGCCATAGAATGTGGGCATTTTTAATTTGATGTGGTTCAACTCCTTCTTCTCATTATTTTCTTCTCTCCTACCTCCTCTATTGCCCCATCCTCTATTGTGTTCCCCAAAGGCTTCAACTTGTTCCCCTTTATATCATTCATCAACTCCCTCAAACTCTCTTTCTAACCCCCTTAGGTTGTTCCCACCATTTCTTCCTTGACCTCTACCTTGTCCTCCTCTCATACCATGTCTTCCCCTTCTCATAGGAGCTTGTTGGAATCCCCCGATAGAGTGCTCATCCCACTTTTCCCCTTGTTGGGTATTTAACGGAGGAGTATGGGTATCACCATCCTGTTGGGATTCGTGGACTCCTAAACGCGGAAAACATCTACGAATCCCTCCCGAGGACCCAAGTAAACGATTAAGAAGATCTAAGCTTTAAGAGTTACCTACGGTTGCTTGTAATCGAAATCCTTCGATTACGGTTTGCGTTGTTGTACGTTCGACCCGAACAATCACCGGACGACTGCGGTATGTGAACGTCCTCTACGGATACACACCGCGAACTCACTCGATACCGGGAGTGCTAGCGCCTAGGGTTTGAGAGGTTTTTTTTTTTCTTCTGGTAGAGAATGGCACGAATGTTCTCAACCGAAAAATTGGACTATCGAAAGACGGCTAGGGTTTTCTTAAAAAACCCTCGAACATCTTAGAGTCCAACCCTAATCATATCTTATCATATTCTAATTTAAATTCAAATTAAATTAAAGCTGATATGATAAGATTACGCCATTATCTTGGTAATTTAACTAATTATTTTACCGAGTCGATTCTTATAATCCGGATATCATCCAGATTCATCGAACACTGGTCACCGAGAAAAATAACCTAACAAGTTCGCTTATTGTGTGACCCTATAGGTTCATTTAACAACGCGACGTGCCTAAATCGTATTTAAATGGCCCACAAGTTATAAGCGGTTTCTAGCAAAACATTATAACTATCCAGGTTAAATGAAGATCGGTGATCTCTTTGAACCAAACCATAATTTTATATTTAGTCCCTTTGTCACACGATATCCAAATTAAGCATAAGGCACGGAGCATGTCATCCTTATTAAGCTTAATCAATTATTTCTTGATTTCATAGTAGACTTGTTCAAACAAATGATATCAATATCTTAGATTGATATATTTGAGCACGGCCATGCATTTTTTAACGAGTCTAACTTATCAAGGGGCCCATGGATATCTCTCCCATAATTGAGAGGGACAAATTCCTTCACAATCAATCATATTCCTCTCCTTGATTTATTTTATATCCAACGAGTAGTCTAATTTATTATCACGGTTAAAGACAACTTTAGACAATGTCAAAATATAGAATTTATCAAGTAAGAAACTATGATGAATTTAGGTCGAAGGACTTTCAATATTATTATGGCTAGAAAGTACTTATGACATATTCCATGAAGTACTCTCACGAGTGGGTCATGTCCAATACAATGTTCTCTAACATTTATTTATGTCTTGACTCGATATCACAAATATCCATGGCCGATAAAACATAGCCATCAAGTCACAAACATACTAATCTTAATTTATTATTATTCCAATAATAATAATCGATCGAGGACAGACTTTAGAATAGTCATTGTATTCATTGTAGGGTTTTACTATCAAGTCACGTACTTGATGACCAACAAAACAAAACTCACTATTCATGGAAAGGAAAGCCTCATATTATTATATAAAACATAATGACAATTGTATAAGTACAAATTGACTCTAGGGCATATCCCCAACGAGTCTCCCACTTGCACTAAGACCAATTTGGCATAAGCCGTAATCCCATTGTTACGGTATGACTATCATGTTTAGACGATGGGAGAGGCTTTGTCGATGGATCTGCAACATTGTCATCGAGTTGGCACCTTGCATACATTGACATCTCCTCTATCAACAATTTCTCGAATGAGATGAAAACGTCTAAGTATATGTTTGGATCGCTGATGTGATCTTGGTTCCTTAGCTTGTGCAATGGCTCCATTGTTGTCACAATAGAGATCACTTGGGTTCACAATACTAGGAACTACATCTAGTTACGTAATGAACTTTTTAATCCAAGCTGCTTCTTTAGGCTGCGGTGAGCGACTACATACTCGACTTACGTAGTAGAATCGGCCACGGTGTCTTGCTTTGAACTTTTCCGACTTACGGCACCTCCATTCAAACAAAATAGAAAACACTGATTGCGATCTATAATCATCTATGTCGGACTGAAAACTAGCATCGGTGTAACCATTTACAACTAGCTCGCCTTCTTGTCCTCCATAAACTAAGAACATATCTTTAGTTCTTCTTAAGTACTTTAGTATGTTCTTGACGACGATCCAGTGTGCCTCTCCGAGGATTTGGTTGGAACACTGCTTGTCATGCTCAATGCATATGATACATCGGGTCGAGTACATAACATGGCATACATGATAGACCCTATAGCGGAAGCGTATGGTATCTTGTTCATGCGCTCTTCTTCATCCTTCGTAGAAGGACTTTGAGTTTTCTTGAGCTTAATGCCATGTGACATTGGCAAGAATCCTCTCTTAGAGTCTTGCATCTTGAACCTTTTCGAGTACCTTGTCAATGTATGCACTTTGACTTAGGCCAATTAGCTTTCTAGATCTATCTCTATAGATCCTTATACCTAGAATATAGGCGACTTCACCTAAGTCTTTCATTGAGAAACAATTTCCCAACCATGTCTTTACACTTTGTAGAGTTGGGATGTCGTTTCCAATGAGTAAGATATCATCAACATAAAGTACCAAAAAGACTATTGCATTCCCACTTGTTTTCTTATAGACACAAGGCTCATCTTCATTTTTGATAAAGTTAAATTCTTTAATTGCTTCATCAAAACGAAGATTCCGACTTCGAGATGCTTGCTTCAATCCATAAATGGATCTTTGAAGCTTGCACACTTTATTAGAATTCAAAGGATCATCAAAACCCTCGGGTTGTGTCATGTACACATCTTCGAGTAAGTTTCCATTAAGAAACGCGGTTTTGACATCCATTTGCCAAATTTCATAGTCATAATATGCTTGCTATGGCAAGAAGAATTACGATAGATTTAAGCATTACAAGCTGGTGAAAAGGTTTCATCATAGTCTATACCATGAGTTTGTCTATAACCTTTTGCTACCGGTCGTGCTTTGTAAGTATGCACATTTCCCTCCATGTCTGTTTTCTTTTTGAAAACCCACTTACACCAATGGTTTTTGAACCTTTAGGTGGGTTAACCAAAGTCCAAACTTGGTTATCATACATGGATTGCATCTCGGACTTCATAGCCTCTAACCATTTTCTAGAGTCGGAACTCTTAATGGCTTCTTGATAGGAAGTGGGCTCATCATTAACCATAAGCTCCACATTGTGATCGTCGGTGATGAGAAATCCATATCTCTCGGGTTGTTGACGAACCCTATCGGATCTTCGAGGTCCTTGTTCTATAGATATAGGCTCATCTTGGACTTGTGAGCCATCTAATCGAGATTCATTATTTGGTTCGGGCACTAATTGTGGCTCTTGAATCTCATCTTGATGAGGTTCGAGGCACTAAGCTGTGGTCCTTGAATCTCATCAAGATGTATTTTACTCCCACTTGATTCTTTTGGAAATAAATTCCTTTTCAAGAAAGAATCCATTTCGAGCAACAATTACTCTATTTTCTTTTGGGAGATAAAATTGATATCCTTTAGTTTCTTTAGGATACCCCACAAATATGCATTTATCGGATTTAGGTGCAAGTTTATCGAGATAATAAACGCTTTACATAAACTTCACAACCCCAAATCTTCAGAAATAACAAACTAGGTTGTCTCCCGAGTCCATATCTCATATGGCGTTTTACGAACCGATTTAGATGGAACTCGATTTAGTATGAATGCAGCGAGTCTCCAGGGCATAACCCCAAAAGGAGATTGGAAGATCGGTTTGACTCATCATTGATCGAACCATATCTAATAAAGTCCGATTTCTCCGTTCGGATACACCATTCCATTGAGGTGTTCCTGGTGGAGTTAATTGGGAAATAATTCCACAATTTTTAAGATGCTCGTCAAACTCGTGGCTTAAGTATTCACCACCTCGATCCGATCGAAGTGTTTTGATACTTTTGCCAAGTTGATTTTGTACTTCATTTTGAAATTCTTTGAATTTACGGAACGATTCAGATTTGTGTTTCATCGGATACGGGTAGCCATATCTGCTTTGAAATCATCTGTAAATGTAATGAAATCTTGAAATCCTCCTCTAGCGAGTGAATTCATTGGTCCACATACATCGGTATGTATTAGGCCCAATAAATCGGTTGCCCTTTCATTTTGTCTTTTGAAAGGCGCTTTAGTCATTTTGCCTAATAAACAAGAATCACATGTTACGTAAGATTCTAAATCAAACGATTTTAGAAGCCCATCATTATGAAGCTTTGTTATGCGTTTCTCATTTATATGGCCCAAACGACAATGCCGGAAGTAAGTCCGATTTAAATCATTGGATTTCAATCTCTTAGTATTTATATTATAGATAGACATGTACGAAGATCCACGAAGATTTAGAATATAAAGCCCATTCGATAATGAAGCATCTCCATAAAAAATGCCGTTTTTATTAATGGAGCAAATGTTATTCCTAATAACAAATTCAAAACCTTCTAAATCCAAACAAGAAACTGAAATAATATTCCTACTCATAGCAGGAACATAAAAACAATTGTTCGGTTCTAAAACAAGCCCATTTGGGCAAAATTAATTCAAAAGTTCCTACGACTACTGCGGCAACTTTTGCTCCATTCGCAACTCGTAGGTCCACCTCGCCTTTTGCCAAGGCTCTACTCCTTTTTAGACCCTGCACATTTACACAAATGTGAGATCCACAACCGGTATCCAATACCCATGAATCAGAAGTAGATAAATTAATTTCAATAACATAAATACCGAAGCGGCGGTCTCACTGCCTTCTTTTTCTTTGCTTCCAAATAGAGCTTGCAATTTCTTAACCAATGTCCTTGTTCTCCACAATGGTGGCAAGCTCCCTCCTTTGGTGTTTTGGCCTTAGGTTTGGGCTTGAACTTGGACTTTGCCTTGTCCTTACCCTTACTAGCCATGACCTTGCCCTTTTGGTTGTTCTTTTTGCCTTTCCCTTTTTGAACCATTAGAACACTAGGAGTATTCTTCTTAATGTTCAATTCAGCTTGTTTTAGCATCCCATGCAATTCGGTAATGGATTTCTCCATATTATGCATGTTAAAATTCATGACAAACTGGTCATACTCGGCGAGTAAAGAGCCCAAGATCAAATCCGTGGCCATGTCATGATTAACGAGAGCACCAAGCTTATCAAGATGATCTAGATAGCCCTTCATTTTAAGGACATGAGCACTTACCGAGGTGCCGGAAACCATCTTACATGCATTTAACGCCTTGTGAGTTTCAAATCTCTCTTGTCGTGCTTGCTCTTGGAACATTTCCTTGAGATGCACAATCATGTCATATGCCTCTGCTTCTTCAAAGCTGTTTTTGAAGTTCGAGTTCATGGTTGCTAGCATGAGGCAAGTAACATCGTTGGAGTCATCTTTGTGCTTACTATAAGCATCTTTTTCAGCTTTTGAGGCGTTATTTGCTGGAGTAGGGGGAATAGGATTTTCAAGAACATAGAGCATTTTTTCTTGCTTAAGAACAATTCTTAAGTTTCGTGCCCAATCAAGAAAGTTAGTCCCACTAAGCTTGTCTTTCTCAAGCACAGATCGCAATGAATTATTCCAACTATTTGTTGCCATTATCTACATACAAAAATATGCAAAGTAATTAATTTTTGAGACTCTAACGAAAAACTCCCACTAAAAGCATTTAAACTTTTTGAAACTTCAACATTTTGATGTTTCGTAGTGGGGAAAAATATTTTGTTTTAATCATAAGTAAGCTTTGGCTTTAATCTTATAATTAAATAAAAATTCTAATTTTAAATGAGATAGACATCAAATGTCCCGGCTAAAATATCTCATAAAATGCCCTAAGCCCAAAACCATTTTGATAGCCCAGTTAAGTCAAACCATATCAAACATATGGAAAACTATTTTCCATCTTATCTCACTCAGATAATCAAAAGCATCCTACTTTGGTAGGAATGACCATATGATGATCTAAGTAATAACAAGTGTTTGATTTTGGAAGGCATTTAACACTTAAATTTTTTTTTCTTAAAAAATTTGATTGGATTGTAGTAAGCAGGAAATAAACATATCAAATATACATGCAAGACATAAATAAAAGTGACATAGCATGGCCCATAACCTATGTTGATCATCACGAGCAAAGTGAAGATCAAGGTGGTCAATCTAGGTATATGAACTCCTTAAGCATTCTCTAATGCCTTGAGCATACTCCTCCTTGGTTGTAAATGTTGGCTGCCATCTTCTTTTACATTGGATAGTAAAATTAAAATAATTCCTGCTCTAGGAAAGCGGTACAATTTTACAACAATGAAAAACGACACGCGAGCCGTATTTAAAAATTACAACTTAAAACAACCATAATGTAACCGACCAATCACATTGGGATAAAACGGGCCATGCTATGCACTATTCAAAATAATCCACAACTACAATCAAAAACATTGACGAATAACACACAACGAACGAGTTAGTTGGGGTTCCAAGGAGCAACGCCCCAGCGGAGTCAAGGGCGGCGCCCACGGAAGTCCCACTGGCCGGTCAGCGAGCGGGAGTCAAGGGCAGCGCCCCTTGCGGGGGTCTTCGGGGGCAGCGCCCCCGGAAGGAAAAACGATTTTTCCTACTCTCATTGAATGAGATTTTGCCTTCCGATTTCCGAAAATTAATCAAATTAACGTTCGGACCCCTTAATAACCATCGCCATGAAAATTCATATTACAGACAATATGCGTTCTTTTAATCATATTTATACAGATAACATATTATCATGTCCGATTAATAAAAGCAATTCGCAAATATAGAACGACGGATAGCATGCTTACGATACCATATCATATTACAACAGACCAATTTACAGACAATCTGCAACTAATCTGGTTTGATCAGGCGACTAAGATGCATACATTAAACCTAATTCAGGCAGTCTGCATGCTAAGTATTCTAAAATCATAATCATGCGAACATGCTGATACATACCCGTTAAATTCATATATACATATTATACATGTATTCAACAATACGATTAATACAGATAAATCAACCTAATCGTTTAGCAAGTTGCTCTGATACCACTGTTGGGATTCGTGGACTCCTAAACGCGGAAAACATCTACGAATCCCTCCCGAGGACCCAAGTAAACGATTAAGAAGATCTAAACTTTAAGAGTTACCTCTGGTTGCTGTAATCGAAATCCTTCGATTACGGTTGCGTTGTTGTACGTTCGACCGAACAATCACCAGACGCTGCAGTATGCGAACGTCCTCTACGAATACACACCGCGAACTCACTCGATACCCGGGGAGTGCTAGCGCCTAGGGTTTGAGATGTTTTTTTTTTCTTCTGGTAGAGAATGGCACGAATGTTCTCAACCGAAAAATTAGACTATCGAAAGACGGCTAGGGTTTTCTTAAAAAACCCTCGAACATCTTAGAGTCCAACCCTAATCATATCTTATCATATTCTAATTTAAATTCAAATTAAATTAAAACTGATATGATAAGATTACTGCCATTATCTTGGTAATTTAACTAATTATTTTACCGAGTCGATTCTTATAATCCGGATATCATCCAGATTCATCGAACCTGGTCACCGAGAAAAATAACCTAACAAGTTACGCTTATTGTGTGACCCTATAGGTTCATTTAACACTGGCAACGTGCCTAAATCGTATTTAAATGGCCCACAAGTTATAAGCGGTTTCTAGCAAAACATTGTAACTATCCAGGTTAAATGAAGATCGGTGATCTCTTTGAACCAAACCATAATTTTATATTTAGTCCCTTTGTCACACGATATCCAGATTAAGCATAAGGCACGGAGCATGTCATCCTTATTAAGCTTAATCAATTATTTCTTGATTTCATAGTAGACTGTTCAAACAAATGATATCAATATCTTAGATTGATATATTTGAGCACGGCCATGCATTTTTTAACGAGTCTAACTTATCAAGGGGCCCATGGATATCTCTCCCATAATTGAGAGGGACAAATTCCTTCACAATCAATCATATTCCTCTCCTTGATTTATTTTATATCCAACGAGTAGTCTAATTTATTATCTCGGTTAAAGACAACTTTAGACAATGTCAAAATATAGAATTTATCAAGTAAGAAACTATGATGAATTTAGGTCGAAGGACTTTCAATATTATTATGGCTAGAAAGTACTTATGACATATTCCATGAAGTACTCTCACAGTGGGTCATGTCCAATACAATGTTCTCTAACATTTATTTATGTCTTGACTCGATATCACAAATATCCATGGCCAGTAAAACATAGCCATCAAGTCACAAACATACTAATCTTAATTTATTATTATTCCAATAATAATAATCGATCGAGGACAGACTTTAGAATAGTCATTGTATTCATTGTAGGGTTTTACTATCAAGTCACGTACTTGATGACCAACAAAACAAAACTCACTATTCATGGAAAGGAAAGCCTCATATTATTATATAAAACATAATGACAATTGTATAAGTACAAATTGACTCTAGGGCATATCCCCAACACATCCTTCATCCTAGGGCCAAGTACTTCAAATTGCTTTTGGACTTTTCTTTGTGCGACAGTACAAGATTGCCCAAGATGATTTATCAATTCATTTGTCATGTTTTGAAACTCACTTTGCATAGTCCTCATCATAACTTGCAAGTCATCACGCAAAACCCTAGCATCAATTTGTTCTTCTTGAGGTCTACTAGGTCCACTTGGGTTAGGCCTAGAGATCTCTTGATCATAGGCTATAGTGATAGAATATTTGCTTATTTATACCTGCAAAACAAAAAGGATTAGAAAGAAAAATAGATCCTCACTTCACTTCCTTGCATGTTGGCTCTCAAAGGTTGATCACTCCACCCTCGTGTTTGCTCTCTTAGACTCTTTTAGTAATAGTTTCACCCTTTTGTCTTTTTCTCAATACTCAAGCCTTCAATTCTAATTTTTCCCAATAAATAAAGATTTAGTTCAACTTAGTGAATCACACAAATTAATGGATTTTTCCAATTAGGGGGTTTTAGGGGAATTTCAACAAACACTTGTTGGACACCTCAAGCAATCAAGTTTTAATCAAGAATTTCAAGAAATGTGGACTTAATCAACACAAGAACAAACACGTGACGTACAAAGAAACACTTCTAAACAAGAAACAAACAAGAGTTATCAAGAACAAAGAAACAAGAACAACTAGAACTGGGATTATGAAGGACAAGATGATCACAAGTGTGTACTAGTAAAGTTGAGTTCAATGAGCATGTAATTCAACAATAGAGTGATATACTAAGTCCCAAAATCCCAAGGAATAAAAATCAAGAATCAAAGTTCCCAACTATAGCCAAAAGCATTCTCATGGAACATTTATTAAACACCTTGGCTGCAATCCCGTCACTTAAGAAAAACCAACATTTTCACCTGTATTCAAACCAATTTTCACCACAAGCACAAGAAAAATTTATTCCCAAGGATTATATTAACATCAAGAAGCAATTTTCCCAAAGAAAAATCAAGGTATAACAAAGATTTCATGACTTTTTGGAGCATGTTTTTGAGTTACGAGATTTCTCTATTTTCTTTTTCTTCAATTTTGTAGGGCTCCTTTTCTTACTTTCAAGCTTTGATTGGAATCAAAGCTTTCCTTATTCTGATACCAAACTCTTTGATATGATTTTGAGTGAGTTTTTTCTTGGTGTTATGAGTGATTTAGTTGGTTATGAGTTTCATTCAACCCAAGGGGCCAAAACAGAGAATTTCTTGAGACAAAAAGGAGAAAATGAAACTAACAATCTACCATCTATCAAACTCTTGAAGAACTAAGCTTCAAAGACCTTCAAGAATAGTAGATAGTTCTACTATAATCTCACCCTAATATCCTTGAAGCAACAAAGGCAAACAAGAACAAATAGAATAGAGAAAATAGGCACCTAAGTAATGGAATTCAAACAAACCTTAGAAGAGTAAAGTAACTAAGACCCATTCAAGAAACTACATTAGATTATCCAAAAGATTTTGTAGACTCATTCATAAGGAGGACTAACCCTTAAGTATGGTCTTGAACAAGATGAACAAGGAGGCTAGGGCCTCTCAAAACTTTCTCTTCAAATTTGAATAAAAAGTGTGAATTGTCTTGTCAAATCACTAAAGGTTGTATTTATATTACCTTAACCTTAACTAAGTAATCCCTGAGGTTCTAATATAATTTAGGGTTTTAATAAGTCTTTACAAACATTTGAAATGGAGTAAAACCAGAGAAAATATAAAAAACGCGGGGCAGTTGACTACTGCCCAGGATGGAGTTGGCACCGACTAGGGCTTCTATAGCCGATGCCGGTTGCGCGCTGCTTCCGAGCCTTGTTGCATAGGTTGAAGTCGATGTTGGTTCGGTTGCTTGGGCCCGGCGCCGGCCGTCCACTGGAAGGCCTTATTTCGGTCAAATTTTGTTCATCTTTGATGCTAGCTTGAGTTCTTGTTGGGGTCCTTTTTGGATAGTTATCAAAATGAACTCTTGACTAGCTTCCTTAATCTTCCAACCCTCTTCCATCCTCAAACATGGTTTTATGAGCAATTGAAAGTCATCTTGAAGCTTCTTGGCCCTAGATCTTATCATTGGTCCTTGCTCTTGCACGGCCATGCCTCCCCTTCCTTGATCTTGACCTCCATGATGAAGCGGAGTTCCATCAAACCTAATTTGAGCTAAGAGAGATATCTTCTTGTATACTTCATCAGTAAAACTACACAAAAGAAACAGGGCAAGCTCAATCAAGCATAGTTTCAGCTCCAATAGAGAAATTTGTGATGTATATGAAAGTTATACTTACGGATAAAAAGAGCTAAGAATGATTACCTAGATAAGGCATAAAGATTCAAACACTAAAGAGATGAGCATTTGACCAGTACTTGTTATAAACATGAATTTGTTAAATTGATAGACCTAATGACATCCCAAAGGATTTGAAATGAGGCATTGCCAAGAAGTAAGACTCCTACTTTAGTTCACCAACTTTATATATTTTGTAAGAGTAATTGAATTAAACTGTTGTATGGCCTACAAATCCTGCAAAAACCACATGTCTAATTTGGAGGAAAAAGACTTTTATAATTTAATTACCTATGGGAATATCGTAAAGTTTAAACAATCACTCTCTTATTCAAATGCCTTTTTTGAAAACGAAAATTCCTCATTGTCCCTAAGGGACTTTGAGCTAAAGAATAAATTGGTGTTGAAGTAATCATTTAGTTGCTAGGTAATACTCACCTTTATTTTCGCATTTTCTAATCTAATAAGATAGCATATACAAGCATCCATACCTAGTAAGGTTCAATGATTCCAATTTCGGATAGTTTTGGGCATTTAAATGTAAATTTTGATTCATAATATTCTACAACTCTCAAGAAAAAAAGCATATATCAAAGAACTATCAGAAAGCAACAGAACATTTATATTCATGATGCTATGAAATTCAAATGCCAATATATGGATAGAATTGATATACCTTATAGCCGCTCAAATTCAATTCAGTTAATAGTTTCAGTTCCTTACCAAATGCTTAATTCCAACCTCTAAAACTTTGAATAAGAATAGTCCATATTATTGACAATGAGGAGGCTTTAATTAGAACTTTTCATTATTAGGTCTATAATAGTAAAAAAGAATCAAGAATGCCTCAAAGTACCTAACATTCCAATAAATGGAAAAAGCCTTAAATTTCAGAGACATGCTTGTTAAGAGGTTAATTCCCTCATTAGGTATCTTCTGATAGCTATTCAAGTTCAAAAACTCAATATTTCTTAGGGAATATGCGCACTGGAAATGAAAGACTTCTTTTTCAACATGAGAAATCACATCACACGACAAAACCATTTTCATGGTAATTGCAAATGAAAGGACATGAAATCTAGCTAATAAAATCTAGTATTCAAGCACATCTACTTTTAAGAACTAAGGCTTACACTTTATGAGCCAGCACAGCTTTGCCAAGAATAGCTGTCTTCTAAAATTAAAAAAAAAAAAAAAAGGATTAGAATTGAACATTTTATCTTCTAAAGATACACACCCTCATTGATTAGTTATATAATACATATAAGATAATATATTGTCTCAATTTGTCCTTAGCTGTTTGTGGCTGATAAGGAAGTTGATTGATTTTGTGAAAACCTGAAAATAACATTGAGCTATATTAAATTAAATTTCAAAAGACATATTACATGCCCGAGTCAAAATATCAACACCTCAACAAACATATACAATGGGTAGTAGATATAACTGTTGACTTGACTAACCTGATTACCCTAGCATTCCTTTTGTCTTCCTCCACTGGATCAGTCTTTAGACCCGGTGCAAAACTTGCAAGCCTAGCCTTCTTTTTTGCTTCCTCATCAGCAAGGGTTTATTGAGCAAGTCTAAATCTAAAAATAACAAAACACAAATGAAAAGTTAGATAAGTCTATTAAAAAAGAAACAATCTTGATGTTTTCCTTTCCATGATAACAACACAGTAGAAAATTAATACAGAAAGCACAAAAACCTCTCAATTCTTGCCTTTCTCTTCTGCTCCTCAGATTTCTTCAATGCATCTAATATATATACTTCCATTCCCGTTCCAAACCTGCAAAGAAATGCATGTCAAATTTTACAAGAAAACTTCTAGAAACCTTTTCCCAGCTAACACAACCAAATAACCATAATAATTTGCAAACAAAGTTAATAAATGTAAACAGTATTGAGCAATACCACTGTAAATGAATTAATTGGAACTCTGGAAGTAAATCAAGGAATTAAATAAATCCAAAAGCTATAATCAAGGAAATTCACCATAGCTGTCACTATCTACACACAATCTAAGGGATTATAGTGTATATGCCCAATGAGTTAAATAAACAACAGTCAAGAAAAAAGACATAAACCTTCCTATTGCTTGAGCAACGTAGTCTACTACAATACTTTCCCGATTATAGCAACAACAACTCAACTAAATAGTACTATCAACACCAAATTATGCAAAATCAATTGCTTATTGAGATTTGAGACGCAATGCAAGGTAGACCAAGAACATGATATCCCAAAGATGACAAATGTTTTCTGGCTTCCATATTAGCATATCAACTTACTGTCCCAAGAGAAATTCTAGCCAATCTAATTATCATGGAAGAAAACATAAGTAAAAAATTTCATGTTCTGTACTATAGTAGTTTGTGCTTATGTTGCATTAATGTTTTATCTAATCCAGGGAAATGAAGATGCATGAGTCGATAAAAAATGCTCAAACATTCAACCAACCAGGTGGGAAAAAAACTCGAGAAAAATCTTAATACTGAATATCAAATTTAGGGGGAAGTAAAACAGATACCTCTCCGCACGAGATTTTCCCTTCTCTTCGAATAGCTGCACGGGCATTCCAAACTACTCGGCCCTTTGGATCTTCTACTGAATGTCGGTGACGGGAGCATCTTCACCATTGACAACACTATCCGCTTTCGATACCACATTTGCTTCTCCTCCGCCATGAGATGATGGAGGTTGGGATTGTTGAGGGTTAGATGGTGTGGCAGCAGTGACTGAAGCTTACTTCTGGTCTTCAAAGGTGGCTTTTAAAAATGAACAATGATCAATGATCAAAAGAAAAGGTGAACGGACTGGAGGTTGTGCGGATTGGAATTGGTGCTGGTCTTTACAAATCCCCACTAAATTTCAATAGCACATTAATTTAATGTAATATAAATTTATTTGAATCATTAATTCTAAATAAAGAGGGAAAGAGAAAATTAAAAATATTATAATAAAATGACTAAATCGTCCATGCCGACCAAACATATCTGAACCATTTAAAAAATCATCTAAAAATGACGTTGTAATTACAACCATTGATCGAGAGATACACAAATCTTATATTAAATCTAAATCATCATTACTTAAAAATGTTAAGAAACTAAAAAAATAAAAATGATTGAAAATAATTTTTTAGACAATTCTATGTATTCTTCACATTTAGAATATACATTTAGATTAGTAGCTTTGCAAGGAAAGAAGAATTCAAGAAACGAAAATATTGAAAAAACATGAAAGGACAGACACCAAAAAAATACCTAAATGTAAACTCCTACTAGAATCTGCTTCTGCCTAGAAAGGATAGACATCCTAAGAACACAAATAAAAGGCAGATGAAATCAGAAAAACATGAAGGAATATCCTCAAACTTACTTCTTTTTTTCTTAAAGGGTTTGTTTTAACAAACTACCTAATGATTTTCTTCAGAAGTCCACGCTTTGGATCCAACAGACATTTTCTTCCTGCTTCTTTCTTTGAAAAATTCACAAGAACAGAAGCCACATGTTCAAAGGGATCACCTGATCAAAGTAAAATCCTTATTGATGAAGAGTTTTAAATACCCCAAATATACTCAACCAGGAAAATTTTTGTCTCAATTTTATTCACCAAAAGCAAGAATGACTAAATACAAAAGATCATAGAAAGCAGAAAAGAAGCATGTACCTTTTCTCTCACCCGGTGTTGTACAGAATCACCTTACATGCTTCAAGACATAAAGGCCCAGCAATTGCTCATCCCCAGACTAACAACAAGATATCACTCAAACTATCAATAACAAATAAAAAATAATTCTTTCAAAGGAGAATTTTTTCTTAAGAAAGAAAAAATAATCATAACACTATCCAAATATACATTCCTATATAGAGTTAAAGCAGCTTAAGTTTACATATGACCAAATGCTATACAACAAACAAAGACCATGATTCCTCTAAATAAGGAGGAAGCAACATGCTAGAATATGCAGAATCAGAAAAAGATATGCATTTATTCAATTCATAAATTAATAATAAGTATTTAATTAAAATCCTACTATAAAAAAAGGGAGGAAAATATATGTATTTTCCTCCAAACTTCATAATATATACTTGTAATTGACTTTCCTAGTACTATATCAGTGGCATTTAACTTTAGCATCATGTCAACATTTACAAAACAAAATACTATCAATTGAATGTCTGAACTACTTAGAGGAAAAACCAGTAATGAAAGTGTTCATTAGAAAAATAAATGTGATTGTGGTTATGAACCTTGTAGATAGTAATAATATTGAAAGAAGTTAAGTCTGATGCTTTGAAGGCATACAGAAGCCATGCATATACGAGCCAACATTGGAAAAAATCAAGCACAGAGAGCAGCGAAAGAATGAAAAAATACCTCTGTGCTTTGTTTAACTCTTCACCCATGAAGAAGCCGATGATATCACTGGAAAAACTCTCTCGGCAGATGATGTCTCAGGGATTGTCGAAGCCTTTGATTGAAACCCAACAATCCTTTGACTCCTCTGTTGTAACACCTCACTACCTAAACCCAACAGGGTCGAGGATGTCGCCTCATCCATAGGACAAGGGGTCTTTATAACTAGGTCACACAAAACAAAATAAAAGTAATATTTTAAAATTAATCTTATTACAACCTAAAAATACATGAGCAAATCCAAAATAAATTGTTTGCTACCACCTCTCAAAACAACACATAAGGAAAATAACATAAAGTCTTCAAAGCATAGGCAACAATTCTAGCCATTGACCTCCACAACAGAATTGACCTGAAAACATGGCATAAAAGGTAATGAGATAAAAATCTCAGTAAGCCCGTGTTTGCTTTGAGTATTTTAGACAAAATAGTTCATGTATGCAAGTTGTAAAAATTTCAGAAGAGAAAGCGCTGGTAAGCATTAAATAAATGTTAAAAATAAAGAGTGGCGTTTTGCTTTTCAAACCATACATATGCGCAATAAATACAACCACCCAAAGAGGTAGCTATAGGTTACCACACATTGGGACCCATGACCATGTAACGGTCAGAATGTTACACTTTGTGTAGACTGACAAAAGGTAGGTATACGGCCTACCGGGTGAGATACTCTTCTATCTCTACATCCAAACTTATCGGTTGTTTACTCTGAAAATACACTGTCCACATGACTGAAACTTGTTAGTTCGGACCGGCATGATCTACTGGACTGGCATCCTATCCAAGAAAGACTCACCCCTCGAGGTGGCCACCTACTAAGAGACTTATTCTAACCCTTCAAAGACTAGTCCTGATAGTTTACTCTTATTGAATACTCAACGTTGATTATCCCACTTGGGAGAAAATTGATCATACATTGATTTATTTGGAAATAGCAATTAAGGGTTTCTAAAATTAATGTCAAAGTTGGGTTTTCAAAAGAGTTTAGCATTTTGTGTAAATCTGCTTGTTTGATTTTTCAAATGATTTGCTTGACTGAAATAAAAATGAAAACAGTCCTTAATTACTTTTACAAAATGAGTGTCCATACACATTGCATTTGGCTCGCCACAGTAATTTTTGGTCTTAAAATAAGTTCATGCAGGAACTTACCTGATCCTTTGCTTGCTCGAATTTCAAAAATCTTTCAAGGCCGATCTAACCCCGCCTGGGTTAAACACAAGACATAAGGTTATACTCGAGCTATACTTGCTTTACACAAATAATTCCTAGTTCAGCCAATTACAATTATGACCTTAATGTCCTAAGCTTTAAGGCTAGCTGATAAAGAATTTTATAAAATAAGTCCAGCTTGATAAGTTAAAATAACTATGAGTTGTAAAGTAATTACTGATAAGTTATAGGTTCAAATAATAAATCTTGAGTGTTATTATTAATAAATAAACTAGGGTTTAATTATTGAAGAATCCTAAGTCCTAGATGATATTAATAAATGGTAATTTTTAAATAGTATTATTAAAATAAATAATAAGTTATTACTAATCTCTTAATTAATAAATAATAGATAGCAAATAATTAATAATAAATAAATTTTATTAAATTTTGATTAAGAGATAACAAATAAATTTTAATATAAATAATATTTATGAATATATGGTCTACAAGGTCATTAATATTTTACTTATTATTATTTATATAAAAAGTTTTATTATATATATATATATATATTATTTTTAATAAAAGATATAATTTATTTGGCTAATAAAATATCATTATTTCATTTAATATTCCATTTCTAAAACTTCTTAGGAATTTCGAAATCCTTAGAGAAAAATATAGCCTTTAGAGGAAAAATATAGTAATAATTTTAAGTAAGGTAATAAATTTTGTTAATTAAAATTACCTAGGATCAACAAGATCATGATCATTATTTTCCTATTGCTAATAGGAATCATGAACATGTTCTCCAATATCAAACATTAAACCAATCCATTTATGTGCATAGGCTTAAATCCATACATACTATCACATGGCCAAATCTCTACTAAACATAATCATAATCATGGCTTCAATGAAAATAAGAACATAAAAATCCTACTCACCAAAGGTGTCATAATATCTAGCATGCTTAAATCATCCATAATTTATTAAGACATGATGAATATACATCGATTCTCAAGGCATTCCATATAGCTTAATCATGATCAGCCATTCTCATGTTCTAATCTCAACCCCCTTCATTCATATGCATATACTCAATCCCCCATTCATAATCTATTCTCCCTATCAACATCTAAGAGACATGATTTTAGAATTAAAAAGAAGGATCAAGGAAAGATACTTGATTGATGTTTACTTTGATGAAGATTCAAGAAGGTCCACGCGACTGAGGGCCTTGTATTGTCCATGAGAGAAGGAAAAACAGCCATGGTTGTAACCACCATTTTGGTCGAGAGAGAGAGAGAGAGAGAGAGCATTAGCATGATATGTTAAAGGTTAAATGGAAGAAGATGAACAAAAGAGTTGTTCTTGGTTACTTTGATGATGTTCTTGAGACTTCAAGAAAAAAAAACTGGTTTTGATCCGAATGTCAATTTTTGTTTTCGAGATTTGATGTTATAAATTCCAGAAATGAACTCTAGGGAGTATGTATGAGTATTTTGGAGTTTTTGAGAGGGATTGGAGGTGTTTAGAGTGGTCTTTGGCTTGAAGAAAGGTTGTATGTGTTCTTGGTATTCTTGGTGTTCTTGATGAAAATGGAGAGAATTTGAGAAAGGATATGCATGAATTTCTGGAGAGTGTTGCCTGAATGGTTTAGGGAATTCAGGGGTTTCGGTTTTCAGTTTAGAGAGGGAGAGAAAAACTGATTGTTTGAAATTTAAATGGAGTGATTTGAGGAGTGGTTTGAGGTAGAAGATATGTTAATGGTGTTTGATTGATGGAGGTTTCTTGGAGCTGCAATGGAGCCGGCTAGACTGTTTGGTTTTGCTAAAATGAATGAAGGTTAATATAGCTCTTAGGCTGGCCGAAATTCAAAGCTCAATGGTAGAGAAATTTTTGGTTATGAAGCCTAGTACAAGAGTGTTTTCATGGAGCAAATGTTGGAAATTTTTGAAGTTCAAATTGAAGTTTGAATGGAGTAATCTTAGGAGATATTTGAGGTGTGGTTATGGA
Organism: Voacanga thouarsii; assembly: GCA_026120185.1. Taxonomy (NCBI): domain Eukaryota; kingdom Viridiplantae; phylum Streptophyta; class Magnoliopsida; order Gentianales; family Apocynaceae; genus Voacanga; species Voacanga thouarsii. Next base: position 624,812 of record JANUWF010000948.1, read on the forward strand.
GTCCAAATGTGCAAGGTAAGTGGAGAGGTTAATGGTGTTTAGTTCATGGCTGATCAAGGGTTAATTTACAGAGGTTTGAGGGTGGTTTTCGGCCAAGGCTTGAAGGGAACAAAGCTGGAAATTTTCTGGTTTCATAGTGTTCATGGTTCGAAGGTTTGCTGTAATTTTCTGTGCAATTTTTCTGCAATATTCCAGCCCGATTTGCAGAGGGTTTTGAGAGGTGTTTGAGGGTCCTTTAAGGCTGATTTCTAGCCTTCTTTATGGAGGAAAAGCATAGGAGTTTTGCTGGCTTGAAGGCAGAAGAAATAGCTCCATTTTCTGGTTGAACATCAGTGAAATTGCCCATAAATTTTTTCTGGTTTGTGCAGTTTTTGTGCAGTCCACTTTTGCACAGGAATTTTAGTCTTCAAGTTGAATAAATTAGCTATTTTTCTGGCAGCAAATGAGTAAGAAAGATGGCTATGATTTTCGAAGGTTTGGCTACTCAAGAATCTAGAAAATTTTCAGATTTCTTCCATGAAGAATATGAACACTATGGAGATGAGTTTGAAGGTTCAACCATAATGATTAATTTTCCTTGGGAACCTTCCCTAACTCTTTTCCTATTTTCAGTCAATTCTCCAACTTCCAAGATTCATTTTAGAAATTCAAAGGCAAGAAATCCTTGCTGAATTTTCTGGAATTTTAAAGATGAATTTTGAACAAATTTAATTTGTGAAAAGGTTAGGACAAGCTAGAGGTAATAAAAAGGAAAAGAATTCCTCTAAAATTCTTTTTAGGACATGATGATAGGATTAGGACATTCTCTTCATGTCTCCCCTAGGACAACATTTCTATTTTTATGGAATGCAAGAAACAAAAATTCAAACTTAACTAAGATAATCATAATAAAAACTTAAATGATGGGATTTGAACTCATGACTTTAGAGATTAATTCGCAAAGCTCTAACCACTCAACCATAACAACTCTTATTCTTATTTTCCCACCTAAATATTCTTCTTATTTAATCCTCAAGCTATCTTCCTATTTTGACCTCAAGCAAAATTACCATTTTACCCTTCCTATTCAATAAGCATAACTAATCCTTTTAACCTATAAATCATAATTCTAAAGCGCATAACATCATTCAAAAATATATATTCATGCAAAATGATATGATATGCATCCCGACCCTTTTACTTTAGGGATGGCTTTAGGTGGGGTTTCACATCTGTGGCATGAACGCGAAGCTCTTTACTTATCAGAATATTCCACCGCCCAATCTGTGTTGGTGAAACAACTTAGGTAAGGAATTACATTTCTTGATCCTTTGCTATTGATTAGCAAAATTAAGAAGATGAAAATGAAGAAAAGGAAAACCGAACCAGAGAAAGAAGAAGAAGAAGGCTTTGTAGTTTTTTTTTTTCACTATGTCGTGTGTTCTGTGGGAAAAAAAAAAAAAATACTCCAACCCCCAATCACGACTATTCACTATCTTGATAACCAAAACACCGGGGTTTTGATATTTCAAAACTCCCGGAAGCTATCAATAGAAGAGGTTTAGCTCAGCCTTAACTTTTCTGTTCTGTGAATAAAAAAAACCCTTTAGTCTAGGCTATTGGGCAAAAAATAATTTATTATTTTTCTTGGACCCAATGAGTCCAAAAATAATAACAATTAATTATTTATTTTCTAGGCTTATTGAAATAACTCAATAAATAATTAATAAGTCCAAATGAACTAAAATAATTTTTAAGCCTTTTATTAACTAGTTTAAACCCAGGTTAATTTTCTTAATTATTCAATTTGGGTTTAGACCATGAATAATTAATTAACCAATTAAACTAGATAATAAATTTAATTTCTCTTGTTCCTAGATTTCATTATAGTTCAAAAAATAAATTAGCATTTCTGAATAAAATAAATCCTTTTTATTGTAACTATTTCCTCAACTTAAAATAATTAGGACTTACGGTCTATTCCGAGGACCACAAAAACACATTGCCCTGGCTACTAAAATGACCAAAATACCCCTGCTATATAAATAGTTGTATTTTACATTTTAAATATTTCCTAATATCACCATAAGGACATATTGACTCCAAGGATAATGCTGCGTTATTTATGTCTTCGACCTACAGGTGAAATGACTAAAATACTTCTCTACATATTGCCGTGCATTTAGAGAAAAAAGAGTGTACTAACACCTCTCTAAAAGACATCTACCATCCTTAGGCTTATAGCCCAATGATTTACGACTTCTTAGAATATTTTTACTTTCCAAGAGAGCTACCCTAAAGCCAATATCCAAGTCATGTTCCCCAGGGCTCTGGATAATTAGATCATTCGGACAACTACAAGGGGCGATGTAGTGCAGACACTATCTTGGACAAGTTTGTCTTGACTAACTAATTACATATACCCAACATGCAAGTATATTGGTCTTTCTAAAGAATCTCAACTATAGTATATCAAAGCATACGTTTCCAACTTCTTCAGACCATCAACTCATACTCAAGTTGTAGAGTACAAGTCTACGTTGTAGCAGTAGTAGTTGGGTTTCTATCACATAGTACTTTTAGAAACCATTTGATGTGTTTAGATTTGGGTATAAAAATTATATAAAAATAAGTACATTCTCAATTAAGTTTAAATTAAAACATAAACCCCAAATTACACATACGAGCAAGCGTACTCATCATTAAGCATAGTATAGGGTTCAAACGAGTGTCGATCCTCCAGGAACAAGTATGCATCAATCACTTTTCTTTCATTGTTTAACTGACTCAATAAAGTGAAAAAGAATAAAAAGAAAATTAAAATAAAAAAATATATACATGTCAAGGATGGAGAATTATGTAATTCAAATCATTATTTTGACAAACACGACCTTAAAGTATTCAATCATTATCATAATGAATTATTCTCTTAACATTATGAAGGATTAAAATAGATTTACTTCTTTTCCAATCCATGAAATCACTATCTTCTAGACAAATTAGCATCACATATCATGTCTCAACTAATTCACCCAAAAGATGCATTAAACATAATCGTTGTTTAAATTTTCATATCCTGGCAAACTTAAAATATGAAATTAACCAATGAATCCATATCCTGACAGATATCAATTAACATTTAATTACCTAATTCTTAGTAATTAACCCCTTTTTTTCAAGCAAGTTAAAAGACAACAACTATGAAATTAATGGATTGAGACCATCATCAACCCCTTTGTCCAAGCAAGTTAATGGAAAGAAACAACCAACTAATCTCATAATTAGCACAAGTAATTAAATATCAAGAATAATAATCAATTAATCAAAAGATCAAAATAACTCTAAAAGTCATGAATACCTAAAATAATGTCAAATTACAATAAAATAATTAATACATCATTGTTCAAGAAAAAGAAAACAAAGTAAAAGAAAGCACTCATAGACAAGCCTAATTTTTCTTCATTTGTAGACCCTCTTGCACAACCCTCCTTGAATTGGTAGAATTCCTCCATGATTTGAGTGATTTTCTGTTATGATCTCCGAATCCTTCTCCTTTCTCTTGTGTTTGCCCTTTATTTATAGGCTTTAGAAGTGCCTAATTTCGTTCCTCTAGGGTTTCTGGCCAACTAGAAATAGGAAAATATTAAAACTTTGCAAATTACCAAAAATTGTGTACAAAAATCGAGACACCGCCTCAACATCAGGGCGCAACCGGTGCAGCATTCCTACCTAGAGTCGGTGCCAGTTGTGTTCTGTCTCTCCAATCATTCATCAATTTTTCTTGATTTTCACACCAACCTTTCCAGAGTGCAGCCGACGCCACCTCTAGCCTCCTAGCCGGCGCCGGTTTGGTTCTGTTCAACTTTGCTTCACTGATTTTTTTGTCGTCTCGAAGTGCATGCCAGCAGCGTGTGGCCGGCGCCGGTTTTCCTGTCTTATCCGGCGCCGCCTCTATTTTGTTTTGCGACATTTTTGTCTTATTTTACCCTTAAAATTTGAAATAAAGCACAAAATACCTTTCCAAGGGTAAAATCTCAAATATAAAGTAATATGACTAGTTATTGAACAAAATATATCACAAAATAGCCTCAAATAACTAGAAAATATATAACTAATTTAGGCCCCATCATATTCCCCCACACTTAGCTCTTTGCTTGTCCTCAAGTAAAGTATCAAAGACTAGTAGGAAAAACACAAGGTTTCACGAAATCACTTAATTACTATCAACATAATATCTTCAATGCTTTTTTTATTTCAAGACAACAAAATTATGCTACTGTTTCTTTCATAACAAATGCAAGACTTGTGTAAGTGAATACTGACTAGTATAACCATCTCAATACTTAACAATATTTTCAAACCATTGGAAAGAATTTAGTTCAAAGAAATATGCATTCCATAGGCTTACTTTTCATACACTCTCTCCACTAATTCGAGACATATCATGATTCTACTTAGGTCAAGTAGGACTTTAAAGCTTGTAATGTAAGGCTATAGGGCTTGTAATGTAGCTTTTGAATGAAGGATGTAGGAAAATCAAATATCAAAGAGGATGAGAGTTTGCAAGAAAAGGATAAACCAAATGTACCAAGAAATTCCAAACTCTTCTTGTTCTTTTATTCCAAAATCAATCAAAACCCATAACTTTGTATGGCAATTATAGCATAGTTCAGGCAAATCTTGCATTCTTTTTTCTCAATAATTCTTAACTCCTCATTCATTTTGCACAAGGGTATAAAAAAAAAAAAAAGAATTTCAGCAAGTCTTATTCTAGCTCTCAATCAACATTCTTCTTGTGCTATTCTTTTCTTTTTCTCTTTCAACTTTTCTTTTTCCTTTCCTCTTTTCAAATGCCGCTTTTGTTTGTTTTTCAGTTCTCTTTTCTTTTCAAACTTTCCTAGCGGCTTTTTGTTTTTCTCAAGTTTTCTTTTCATTTCACAACTCTACTCAACAATGATGCATGGCTGAAAGTAACAAGTCATGACATTTACACATGCTTTCTCTCTCACAACTCCCTACTTGTACTTTTATCCATCCAAAGCAATTAAAGATTTGGAAGAATTATCAAACTCTTAGAAAGAAGTAATGGACAAAGTATGATAACGGGTTTTAAGAAAGAAATTGACAACTTTTGGCTCAAAATAGGCACTAGGGATAATATAAAATAGGTAGGCTTGAAAAGCTCAAACTGTCTAAAGAATGCCTATTACCGTCATTCCTAAGTTAAATCATGAATGCCTTTCTTATTTTGCCTCGAGAGATATTCAAGTAAGTTCTAGAATGCTCAATGAATTTTAGTAAAAAACAGGTTTAAGAACAATGTAAAGCATTTGATCAAGAACTACTTAGTCCAAATGCGTGCAAAAAGTTATGCATAAGTCACAAATGATATAGAACATATGCTCTATGATCTATCACAAAGACATGCATTAAAAATACATCTTGAAAGTCAAAGAAAAATCCAAAAAACTTTTGAAATTTTTGCTCAAACAGGGTCTAAAGAAGAATTTCAAGAAAAATAAATCATAGAAGAATAAAGCATAAAAGAATTCTCATTCTAACCACTCCCCCATACTTAAACTGGACATTGTCCTCAATGGCCAAATAAATAGAATAAGGAATAATTGCCATGGGACTAAAACTAAAAAGGGAAAAGATAAGAGAGAAAATACTTCCATTACAGTACAAAAGAGTCGAGGTCTTGGAGAAAGAGGCATTGTCGAAGTACCTAAAAAGAAAAATACAAAAAAAAAAAAAAAACACCAAAGCATAAAAACTAGAAAAGAAAAATAAACAAAAAAAAAGAAGAAAATAGTACAAAAAGAAAAGAAAAGTATAAGCCCAATAGAAAGAAGTAGGGACAAGTAGGGACACGTATAGAACAAGCATCTCAATCCTCCCCATCATCATCATCAGGTGCCAAAGTGTCCTCACCGCTATGTGGTCTCAGAAATTGTTGTCTCCATTTAGCCCATTGCTGCTCCATAGTAGTTTGCCTTCGAGCAATGTCATCGATGAAGTCTCGCATGTATAGTAGCATCTCTGTCTGCTAGGTTAACTATTCCAGCACCGCAGTCTCAAAGTCAGTCCTAGATTGGGACTGTGAACTACCAGCTCATGCCCGTGATGGTAGTGGTGGGTGCTTCTCCTCCATAGGTGATGGCTGAGCTTGGTCGGAATATCTGAACTCATAGGGAGTTAGCCATTTCTTCCTCTCCTAGCTATACTTGTACCCACAACTCATTAATGTCTACTTCGTCACTAGGTCATGCTCAGTGGTAGTCTCCATCAATTCCCCCTCAGTACTAATACCAAAGTCTCTCAGAATTTTTATTATGATTAAGGGGAAGACGAAGGCTTTGGTAGAGAGACGATGATGAACCACATCCCTAATAGATTGTATAATCAATGGGGCAAGAGGGATAGGTTGCGTGATCATCATCCTATGCAAGATGTATGTGTCAATAAGGCGTGTCTCATTAAAACCACTAACCCGGGGTACAACATTGAAACCAAACATGTAGACTAGAGCCCTAAAGTTGGCAGTAAGGTCATTGTTAGAATAAAAGCTGTTGGCTTGAAAAGCATTGTGCTTGTGCAACCCTAGAGCAGCTCTAGTCCCACTGGCATCCCAATTAGGGCTAGAAAAGATCTTTTGATTGCTAGTATCTATCCCTTGCCAAGTATCATCATCATAGATCTGTAGGAGAGTAGCTAAGTGGTTTTGTGTGATGATGATGGGGGTTCTCTTTACCCTTGTCTCAATGTGTTGAAGGTGTTTATTACCCTTTTCAACCATGTTGGCATAGAATTCCTTAATGAGTATTGGGTAATAATCTCCTTTTAGCTATGCTATGGGTCCCCACCCTAGCCTCCTAAACATCATTCCAAGTTTGAGGGCACAGTCTAGGGTAGGTGTAAATGTGCGCTCTACAATAATTTTATTTAAAGCTCTCCTATTATACCAATCCTCATATAAGGGATCAATGAACTCAGCTGGCCTAAGGAACAGAGGGTCTATAGATGAAGGGGTTGAGGAAGAAGAAGCTCTAGCCCTTTTTGAGAGTTGACCCCGTGCTCTAGATATGTTGGCAAGTAAGTAGTGGTGAAAATAGGAGGATAAAATGAAGAAGTTCAAAGATTGTAGAAGGGCTGTATCTCCCCTGTTCAAATACAATACACATATCCCACTCAATACTCAACCAACTCACAACACCTATTCCTAAACTCCTTTACACTATATCCCACACCAAACATAAACAATTCAATCTTCTCCAATCAATCTCCAAAATTTACAACACAACCTGCAAGAATACATATAAAAGCTCATGTGACGCATCAATGTGTTGAACAAACCCAATGTGTACGAATGCTTATAACATGATCATGTGAATTATGGCACTATAATAACCAAGTGTAAGACAATGCAAAGCCAATGTGTACTAATTACTCAATCATCATTGTTAGCCCTAAGGGTTTTCTTTTATGTTTTGATTTATGACAAACGTTGATATGGACTAACTTATCTATTTCCTGTTATAGGACATGTTTGATCCTTATTCTTCTAAAGTTTTCAGATAAGAATTGTTGACAACTTCTTCATCACTGATTTCAAGATTAGAAGATCAAATGAGAAAATCAGAGTATGAGAAGTTATATATCATGGAAGCTCTTTATGAAGAATGATAGACTAGGAAGTGTTGTTAAGGTATATTTATTAATTCCTATGTCATCTTATCTTTTGATTCATTTGACTTTACCTTGAAGCTTCAAAGGAGATGATTTTCAAAGTTTTTAAAATTCACAGAATTTTGGATGAAATAGTTTGAATCCAAAAGGTTCATCCAAAATCCTGTAAACCGGGTTGAAAAAATTCTGTCAGAAATGTGCCATTTTGGACTTAACTTTTGGATGCATCTTCGTCCAAAACCCGAGTCCAAAACTCGAATGAATTTAAACAGAAAAATTTGTAGCCGTTTTTTTATGACCGTTGGCACTTCACTTTTTGGCTCTATAAATAGCTTTAATGCAAGATTAGAAGCAAGATTTTTGAGACATTCATATTAGAAACACCATTACTCAATATTTTTAAAAATCTCATTTTATCTAGCTTTAAAGTGAGTTCATTTTGTATTAAAGATAAAAGAAATTTGTGACTTGTATCCGAGAGAATATCTGCTCAAGTAAGTGAGCTTATCTCTGTTCTATAGTTTTTCAATTCTCTATTGTTAGTACAAGGTTGTAGTGTAAAACTCATATGGGTGAGCCTTGTGTTTGTGTATGTTCAAGGTTGTGGTGTAAAACCCATAGGGGTGAGCCTTGTGTTGTGTATGTTCAAGGTTGTGAAGTAAAAGCTAGTGAGGTGATCCTTGATGTGTTTGAGAGGTTGTGAAAAACCTAGTGAGGTGATCTTCTCTTGTATGTGAAGCTGTTTCATTAAGTGAGGTTAATGAAATAGGGTTGAAAATCTCTTGTATATGAAGCTGTTTTTAGCAATTAACCATTTTTCCAAGCAAGTTAAGAGACAAAAAATATGAAATTAATGAATTGAGACCACCATCAACCCTTTTGTCCAAGCAAATTAATGGAAAGAAACAACCAACTAATCTCGTAATTAGCACAAGTAATTAAATACCAAGAATAATAATCAATTAATCAAAAGATCAAAACAACTCTAAAAGTCATGAATACCTAAAACAATGTCAACTTATAATAAAACAATTAATACATTATTGTTCAAGAAAAAAAAAACAAAGTAAAAGAAAGCACTCATAGATAAGCCTCATTTTTCTTCCTTTGTAGACCCTCTTGCACAACCCTCATTGAATTGGTAGAATTCCTCCTTGATTTGAGTGATTTTCTGTTATGATCTCCGAATCCTCCTCTTTTCTCTTGTGTTTTCCCTTCATTTATAAGCTTTAGAAGTGCCTAATTTCGTTCCTCTAGGGTTTCTGACCAACTAGAAGTAGGAAAATACTAATACTCTGTAAATTACCAAAAACTATGCATGAAAATCAAGGCGTCACCTCAGCATCAGGGCATAGTCAGCACTGCTTGTCCTGCCTAGAGTTAGTGTCGGTTGTGTTCTGTCTCTTCAATCATTTGTCGATTTTTCTTGATTTTCGCACCAACCTTTCTAGAGTGCAGTCGGCACCGCCTCTAGCCTCCTAGCCGGCGTTGGTTTGGTTTTGTTCAGCTCTGCTTCACTAATTTTTTGTCGCCTCAAAGTGCGTGCCAACAGCACGTGGCCGACACCGGTTTCTTTGTCCTGTTCGGCGCCGCCTCTGTTCTGTTTCGCGATGTTTTTGTCTTATTTTACCTCTAAAATCTAAAATAAAGCACAAAATACCTTTTCAATAGTAAAATCTCCAATATGAAGGACTATGACTAGTTATTGAACAAAATGTATCACAAAATAGCCTCAAATAACTAAAAAATATATGACTAATTTATGCCCTATCACCACTACTACAGGTCCTATTCTATGTATTCGAAATACGCTTGTGTTATAAAATGAGAAAACTACTCATTGGCTAAAGATAAGACATTCCCTATTTAGAATTTATAACACAATAACCTTGTCATGATAAGATTCCCATTCTCATCACCCGGTCAAGAATAGTAGTTTATGTGTTAAGTATCCTATGGTCCATATCTTACTGTGAAAGACCTCAATTCACATGAACTATTTACTTAAATATAATGGGTTTTTTCCAATAAATCGTGCATAAATATAAAGAAGATTTTGAAAATAATTTTTGAGAAAAACATATTTATTAATACAAGTCAAAATTACATCAAAAATCTAGTTTGAGAGGGCATATATCCCAACAATCTCCCACTTGCACTCTAAGAATAAGTAAGTCCGTAGGTGCCCACCCATATAACGTCTAAGTGTCTTCTAAAGACTCTCTCTACCAAAGGTTTGACGAAAGGATCTGCTAGATTATTCTCCAAGGTAATCTGTTTCACCACGACTTTCCGTCTCTATATGAAATCCCGGATTTGATAGTACTTTCTCTCTATGTGCTTCCCCTTTTTGTAGTTCCTTGGCTCTTTAGATTGTGAGACTGCACTAGTATTGTTGTAATACATCACAACTGATTTGTCTATTTGTGGCAAGACTCCAAGTTCCAAAAGGAACTTTTAGAACTAAAGTGCTTCCTTGGATGCCTCCGAAGCTACCACATACTCAACTTTCATAGTTGACTCAGCAATGCACGATTACTTGATACTCCTCCATAAAATGTCTCATTCAGACAAGGTGAAGACATATCCACTAGTAGGTTTTCTCTCATCTTTATCCGCCCGAATGTCTGAGTCCGTGTATCCTTTAGGAACCAAGTCGTCAGCCATATAAACCAGCATATAATCTCTCGTATCTTTAAGATAGTTGAGAATATGCTTTATAGCTTGTCAATAAACCTCCCGGGGTTTGACTGATATCTGCTAACTAAGCCTACGACAAAGCAAATATTTGGCCTAGTACACAGCATGGCATACATGAGACTTCCCACTACTGAAGGATAGGGAATCCTACTCATTTTATCTTTTTCTTCTTGAGACTTTGGATAGTCATTTGAAGAAAAAGACAACCTATGTTGCAAGGGATCAACGCCCTCTTGCATGAATCCATACTGAACTTGGCCAGCATATTGTCAATGTATGTAGCTCGAGATAAACTTAACATTCTTTACTTCCTATTTCTAAGAAGCATTATCCCAAGAATGTGACCAGTTTCACTCAAGTCCTTCATACTGAATTGACTAGATAGCCAAACTTTAATAGATGACAGTGTCTCTATATCATTTCCAATAAGTAGAATGTCATCCACATATAGTACAAGAAAATCACGTTTATGCCTTTCAATTTCCTATACACACATAGTTCATCATCGTTTTGAATGAAACTATATGATTTTACAGTCTCATCGAAACGACTGTTCCATACTCTGGATGCCTGCTTAATTCCATAAATGAATTTCTTAAACTTATAAACCATATGTTCTTGACCTTTAGTAATAAAACCTTCTGGTTGAGACATATAGATGTCTTCACTAAAATAGCCATTTAAAAATTATGTCTTGACATCTATTTGCCATATCTCGTAGTCATTATGACATGCAATGGCAAGGAGGATACGGATGGACTTAAGTATGACTACCGAGAAAAAGGTTTTTTCATAATCGGTCCCTTCTTTCTGAGTATACCCTTTTACCACAAGCCTAACTTTGAAGGTTTCCACCTTCCCATCTACTCCACTATTCCTCTTGTACACCCACTTACACTTAATGTGTTTTATCCATTCAGGTGAAGTTATAAGATCCCAAACCTGATTGAAGTACATAGATTCAATCTCGACTTTCATTTCATCATGCCATAGGTCTTTATCAGCATCTGTAATAGCCTCCTCGTATCTAGTGGGATCGTGTTCCTGATGATCGGAGACTAGGTCAAAAGTCTCTCCAATCTATTTTTTTGAAACTCTAGATATCCTCCCACTACAACGAGGCTCCATTTGTACAGGTTCCTGAGGTTGTGCCTCTTCTTGTTTCATAATCGAGTTAGGAGAAGTTGACTCAAAAGATAACTTCTCTTCGAGTTCCAACCTTATCGAACCTTTAGTGGATGTAATTTGTTCATCTTCCAAGTATCTAGCATTAGTACTCACAAGTACTTTTTGCTCTTTAGGATGATAAAAGTAACCATCCTTTGTACCTTTTAGATACTCAACAAAATAACATAATTCTAATATTGGTTCTAACTTATCTCTCTTGATCAGCACATAAGTTGGACAATCCTATATCTTGAAATGATTTAGATTTGGCTTACACCTAGTCTAAATCTCATAAGGTGTCTTAGGTACTGACTTGGAAGGCACCAAGTTCAGAATGTATACCACTGTTTCTAGGGTATATCCCAAAAAAGACACTGGAAGAGTAGTATGAGACATCATACTTTAGACAATTTCCATCAATGTCTTATTCCTTCTCTCAACTACTCCATTCTGCTGGGGTGTCGTCGGCGCAAAAAGTTGGGATACTATTCTATGATGTATCATGTAGTCCTTGAATTCATCAAGGAGGTATTTTCTACCATAATTCGATCGTAAGGTCTTGATTAGTTTACTTGTCCGACGCTTTACTTCAGCCTTAAATTCTTTGAACTTATCAAAAGAGTCAAACTTGTGTCTCATCAGATAAACATAACCATACATTGTACAATCATCTATGAAAGTGATAAAGTACTCAAACTCCCCTCTTGCTGGTATAGACAAAGGACCACACATATCAGTGTGAACAAGACTCAATGCTTCATTGGCTTTATCCACCTTTTGGGTAAAGGACCTTTTGGTCATTTTTCCTATAAGATAGGATTCACACTGAGGCCAACTTTCCAATCTCAATGAGCCTAAAGGCTCATCATGGATTAACCTCTAAATCCTGGTTGAGTTAATGTGACCTAATCTTAGATGCTAAATATATGAGTCATTGATGAAGGCAATGAATACAGAGGATGCCATGCACGTACGGAAAATAAACCCAAAAAAGCAAAGACACGGCACAGTGGAAGGTGAAAAATAATACATTTGTGTGTCCTTGGTCTGTTTGGCTGAGAAGATGAGGTCCTAACCACTGGAGTGGCTACTTGTCTCGACGATGATTCTAGTGAAAAACCAGCGATCCTTTGGCTTCTCCTTGGCATATATGCAAAACTTTTCACTTCTCAGGATATTCCTCTGCCTAATCTATGTTGGTGAAACAACCTAGGCGAGGAATGGTCCTTCTTAATCCTTTACTATTAGTTAGCAAAGACAAGAAGATGAAAGAGGAAGAAGAGAAAACGAGAGAGAGAGAGCAGAGGAAAAACTCTGTTTTTTTTTTCTCTATGTCGTGAGTTTGTATGAAGAACTGAAGTCCACGACTCCTATTCACCTTACCAGATAACTAAAACACCGATGTTTAATATTTCAAAACATTTGGAAGTTATTAACAGAAGAGATTTGGATAATCCTTAACTCTTCTGTACCGTGAATAAAAATAACTTTTTAGTTTAGGCTATTAGGCTAAAATAATTTATTTTTTTATTTAGACCCAATTAGCCCAAAAATAAAAACCATTAATTACTTATTTTCTGAGCTTATTAAAATAACCCAATAAATAATTAATGAGTCCAAATAAATTAAAATTATTATTTAAGTATTTTATTAACTAGTTTAAGTCCAGTTTAATTTTTCTAATTATTCAATCTGGGCTTAAACCCTGAATAATTAATTAACCAATTAAGCTAGATAATAAATTTAATTTCTCTCATTCTTTTATTTTATTTCAGTCCAAAAAATAAATTAGACTTCCTAAATAAAATAAAATTCCTTTTTATTGTGACCATTTCCTAGATCTAAAATAATTAGGACTTACGAGTTATTCCGAGGACCAAAACGATACATCGCCATGGCTATTAAAATGACCAAAATACCCTTACTATATAAATAGTTATATTTTGCATTTTAAATATTTTCTAATATCACCATAAGGAAATATTGATTTCAAAGACAATGCTGCGTTAGCTATGTCTTCGACCTAGGGATGGCAATTGCGCAGCCCGACCCGACGAGGCTGGGGACGGGCTTCATTCCTCGGCCCACCAAGCGAGGCCGAGCCGGGGACTGGGATTGCATGATCCCCGGACCGCCCGGCTCCGAACAACCCGCATAGTATATACAGTTTGCAATTATATATCTAGTATATAATTTGTATATATAATAATAATAATAATAATTATTATTATTATATATCTAATGTTTGTATATATATTAATATTGTAATATATAATGTAAATATACACACTATATATAATGTATACTATATATAGTATTTATATTATATATGTAATAATTAGTAATTCAGTACATAATTTAAAAATTTTGCATCATATATTTTTGTTGTGACAGTGCAATAGAGAATCAATGCAAAAAAAAAAAAAAAGACTTTCATTTCTAGCCTATTATTTCTTTTTAATTTTGAAAAAGAACAAAAAATATCTCACTTTTTCACACGAGTTTTCGATTTATCAGAAGGAAAAGAGGGGATAGAACTAATAAAGAAGATACTAAAGAAAATAAAAAATTATACATAGAAATTAGAAGACTTTATAATATCTTTATTTTTTTCAATATCCCGAAAAAGATCTAATAATAATATTATTTAATGGACACATGGGGAGTTAATCAGTTATGAGTGAGAGAGGAGAATGATTGTTCCTTAAACAGGTATTTCAAAAGTCATTCATCTATCTAATTGATTAATAAATCATAAAAAAATAATTTGTGGTTCAGATGCTTACTAAGAAGAAATAATGAAATTCAAATCATGGATTTATCTAGGATTATAAATGAGTAAATATTAAAAATACTTATATTTTTCAATGTATTATATGTATAAAATATTTTTATATATGTTATATTATATATATTAATTATCAAAATGTAAAATAGATATGTATATATATATATATATATATAAATATATATATATGTAATTTTGTATTATGTATATGTATATATGTACATATATATACATAAATTAGGCAACTTAATTTTATTTTTTCTTCTTTTCTATTTTTATCCTAAAAAGTTCAGGGATTTTCAAAATAACAAACGCTTATATATATACACACACGCCATACATACATACATACATACATACATACATACATACATACATACATACATACATACATACATACATACATACATACATACATACATACATACATACATACATACATACATACATACATACATGCGTACGTACGTGCGTACGTGCGTACGTACGTGCGTGCGTACGTACGTGCGTGCGTGCGTACGTGCGTACGTGCGTGCGTGCGTGCGTACGTGCGTGCGTACGTACGTGCGTACGTGCGTACGTAAGTGCTTGCGTACGTGTACGTGCGTGCGTACGTAAGTGCGTGCGTACGTGTACGTGCGTGCGTGCGTGCGTACGTACATATATACGTATGTACGTGTGTGCGTGCGTGCGTGCGTGCATATGTACATATAATCACAAAATATGAGTACATATAATTAGTATGTAAAAAATAATATGTATATAAAATAAATGTATCTGTATTTATAAAATAATTGATTTTAAAAGTATTTATATTTATAATAATATATGCATGTGTATATTTTATTTATTCTTATTTCTCTAATATTCTCAATATTGTATTTTAATTTTTTGAATAATTTGACTAAGAGTACTTTAGATAAGTTTATTCATATAATTTATTATTTATGAAATAGTTTAAATTAAAAAATACTTGTTTTATTGTCCCCCCCCCCCCCCCCTTTTTGTTTTTTTGGGGAAGGAAATGGTCTAGGATTTGAGTTATTTTGTTTTGCAAATTATTAGGTACGTATAAATAGGAGTAAATAATTACCCTTATCTTGCGAATATCCCACAAAAAGGAAACAAAACCATAATATAAATATATTTTTAATGCAAAAAAATTTATATTAATCAATTTAACAGTAGATGCATTATTAACTTGATGAACACAAAGAATAAAATAAGTAATAGAATTTAATAATTTAATAATAGAGCTTATATTTTAGTTATGTTAGCTTAAAACAAATATATATATATATATATATATATAATTAAAAAGCAAAATTTTATTAAATGTAATATAACATTAGCTCATATAATAATAATTTTAAAATACAAAATCAAATGTGTCTTGAATAGTTGCCCATATTCAATGGTTCAAACACAAGTCTCAAACCCTACCCATACCCAACCTAACTTCCTTTCTTCTTTGCACTGTGTTGTTCACCCGAAGCACGCCGCCGCCACCGCTGCAAGTGAATCAAGCCCATACAAAAGTACTCATTTTGAATTTTGTTCCTAAGCTTGTTCGGTACTCACCAGGCCTCTCGCACTGACGCCGTTAAAGGGATTTGGGATTACATCAAAACCAAGGGTCTTCAGGTTGCTCCCTCCCTTTGTATGTCTATTTTAAGGTTGTTTTATGGTTTCATTTTGAGTGGATGAGGCTTATTATGTGCATTTTTTTCTTAGTTGGTGATGCTTCTGGGCTTGTTAGATTGTCTAGTTCTTGGGTTTATTACTATTTATAATTAAAAATACATGTTGTGGATTTTGATTGCTTTGTATTTTCCAGTATAATTTTTAGGTTCTGAAGTTGTAGGATTATCTTGTACTTTTATGTGCTTATTTGTGAGAGGGACACTGCTCTACTTTGCATTTTAGCATTGTTATTTCTTTAAAACTTGTTTTCATCTATGCGCTGCTGCTATATGGTTTTATTATAAATGCATCTAGTTTGAAAATGCAGTGGTATTTCCTGGAATATGGTTATATGCCTGTAGTTAACTATTTCTCTGTTTACTTACACTCATTTATTTTCTTTCATTCTTCTTTGTTGCCATCTATTGCTCGCATTTTGGATTTTAGTAATTGGATTTTGAGTTGTGTGTTAATCTAGTATACATGCATTAGAGAAAGTACTATTTAGAATATTTTTCTTTTTTAAAACTTATTTATGGGTGATGTAATGTTATAGAGGAGAGGACATACAGGGAAGTAAGAAATACTCAAGAAAAAAAAAATCATCAAACACTTCCCAAGAAAGTATGAAAAACCAGTAGATATAAGAATTCTTAATGGAACATTCAAGCACCAACCAATCAATATTCTACCAACGCCTATTACATATCCCTTGGACATTAACCATACCTCTAGTTGCACGCTATCTTTAATTTTGAGATTGCTATCCTTTAGAAATACATTTTAAATCAGATCATGGCTTTTGGCCCACAAATAAATGGCAAAATTAAATAAATATGCCTAAGGAATAGAGTCAACAACAATAGGCATTGCTGTTCAAGGCCTGCAAAATGTAGCCAACACTCTAATGGTTTACCTAGCAAAATGTTCTGACTTACATCTTCACTCTAATGGTGTAGAAATAATCTCTTTCTTATTGATTTGCATTGGACTGATGCAACTATAGAAATTCCTTGCAGCAAACTATCATATAGGAAATTTGCAATAATCACCTAAAGAAATGATTGGACTAGGAAATTTTGGTTGTAATCAAAGAATAGAACAGAAAATGAAGGTAAGCCATAATAGAGTTTGGAATTTTTGAATTGGAAATAAGAAATGAATATATAATCATTTAGGCTATTGAAAGCTAGAAATAAGTGAAATTTTTTTGCAGTTGAAATCAAAATAGGCAATTAGCAATTACCACTTGACTGTGCATGACCATTATAACTACTTTTCTCAATCCAAAACAACACCCTGACCATTATAAGTACATCGTTCAATCTAAAACAACACCCCGCCCCTCCACCCCACCCTACAAGTGGGAGGCAAGGAAAGCAACATGAAAAAAGATCGTGCTTATGAATTTTGTCCTAATTAAAATTTGCACAGGAAAGCAATGGGTCCTTTTGTTGCCCCAAGAAAGGCTATTAACCAAATTGTAACCAAAATGGAGCCCACAAAGCCTAAAGCTAAAAATCAGATCCTAAGCATGAAAGTATGACACCCCCTTGCAATTTCTTAACATGAATTTCCCAGGATTTCCCCAAACTGAAACAATTTATATGTCATAGTCAAGAAAGACTTCTCAGAAGAGAACAAAAATCCCAAGAAGCATTCACCCAAGAAGTAGTTTTGTGCTTACATTAATCACATCTGCATTTAGGTTCTGATTTTTTGTTGATCATCAAATGCTAATGGCGTACTAAAATTATCATATCTTGAATTAAACTATAAGCACATTAAGTTTGTAAATACCATAAATGTTGTGTTTTCCTCAACATGTATGATAAATACTATTAGAGTTATAATTTCACTGTTAAGCAGCTTATTGATATCTTCCATGGTGGGAAGTGAATGAAGGATTTGAAAAATAACAGAGCATGCATACGGGTGATAAAAATGGAGGAAATAAAATCATAATAGATCATGATAGCAGCATGGAGGGATTAAAACCATACCTCTTGGTGCCTTAAACCTTCAAGACTGAAGGAGAGTTGATTGATTCACAAGAACAGCCTTCCTCCTCCTGTGAGATCAAGCTTCCCGTACCGGTTGCCAATCTCCTCTTCTCCTCCGGTGCAATCAATGC
Source organism: Voacanga thouarsii (assembly GCA_026120185.1). NCBI lineage: Eukaryota > Viridiplantae > Streptophyta > Magnoliopsida > Gentianales > Apocynaceae > Voacanga > Voacanga thouarsii. The sequence continues at coordinate 642,952 of JANUWF010000948.1, forward strand.
CTGGCTTTTCAACTCTCAGAATATGACCCAGCCTAATCTTAGTTGGTAAACACAGAAATGGGATGAAGAAAGTCTCTCAGATTTTTCACCACTACTGTTTTCTTTCTTGGCTTGGCTTCTTATGTTAAGAAAACAAAAGCCAGTGAAAAAACACCAAAAGCCAGAAAACCAACAGTCACACACGAGAGGGAGAGACAGAGACATTTTTATTTTATTTTATTTTATTTTTCCACACAGAAAGCCAAGAGTTATGAAACCAAAAATAATTATTTTGATAAAAATAATATTCCCAGGATTTAATATTTCAAACACCCGAATATTATTAACAAAATAAAATTTGGCTTCTCATTAAACTCTTCTGGACTGTGTTCGGAAAAATCCTATGGTCCATGCTATTAGGTCAAAATAATATTTATTATTTTTCTTGGACCCAAAAAGCACAAAATAATAAGCATTAATTATTTTTCTTGGGATTAAATAAATAACCCAAAAATAATTAATGTGCCCAAATGAACCAAAAAATAATTAAAGTTTAATTATTTATTTCTTGGGTTTAATTAAATAAATAACTCAATAAATAATTAAGTATTAATTATTTTCCACTAGTTTAAGTCCAGGGTAATTTTTCTAATTATTCAAATTGGACCTAGGCTCTGAATAATTAATTAACCACTTAAACCAGATAATAAATTTCTCTCAACTTATTTTATTCTAGTCTAATAATAAATTAGACTTCCTGAATAAAGTAAAACTCTCTCAATTGAGATCAATTTTTCAACCCAAAAATTAATAAGGACTTACGGGTTATTCCGAGGACCACTTGGCTACTAAAATGACCAAAATACCCCTACTATATAAATAGATGTATTTTACATTTTAAATATTTTCTAATATCACCATAAGGAAATATTGACCCCAAGGACAATGCTGCATTAGCAAAGTCTTCGACTTACAGGTGAAATGACTAAAATACCCCTCTACACATCGCCGTACATTTAGAGAGGAAGAAGTGTACTAACACCCCTTTAAATGATATCTACCATCCTTAGGCTTTTAGTCCATTGATCCACGACTTCTTGGAGTGTTTCCGCTTTCCAAGGGAGCTACCCTAAAGCAAACATCCAAGTCATGTTTCCCAGGGCCCTGGATATTTAGATCATTCAGGCAACCACAAGGGGCGATATAGTGTAGAAACTATCTTGTACAAGTCTGTCTTAACTAACTAGTCACACATGCCCAACATGCAAGTATATTGGTTCTACGATAGAACCTCAATTATAGCATATCAAAGTATATGCTTCCAACTTCGTCAGGCCACCAACTCATACTCAAGTCATGGAGTACTAGTCCACGTTGTAGCAGTAGTAGTCCAGGTTTCTACCATATAGTACTTTAAGAAACCACCACTACAGGTCCTGTTCTACGTATTCGAAATACGCTTATGTCATGAAGTGAGTGGACTACTCTCTGGCTAAAGGTAAGTCATTCCCCATTGAAATTCATAACATAATAACCTAAATATGATGAGATACCCATTCTCATCAATCGGTTAAGAACAAATGTTTTTGTATTTAAATAACCCATGATCCATACCTTATTGTGAAAGACCTCCATTCACATAGATCACTTATTTAAATATAATGGGACTTTTCCAAACGAAATTGCGTACAAATGAAGCAAATAAATTCACAAACGATTTTTGAAAATAAATTCCTTTATTAATATTCGATATTTACATCAGAAACCTAGTCTAAGAAAGCACACATTCCAACAATCTCCCACTTACACTCTAAGGCTAGGTAAGTCCATAGGTGCCCACCCCAATGGCGTCTAAGTGTCTCTTGAAGACCCTCTCAGCCAAAGGCTTGGTGAATAGATCTGCAAGATTGTTATCTGAGGCAATCTGTTCCACCACGACTTCCCGTCTCTGGATGAAATCCCGGATCAGGTGGTACTTCCTCTCGATGTGCTTCCCATTCTTGTGGTTCTGAGGTTCTTTGGATTGCGATATTGTGCTAGTGTTTTCGCAATACATCACAATCGATCTGTCCATATGTGGCACGACTTTAAGTTCTGAAAGGAACTTTCGGAGTCAGACTGCTTCCTTGGATGCCTCCGAAATTGCCACATACTCAACTTCCATGGTTGAGTTAGCAATGCAAAATATAGACCAGTAGAAAAAGACGACAGTTTTTATAATATCGATTTCTTACCCAAATACATTTGAGTAATAAAAAGATGCTCAATCCCATTTTTCTCATTTGTTTCAACATGATACCCATTTCTGCGGATATCTTTAAAACTCAATAAATTTCTTCTGAATTTTGAGGAAAATAGTGTCTTATCAATAATAATTGTTGTTCCTTTAGGCAACAATATACTAGCTCTTCCGGAGCCCTCAATTACATTTGCACTACCGTTTATCGTATAAATATTTATTTCTCCCATTTTGAGATCAGAAAAATATTTCTCATTTTTTAGTATGGTGTGTGTAGTTCCACTATCAATAATGCATATATCATAATTAACAACAGCCATCTGAACACAAATATATATATATGCAAACGTAAATATTATTAAAATAAAATGAAAATGAAAATACAAAAATATCAGGGTGAGGCTTTAGTTCTTCTGGACACTGCCATCACCAATTAAATGGTCTATCCTACCGTCTGGGTGTTCAAAAAAATCCGATACATCCATATGGGTAATATTGATATTAAGATCTTCAGGATCAATATCATCATCCTCAGCATTATTTATTAGATGTTGAGAAAAATTTGCTTCTACATTTTTATTTTTCAATGAAGCTTGATACAATTCAACTAAATGCTTAGCCGTACGACAGTTTCGTGACCAATGACCTTTCATGCCACATCTATAACATATATCATCATGCTTTTCTTCAATTTCTTTTTTCAACTTCCATGGTTGAGTTAGCAATGGAAGATTGCTTCCTTGGATGCCTCCACGAAATTGCTTCTCCAGACAAGGTGAAGACATATCCACTAGTGAATTTTCTCTCATCCTAATCTGCCTGGAAGTTTGAGTCTGTGTATCCGGTAGGAACCAAATCATCAGCCTTGTAAACTAGCATATAATTTCTCGCTCCTTTGAGGTACTTGAGAATATGCTTTACAGTTTGCCAATGAACCTCCTCAGAGTTTGACTGATATCTACTAACTAAGCCTATAGCAAAGCAGATATCTGGCCTAGTACACAGCATGACATATATGAGACTTCCTATAGCCGAAGCGTAGGGAATCCTACTCATTCTGTCATTTTTTTTCTTGAGACTTAGGACAGTCCCTTGAAGAAAGTGATAACCTATGTCTGTAAGGGATTAGAGTTCCCTTGCATGAGTCCATGCTGTATTTGGCCAGCATCTTGTCAATGTATACGCCTTAGGATAATCCTAACATTCTCTGCTTCCTATTTCTAAGAAGTCTAATCCCGAGAATGTAGTTGGCTTCTCCCAAGCCCTTCATATTGAATTGACTAGACAGCCAAACCTTTGTAGATGACAATAACCCTACATCATTTCTAATAAGTAGAATGTCATCCACATACAAATTAAGAAAAATCACATTAAACCCCTCAAGTTTCTTGTACACGCATGGTTCAACCTCGTTTTGAATAAAATTATAAGACTTTACAGTCTCGTTAAAACGAATGTTCCATACTCTCGATGCCTGCTTAAGTCCATAAATGGACTTCTTAAGCTTGCAAACCATATATTCTTGACTTTCAGCAATAAAACCTTCTGGTTGGGACATATAGATGTCTTCGCTAAGATGGCCATTTAAAAATGCCGTCTTGACATCCATTTGCCATATCTTGTAGTCATAATGACATGCGATGGCAAAGAGGATACGGATGGATTTAAGCATGTCTATCGGGGAAAAGGCTTCCTCATAATCGATCCATTCTTTCTGAGTATACCTTTTTGCCACAATCGAGTCAGAAGAAGTTGCTTCCAAAGATAACTTCTCCTCGAGTTCCAACCTAGTTGAACCTTTCATGGAAGTACTTTGATCATCCTCTAAGTATCTAGTATTGGTACTAACCAGTACTTTCTGCTCCTTAGGATGATAAAAGTAACCACCATTTGTTCCTTTTGGATACCCAACAAATAGCATAATTCTGATCTTGGTTCCAACTTGTCTTCCTTGATCAGTACATAAGCTGGACAACTCCATATCCTGAGATGATTCACATCTCATAGGGAGTCCTAGATACTGACTTGGAAGGCACCAAGTTCAAAATATATGCTGCTGTTTCCAGGGCATATCCCCCAAAAGATACTAGAAGAGTAGCATGAGCCATCATGCTTCTGACCATTTCCATCAACGTCATGTTCCTTCTCTTAGCTACTCCGTTCTGTTGGAGTGTCCCCGGCGCAGAGAGTTGGGATACTATCCCATGACGTACCATGTAGTCCTTGAATTCACCTAGGAGGTACTCTCCACCACGAACCGATCGCAAGGTCTTGATTAATTTACTTGTCTGACGCTCCACTTCAGCCTTAAACTCCTTGAATTTATTAAAAGAGTCAGACTTGCGCCTCATCAGGTAAATATAACCAAACCTTGTACAATCATTCGTGAAAGTGATGAAATACTCAAAACTTCCTCTAGCTGGTGTAGACAAGGGACCACACACATCAGTGTGAACAAGACTCAGTACTTCCTTGGCCCTATCCGCTTTTGGGATAAAAGACCTTTTGGTCATCTTTTCCATCAGGCAGGATTCACACTAAGACCAATTTTCCAATCTCAATGAGCCCAAAAGCCCATCATGGATTAGCCTTTGAATCCTGGTTGAGTTGAGGTGACCCAACCTCATATGCCAAAGATATGAGTCATTGACATTGGTCTTTCTCTTCTTAGTTAAAGGTTCAGATTGAGCGTTATTTGATTGATTGTTTATAGGGTTTAAATATGATAGATTTCCATCAATGTGCCCAGCACATAAAATCTCTCCATTTCTACTAATAGAAATACCAGAATGGAAAGAGACAGAATATCCTTGATTTATTAGTTTTGCAACTGAAATCAAATTCTGACGAAAACCAGGTACATATAAAATATCTTTTAAAACCACTATTATATTACAATAAAAAGCAAGATCCAGCTTTCCCACTGCAAGGGCCCAGACTTGTGCTCCATTTCCCACGCGTAATCCATGTTCGCCCTTATTGAGTCGTCTTATCTTTCTAAACCCCTGCAAGGAGTTACAGATATGATCAGTGGCTCCTGAATCAATAATCCAAGTGGAAGTTGATTCAACCATTGATATAGACTCTAGATAGAAAACATTACCTGTGGGGTTTTTCTTGGCTTGAAGATTTGGACACTCATTTTTCCAGTTTCCCTTCTTCCCACATGTGAAGCACTTGCCTTTAGGTTTGTCTTTGGGCTGGGTCTTGGGTTGGGCTGCTGCGTTTCCCTTCTTCCTTTTGAACTTTCTGGGCTTAGACCCAGTTCTTGAGGAAGAAGCCTTAGCAATCATGGCTTTTGAATGTGGCTTCATGACCTTTTCTGCCATCTAAAGTTCCTTCATCAACTCAGTCAAACTCATGTTTAACTTCTTCATATTGTAATTTAGTTTGAACTGAGTAAAGAAACCCGATAGAGATTCGAGAACCATGTCCACTTGGCTCTAGAGGTCAATGATAGCTCCTAAGATTTCTGCCTCCTTGAAAGCAACAATCATCTTGAGCATATGCTCTCTGACTGATGCTTCCTCAGCCATCTTAGTGTTTATTATAGTTCGAAAAGCCTCATGCCTTGCGGACCGACTTTTATCCGCGAATATAGTGGCCAATGAATGACTAATGTCATACGCAGAAGCCATGTGCTCGTGTTTAGACTAGAGCACATTAGACATGGAGGCTAGCATATAGCAACGTGCCATTTCATTAGCCTTCTTCCATGCCTTCTTAGCCTCTCGCTCTTCGTCGGTGGAACTTTCCCCGATCACAGGGCAAGTTTCGTAAAGGACATACTTATACTCTTCGGCTGTGAGTATTATGTCCAGGTTCCTCTTCCAATCCACATAGTTTGGTTCTGTTAACTTATTCTCTCAAAGAAAAACGGCCAAAGGACTAAAAGAACCTCTCACCATTTCTGAAAAATCAAAAAAATAAAAGAAAGGATTTAGTTTATGAAAATAAATTTGTGCACTGAAATTCATTTGGTTCTTAGAAAAACTGACATAGCTTCTTTAGATTATTAACAGTTTCCTAAGCTAAGTGTGTTAACCACCACAAATTAATTTCCCTTCCAAGTAATGATCTAGAGGATAACTCCATCGTGGGATGGCCGTTTCCTCTCATTTCCTATGGACATTCCTCGCACTATAACCTCCAATGTGGGTTGGCCTATTATAGTACGTGTCCCGTGTTATTAATTACATGATTTCATTAAATCTAGATCCTTGTGGTATCCCCATCCTATACGGGTTTACTCCCAGGGTGACGCGAGGAGACATACGATCTCTAATGAGGATCGTAATGGAAGCCGTGGGGCCGTTGGAACCCCTCTCCCACTTAGCCTTTTAAAATAAAGTTTTCTGAAAAATATCACTTTGAAAATTCCATTAAACTTTTCCTTAACTTAAAAATAAAATATCTAAATCCATTAAAATCTCTATGTCAAGGATTATATCCTTTGAGAGATTTTTCCATGGACTAATTTTATTTAAGTTAAAACTTAATGATTTAAAAAAATTTTCCAATTAAAACTTTCTAGAGACTTTGGTTTCAAGTTTATTTTACAAAATAATTTTTCTTGTGCAAAATAAAATAAAATGGTTTTCTATTTTAACTTACAAAAATATCTAAATCCAATATATTTTCTATGTCAAGGATTAAATCATTTGAGAAAATATCAAAGGATTAATTTTTGTTCAAGTTAAAATAACCATTTAATTTTTTAAAGAAAAATATTTTCCTTGCAAAAATATTCCCAAAGATTTTGGCCTTTGAGAGAACGCGCACATAGGTTCACAAAAAAAGTAGTATGCCAAAAAACAGTAAACGTTTTCATGTTTTTCTATTTTTAAACCTAAGTGTCCAAAGAATAGAATTAAACACATTAATTAATTAATTATCTTATTTAATCCTAAAATCTCTTACTAATATTTTTCAATCAAATATATTCCAAGAATACAAACTATTGCAAAAATATTAACTTCGCCTAATATGGAACCCAAAACGAAAAAGAAAAAAAAATTTACAAAAATTGACTGGCGGTCCACGTGCACCGGATGCACTAGATCCGCGCCCAATTGCACTACGGTCCACCACACGCCCAGTGCGCCAGCCGCGACCCGTGGAGCCCGCCCGCGACCCGCTCCATTTCCTCTCTGCTGATGACCTGCGCATTTATCCGATAACCCACGCTCAAACCTGTTGCCAATTCCAATTTGCAATTGCAATTTCATGCAATAAATCGGCTCGGCTCCAGTCACCCACGGCAGACGGCTCCAGACACAGCAAGGCGGCAGCTTTACTTCACGGCTCGGCTCTGGCTCGGCGGCTTAGGAATAGTACTTCATCTTCTCCGCGATGTTTTTCTGCATTCTGTCTTCGATTTTCTTTGCGGATTGTTTCCATTGGCTTCTTTGGACATTTTTTATTCAAAAAACTCATCCAAACCAAAACTACAACCTCCTATACCCTTCTAAATTGGGTTTACACGATCAAAATCTCAAAGATAGAAAATTACAGTGAACCTTATGCTTCAACGGTAAAGCTTACAATCGAACATATCCCATACCAAAACAGCGAAGGATCACAGGTTTAAGCACCAAACGATGTTTTTCTCCATTTTTATTAACTAACATGCTCCCTAAGCCAATCAAATTCAATGCTCTGATACCACTTGAAGGATTTGAAAAATAACAGAGCATGCATATGGGTGATAAAAATAGAGAAAATAAAATCATAACAGAGCATGCAGTAGCATGGAGGGATTAAAACCATACCTCTTGATGCCTTAAACCTTGAAGATTGAAGGAGAGTTGATTGATTCACAAGAACAGCCTTTCTCCTCCCGTGAGATCAAGCTTCCCGTACCAGTTGCCAATCTCTTCTTCTCCTCCGGTGCAAACAATGCCTGGCTTTTCAGCTCTCAGAATATGACCCAGCCTAATCTCAGTTGGTGAACACAGAAATGGGATGAAGAAAGTCTCTCAGATTTTTCACCACTACTGTTTTCTTTCTTGGCTTGGCTTCTAATGTTAAGAAAACAAAAGCCAATGAAGAAACACCAAAAGCCAGAAAACCAACAGTCACACACAAGAGGGAGAGACAGAGACATTTTTATTTTATTTTATTTTATTTTTCCACACAGAAAGCCAAGAGTCATGAAACCAAAAAATAATTATTTTGATAAAAATAATATTCCCAGGATTTAATATTTCAAACACCCGAATATTATTAACAAAATAAAATTTGGCTTCTCCCTAAACTCTTCTGGACTGTGTTCGGAAAAATCCTATGGTCCAGGCTATTAGGTCAAAATAATATTTATTATTTTTCTTGGACCCAAAAAGCACAAAATAATAAGCATTAATTATTTTTCTTGGGATTAAATAAATAACCCAAAAATAATTAATGTGCCCAAATGAACCAAAAAATAATTAAAGTTTAATTATTTATTTCTTGGGTTTAATTAAATAAATAACTCAATAAATAATTAAGTATTAATTATTTTCCACTAGTTTAAGTCCAGGGTAATTTTTCTAATTATTCAAATTGGACATAGGCCCTGAATAATTAATTAACCACTTAAACCAGATAATAAATTTCTCTCAACTTATTTTATTCTAGTCTAATAATAAATTAGACTTCCTGAATAAAGTAAAACTCTCTCAATTGAGATCAATTTTTCAACCCAAAAATTAATAAGGACTTACGGGTTATTCCGAGGACCACTTGGCTACTAAAATGACCAAAATACCCTTACTATATAAATAGATGTATTTTACATTTTAAATATTTTCTAATATCACCATAAGAAAATATTGACCCCAAGGACAATGCTGCATTAGCAAAGTCTTCGACCTACAGGTGAAATGCCTAAAATATCCCTCTACACATCGCCGTACATTTAGAGAGGAAGAAGTGTACTAACACCCCTTTAAATGATATCTACCATCCTTAGGCTTTTAGTCCACTGATCCACGACTTCTTGGAGTGTTTCCGCTTTCCAAGGGAGCTATCCTAAAGCAAACATCCAAGTCATGTTTCCCAGGGCCCTGGATATTTAGATCATTCAGACAACCACAAGGGGCGATATAGTGTAGAAATTATCTTGTACAAGTCTGTCTTAACTAACTAGTCACACATACCCAACATGCAAGTATATTGGTTCTACGATAGAACCTCATTTATAGCATATCAAAGTATATGCTTCCAACTTCGTCAGACCACCAACTCATACTCAGGTCGTGGAGTACTAGTCTACGTTGTAGCGGTAGTAGTCCAGGTTTCTACCATATAGTACTTTAAGAAACCACCACTACAGGTCCTGTTCTACGTATTCGAAATACGCTTATGTCATGAAGTGAGTGGACTACTCTCTGACTAAAGGTAAGTCATTCCCCATTGAAATTCATAACATAATAACCTAAATATGATGAGATACCCATTCTTATCAATCGGTTAAGAACAAATGTTTATGTATTTAAATAACCCATGATCCATACCTTATTGTGAAAGACCTCCATTCACATGAATCACTTATTTAAATATAATGGGACTTTTCCAAACGAAATTGTGTACAAATGAAGCATATAAATTCACAAACGATTTTTGAAAATAAATTCCTTTATTAATATTCGATATTTATATCAGAAACCTAGTCTAAGAGAGCACATATTCCAACAGTGAAGGCATAGAAAGTGAAAAACACAGGGCACGTAGCAGAAGCGAAGATAAAAAATTGGAAAAACTAAAAAATAGGGGAATCCCGATCAGAGCCGGAGCCGGCTCCAACAGCCCTTGCCGGCACCGGTTGTGCTCTGGCGGGACTCCGATGTTAAAATTTTTTTATCTCTTTTCCTAATTCTAAGAGTTGGCTGGACCGGAATGTGTACTACCGGGGTAGGTACGCTGGTGGAAGCCTTTGGTGTGATTTCTGCAAGTCTTCTATTCTGTCTTTGTATATAGGTAAATGCCAATCTCTCGATCTTCTAGTATATGGCCTGCCTAAATCCATTTAGTGAACAACTACAGACTAAGGAACCTTTTTTCTAGAGAGAGAGAGAGAGAGAGAGAGAGAGACGTCTGGCTTTTCATATAGAAGTAGCCGTCTCAGAGAGTGTGTGTTCTGTCAACCACGTAGTTTTCAATCCTCCTGTTTAATCCAAATAAAAATCCAAGGTTAAATTGGACTAGGCCATTGGACTCTTAGTTTAACCTTTTCGGCTTAATTAATTATTCTAATTAGAACCACATAAATGGCCCAATTAATAATTAAATTTTCAGCCCAAATAAACTAGTCCAATAAATAAGTCTATATTAGTTTAGTCCCAGGTTAATCTTTAATTATTCAAACTGGGCCAAAGCCCTGAATAATTAATTAACCCACTAAACTAATTTAATTAATTCTCTCTTCATGGACCTTTATTTTATTCTAACCCAATAATTAAATCAGGTTACTTAAATAAATTTAATTTAATTTAATTCCTTAGCCCGTATTTAATTTTTGACCCACAGTCTATACTGGGGACCAAAAGACACACTGCCTTGACTAATAAAATGACCAAAATTAGTAGAGGCATTGGCTACTAAAATAACTAAAATACCCCTCTATACATCACCATACATTTGAGAGGAAGAAGTGTACTAACACCTCTCTAAATGACATCTACCATCCTTAGGCCTTTAGTCCAATGATCCACGACCTCCTGGATTTTTTTCGCTTTCCAAGGGAGTTACCCTAAAGCAAACATCCAAGTCATGTTTCCTAGGACCCTAGATATTTAGATCATTCAGACAACTACAAGAGGCGATATAGTATAGAAACTATATTGTACAAGTCTGTCTTGACTAACTAGTCACATAGACCTAACATGCAAGTATATTGGCCCTATGATAGAACTTCAACTATAGCATATCAAACTATATGCTTCCAGCTTCTTCAGACCACCAACTCATACTCAAGCCGTAGAGTACTAGTCCACGTTGTAGCGGTAGTAGTCTAGGTTTCTTCCATATAGTACTTTTAGAAACCACTACTACAGGTCCTGTTCTATGTATTCGAAATACGCTTATGTCATGAAGTAAGTGGACTACTCACTGGCTAAAGGTAAGCCGTTTCCCATTTAGAATTCACAACATAATAACCTAGACATGATGAGATTCCCATTCTCATCAATCGGTTAAGAACAAAAGTTTATGTGTTAAGTAACCCATGATCCATACTTTACTGTGAAGGACCTCCATTCACATGGACCACTTACTTAAACACAATGGGTCTTTTCCAAACGTAATTGTGCATAAATAAAATTATAAATTTACAAACAATTTCTGAAAATAGATTCTTTTATTAAAACATTCGATATTTACATTAGAAGCCTAGTCTAAGAGGGCATATTTCCAATAGGAAGATCACTAGTATCTTCTTGTACACACAAGAGTCCAATGTTTATGCACTTCTTCAAGACTTGACCCCCACCCCCCCCCCACACACACACACAAAATGATGGTGTATATAGAACAAAATAAGAATTTTTGTTTCTGTTGGGATCTTTGGTCTCCTTGAAAATGCCATCCCAATAGTATATATGCATACCCTTTTCAACTTTTAGAGCCATAATATATTAGTATAATTTGCATTTTTAAAGTTTGTATTCATTTTACTTTCCAGTTTAATTTTTATTACTATTACCATCCAATTGGCTTTTTTAACTTGGGTATTTTTTGACATTTTGGTCAAATATTTCAACTTTTACATTGCTTAAGATTGAAGTTACTTAGCTTTGACATAATCTATGTAAAATGAGGAAGTTCATGAAATTGCCATTGCTATTACACATATACTCTATCATTGTAGTTAGAGTTACTTTCTATTACTCAATATTCATCTTTTACATATTTGTCTTTTCAACTTAGTAGATATCACATCAAGATCAAGTTAGTGAAAATTTATTCAAACTCATGGAAGAAACTACTTCAACCCCACGTGATAGTAGCAACCCAATGTCATATCCTATGCAGCAAGTGAATATAGTAGTTGATGAGAGTATTGAACCTGAAGTTGGAGAATCTCAACAGCCAAAAAGCCAAAATGATAATGGACCTATTGGAAGGTAAAAATCAGCAGTGTGGAGTCATTTTAAGCAAAAAGCGATAAATGATAAATAAAAAACTGAGTGTATTTATTGTTCTCAAGAGCTTGTTTTTGGTGTAAAAAATGGAACAAGACATTTAAATGATCACATGAAATCATGCAAAAAGAGAAAGTAACAAGACATTAGACAAATTTTTTTAGCAGGGAAGGTAACTGATCTTTCTTTAAATATTACACAAATGTCGACTTATATTTTTTGCCAAGAAGCTGCGAGGAGAGATTTTGCTGAGATAGTAGTTATCCATGAATATCTGTTGTCTATGGTAGATCATTTTGGATTTAGAAAATATTCAAACTCTCTGCAACCTTTGTTCAAGATGATCTCAAGAAATACTTTGAAGAAAGATATCTTAAAAATTTTTGATGATGAGAAAAAAAGGATAATGACTTTATTAAACAAAAATTGTAGGAGGATTGCTGTCACTTGTGACTTGTGGACTGCTAATCACCAAAACAAGTTTTATATGGTTATCACTGCTCATTTTGTTGATAATGCTTGGCAATTACAACATTAAATTTTGAGGTATTTTTTTGTCTTAGCTTTTCTTCTTGAATTTGATTGTTTACTATAAAGTAAAGCAACTAGTTAGTTAATACTTACACATTTGCTCTTTTTTCTTTTTTATGTTGTTGAAAGGTTTATCTATGTGCCATATCCTCATACAAGTGATATACTTGCTAAAGTTTTAGAAGAAAGCTTCTTTAATTAGAACATTGATTGGAAGTTATCTACAATTACACTTGATAACTATTCTAGTAATGATGCCATTGTTGAAAATCTCTTGGGAAAGCTTTAACCCAACTCTCTTATGTTATGTGGGAGTTTACTCCATATACATTGTTGTACACACATCCTAAATTTGATTGTTCAAGATGGATTGTCAGTTATACATAAATGGATTGAGAAGATTCGTGATAGTGTTAGATTTTGGATAGCTTCACCTAAGAGGCAGCAGAGATTTGAAGAAGTTGCACATCAAATAGGTACTCCATATTCTAAGAAGCTAATTTTAAATTGCAAAACTAGATGGAATTCAACATTTTTTATGCTTTCGACTGCATTGTCATACAAGGATGTGTTTTATAGGCTGAAACATAGGAAGTGTTTATATACTTACTTGCCAACTGAAGATGATTTGTAATCATTTGTGCACATTTTATTAGGCCATCCAAATATTTTCGAAAACCAACTCTCCAACTGTAAATTCGTTTTTCCTTACTGCTTTCAATATTAGAATGGAGTCAGAGAAATGTCTTGCAAGTGAGAATCAATTGGCAAAAACAATAGCTGAAAAGATGGTTTATAAATTTGATAAATATTGGAGAGATGTGCATGGAATTATGGGGGTAGTTGTAGTATTGGATCCATGGTATAAGATGACTTTAGTGGGTTATGCTTTTCCACAACTATTTGGTGATGATATTCCTATGAAGATTGAGAAAATCGAGAAGTTTTGTAGTGATTTGTTTTATAAATACAAGTTAAAAAATGAGAATATTCAATCAGTCAACAACTTCCTTGTCAGTTTAATCTCTTCAATAACTTGGAAATCGGTCAGCGACAACAGTGAAAAATAGACTTGCTGAATTTTATAATTTTGTAGCACAAAATGAGAATAACTTGCAAGCAAAGACACAGTTTGATCAATATTTGGAGGAAAATGTTTTACCATGGAGTATTGGGGAATTTGATATCTTAAATTGGTGGAAGTCAAATGAAACCAAATATCCCATTCTTCACTTAATTGCTAGGGATATATTTTGTATTCCAATATCCACAGTTGCTTCAGAGTCTGCGTTTAGTATGGAGGAAGAATGGTAAATCCACATCGCAACAAACTTCATCCAGATACACTTGAAGCTTTGATGTATGTCTAGAATTGGTTGTGTACTGATATTTGTGCTAATACTAAAGGTATATATAATAAATAGAGTTTATGAATTGTGTCATCATTATATTTATATTTTAATTAATTAATGCTTTTATAGGCTCTTCTTTGAATGCTATAGAGTTTGGCTCTATTTTAGAAGACATGGATGCTGATGATGAGAGTAGGGTAATTTTTTTAAAACTTATTATCATTTATATATTTTTTTTGTATTGTTGATTTGCTTTATTAATATTTCGAATAATATACATATATTTAAAAAATTACTAACAATATTTCTTTTCTAGGTGAGTGGAACTACTGAGGTTAGACTTGAATGAAGTTTGGATTTGGCAACTTCAACTTTTCTTGACTTATATTACATTGTATGTTTAAGTAAGGATATTCTTTACATTGTTTTGTATGTTGAACTTGGTTATTTCATGCGTCATTTGCTTATTTACGTTTTTAATATCTTGGACTCTTGGGTTGTACTTCCAATTTGTTGTCTCGGCTTATGTTTTCATTTTGTGGATTGATATGCGTTGGGAAAATTGGACTTGTAGTAGTTGAATCCCCTCTTGTGAAAATAACATGTCTTTATCTTTTGTTTCTATGAGGTTAGAAATTGTCTATTTACAGGGGTCATTAAATTTGACTTGAGATGTGTTTAATTTATGGAATATAGTATTTAGAATTCTTAAATTTGTTGTTGGGCTGAAACCGGGCCCCCGCATCCCTGCTTCCCACTGGGTTGAAACTGGGCCCTGTATCCCCTAATTCCGTGTAGGGCCAGGGCTGGTGTGAAACCCCAGTCAGAACCAACCTTAGAGTAAGGGGGGTTGAGATGCATATCATACTTTATTGCATGTTTAAATATATTTTTTATATGATTTTATGTGCTTTAGATTTGGGTTTTATAGTCTATAGGGAGATAACTTGAGGATTACATAGGAAAAATATTTTAGAGAGAAAATAAGAACAAGAGTTGTTGTAGTTTAGTGGTTAGAGCTTTGGAATTAATTCTTGAGGTCTTGGGTTCAAATTCCATCATTGGAGCTTTAGCATGATTAAATTTTATTTTTGCTTGGGAAGGGGTATTTTCGGCCTTAAGTGCTTTAGCATAGGGTAGAGGTGTTGTCCTAGGGGAGACATGATAGGAGTACTCTAATCCTATTCTTGTGCCATACTCAAAAATTCCTAAGGGAATTCATTCCTCCTTGATCTTTAATTTTTCCTAATCCTCAATTCATTAGATTGGACAAATTTATTCTAGCCAATTTCATTCCAGAAATTTCAGTAAAGTGCTGTGGCTTTGAAGGTTCAAAATGTCTAAGGGAAAGACATCTTATGGACTGAAAATGTGGAAGAGAAGGGGAAGGTTCCAAGAGAATTAATTCCCCTAGTGGACCTTCTACACTTCACTCTAGCTAGGTTCATTTTCCTTTATATAATGAACTGAAAATTTTCCATCTTCTTGTGCCTTCAAGGTGTCGAAATTCTTAGCCATTATTCCCTCCCAAATGCTGCCAGAAAATGGCCCTTTTGATCAGCTTGAAATCTGAAATTTTCTGGTTAATTTCGGACTGCACAAATGCTGTGCAAAACCAGAAAAATTTTTGGTTGAAATCACAGCTTTGGTGGTCTTCAACCAAGCTGTTTTCTTCCAATTTTCTCCCAGCTCCTTAGTCACGTTTTTCCTCCATGAAGTAGGCTGGAAACTAGCCATGAAAGGCCTTTGAAATCTCCTTCAAACTCTCTGCAACCTGGCTAGAAAATGGCAGCCGAAACTGCCTAGAAAAATTCCAACACTTGCGAAAATCCTATGCAGAATTTTTTCAGCCTTGTTTCCACTTCAGCCATGTCCGAAATCTTCCTCATCTTTATGTTCGAACCACTCTTAAACAACCATGAACTGAACTCCATTGTCTTCCCCAAGCTTCTGCACGAAAACCAGATATGGCCGCCAGAAAATATCTCCAACAAATCACTGCAATCATGCCTTGATTGGATACCAAAATTCCAGCAAACTTAATTTAGCAACCTTCCATAAAATGTCCCTCAAACAACCAGACCTTCCCTTCACCATTACACTCCTTCTTTTTGGCCACCATTAACCTTCTTCAACCAGCTTTCGTCTAGCCAAATCACAGAGCAATCAGTCGGCCATAGCAGTTCCAAAAAGCTCTCCATTGATCAAAATATTATTGCTTTATTTTGTTTCCAATTTTGATTCCCAAAAATATTCTTTTAGAATTTCAACAACCAGCCTTTCATTTTCCTTTCAAACCAGAAAAATCATCTTCCAAAACCTCTCAAAACAATTTGGTCACTCTCTCCCTTAGAATTTCGGCCACCATTAACCAAAATCCCTCTATTCTCTTCAACCTTCAAGCACACATAGAACACCAAGAATACTTACTCATTTCTTTCACCTAATACCTCTCCAAACCACTTCAAACTTCTTCCAAAAATTCCAGATTTCATCTATTCACTGTCGTGAGTCTATTCATACCATTTTTAACATCAAATTCCAAAATCCAACTTGCTCTTTTGGATAAAAAATCAGAAATTTTGGGAAGGCTCAATAACACCTTCAAGGTAGGTTTGTTCAAACAACTTCATCTTCACTAATTTTTTATCTCTAATGAATATATATATGAATAAGCATGCTAATGAACTCTCTTCTCTCTCTCTCTTGGCCTAACACTCTCTTCTTCTTGGCTGAATGGTTCTTCACCAATGGCCATGCTTTCTTCATCTTCCTTAGACAGATTTAGACATCTAGGAGTTGAGATCCATTCGAAACTCCTTCAAGGTACTCATCAATCAAGTAAGCCTTTTCAACCCTCCTTTTAGATTCTAGATTCATGTCTCTACGATGATATTGGTAGGAGATGGATTATAAATAGGATTTGAGCATGTATTGTTGTGATGAGTAGAGTTTGAAGCATGAATAAATGTGTGTTTATGATGGAGATAAGATTTATGCATAAGTTGATTATCTTGGTTGATTGTATGGTATTTTTAGGGTTTAATGCATCTCTCCATGTCATAGGTAGTATTTGTGATCAAGTATGCTAGAGATTATGTCATCTATGATGAATAGGATTTATATTCATGTATGATTATTGAAGCTATGATTATGTTTATGTTAGTAGAGGTTGGATCATGCCTTGATAAATTTAGATCTATGTTTTTATTCATGATTTGGATGATTTGATGAATTGAAGTGGAGTATATGTTCATGATTATAGTTAGCAAGTGGAATTATGATCATGACCTAGTTGTCCCTAAGCTATTTTTATTTCATCAATAAAATCTTTAATATTATAACTAGTA
The DNA here is from genome assembly GCA_026120185.1 of Voacanga thouarsii. Classification (NCBI taxonomy): domain Eukaryota; kingdom Viridiplantae; phylum Streptophyta; class Magnoliopsida; order Gentianales; family Apocynaceae; genus Voacanga; species Voacanga thouarsii. The sequence goes on from JANUWF010000948.1 coordinate 660,524, forward strand.
AATTCGAAAAACCCTAAGAAGGTAGATTTGGATTATTATATAAGGATATTTTAGTCAAATAAATGATAGCTTTTATTTCAAGAAATAAAATATATAGATATTATATATAATAATATCAAATAAAGCCTTTTATATAAATAATCATAATAAGTAAAAATATTAATTTTGTAAGTCTTATATTCAAAAATATCATTAAAATTTATTATCTTTCAATTATTATCTTTTAATCAAAACCTGTTAAAAATTATTTATCAGCTTTCAATCAAAACCCATTAAAATTTGTTTTCAACCAATTTTAGTTAGCAATTATTTTCAAACAATTAATTATTAGTAAATCATTATTTTACCTAATACCACCTAGGACTCTTCATCAAATAAACTCTAAATTATTCTTAGCAAGAATTAAACTTTCAACTTAGTAGTACCTATTTCCCAAAATACTAATTATTTTAAATATCAAATTAGACTTAGCTTATAAACCTTTTTATTTATTATTTGGCATTAAAGCTTGGGACACTAGGATCATGGTAGTAGTGAGTTGAGTTAGTCTTATTTGTGAAAGTAGATTTTGGCTGGAGTTTGATTGTGATTTATATTTACCCTAGGCGGGGTTGGGTCAGCGATCGAAGATCTTTATTTTATTTCGAGCTAAGGATCAGGTAAGCTCCTGCATAAAACCTGTTTGATGCAAAATGTTTATTTTGGCAAGCCAAATGTAGAGTGCATGGACACTCATTTCGGTAAAGGCAATTGAGGATTGACTCCTTACTTATTTCAGTCAAACAAATTATTTGAAAATCAATAAGCAGATTTACTCAAACTCAAAACTCTTTCTAAAAACTGATTTTGACAAAGACTTTGAAAACCCTTAATTGCCATTTTCAAGTGGAACTATGTTTTGTTCATTTTTCCCAAGTGGGATATGTTACGTTGAGTACTCAATAAGGGTGGACTGCTAGGGCTAGTCTTTGAAGGGTTAGGGTAAGTCTCTCAGTAGGTGGCCACCTCTGAGGGGTAAGTCCTTCCTGGATAGGATGTCAGTTCAGTAGGTCGTGTTGGTCCGAGCTAGCAGTTTATTTTTCAGTCAAGTGACTGAATTTTGCCGGAATGGACACCCAATTGTTGTTTGTGTATAGAGAAGGAGGAGTATCTTACCCAATAGGCCGATCACCTACCTTTTGCCAGTGTGCACAAAGTGTCGGCATTCTGACCGGTTATGGGGCCCATCGTGTGGTAACCCATGGTCATTTCTTTGAGTGGTTGATTTTATTGATTATGTATGGTTGGAAAAGCCAAAAACACCACTCTTGATTTTAACTAATGTTTATTGTTTGCCAGTATTTCTCTTATAAAGATTTAGACTTTGCATTCATGAACTGTTTTCACTGGACACTCAAAGCACACACGGACTTACTGAGATTTTTGTCTCATCATCATTTTTACCATGATTTCAGGTCGATCCTGCTGTGGGGATGAGTAGCTAGATATTGCCTGCCATGGAAGATTTTCTAATAATTTATTTTGTGTAGTGCTTTGGGGAGATGAGAGTGAATAAATTTTATTATGGATTTGGTTTTGGTATTCTTGGATTTATTCCTGGGTTGTAATAAATTTTAAGTTAAAGTATTATTTTTATTCCGTAATTTTATTTGTGTGACCTAGTTATAAAGACCCATTGTCCTTTGGATGGGGTGATATCCCCGACCCTAGCGGGCCTAGGTAGTGGGGTGTTACAGTTGGGACCGGGGATTATTTTGTCCCCGGTAAGCCAAGGGCGGGGATCCCAGCCTCTTCTCGTATCGGGGACGGGGGATACGCGGGGGTAGGACTGGAATTTCTAGTCCCTTGCCCACCCCGGCCTCGTTGCCATTCCTACTTCAACCTATAGGTGAAATGACTAAAATACCCTGCTATACATTGCCATGCATTTAAAGAGAAAATAGTGTACTAACACCTCTCTAAAAAACATCTACCATTCTTAGGCTTCTAGTCTAATGATCCACGACTTCTTAGAATATTTTCGTTTTTCAAGGGAGCTACCCTAAGGCCAATATCTAAGTCATGTTCCCAGGGCCTTGGATAATTAGATCATTCGGACAACCACAATGGGTGATATAGTGTAGACATTATCTTATACAAGTCTATCTTGACTAACTAGTTACATATACTCAACATACAAGTATATTGGTCATTCTCAAGAACCTCAACTATAGTATATTAAAGCATACGCTTCCAGCTTCTTCAGACCACCAACTTATACTCAAACTGTAGAGTACAACTCCACATTGTAGCAGTAGTAATCTGGGTTTCTATCACATAGTACTTTTAGAAACCAGTACTACAGGTCCTGTTTTACTTATTCGAAATACGCTTGTGTTATGAAATAAGTAGACTACTTATTGGCTAAAGGTAAGTCATTTCCTATTTAGAATTCATAACACAATAACCTTGCCATTATGAGATTTCGATTCTCATCATCTGGTTAAGAACAACAGTTTATGTGTTAAGTATATCATGGTTCATACCTTATTGTAAAAGACTTTCATTTACATGAACCATTTACTTAAAGCACAATGGGTCTTTTCTAATAAATCGTACACAAATATAAAGAAGATTTCACAAATAAATTTTGAGAAAAATACTTTTATTAATACAAATCAAAATTACATTAGAAACCTAGTCTAAAAGGGCATACATTCTAACAATTGACATTGGTCTTTTTCTTCATATTTAAAGGTTTAAATTGAGCGTTATTCAAGTGATTGTTAATAGGATTAATGAAGAATAGATTCTTATACATGTACCCAGTACATATAACTTCTTCATTTTTATTGATAATAATACCAGAATGGAAAGAAACAGAATATCCTTGATTTATTAGTTTCATAACTGAAATCAAATTTTGTCTAAAACTAAGAACAAATAAAATATCATTCAAAACAACTAATCTATTACAATCAAAAGTAAGTTCTAATTCTCCTACTACAAGGGTCTAAACTTGTGCTCCATTTCCCATGTGTAGTCCATGTTCGCCCTTCTGGAGTCTTCTAATCTTCCTAAACCCTTACAAGGAGTTACAGATATAATCAGTGGCTCTTGAATCAACAATCCAAGTGGAAGTTGATCCAACCATTGATATAGTGTGAAACCCCAGTCGAAACCAACCTTAGAATAAGGGGGTTGTGATGCATATAATATTTTATTGCATGTTTAAATATGTTTTTATATGATTTTATGTGTTTTGGATTTGTGATTTATAGTCTCGAGGGCTTAACCATGTTTATTAGGTAAGAAGAGTAAAATGGTAATTTTTGCTTGAGGTGAAATAGGGAGATAGCTTGAGGATTAAATAGAAAAAATATTTGGGAGAGAAAATAAGAACAAGAGTTGTTGTGGTTTAGTGGTTAGAGCTTTAGAATTAATTCTTAAGGACTTGGGTTCAAATTCTATTATTGGAGCTTTAGCATGATTAAATTTTATTTTTGCTTTGGAAAGTGGTATTTTCGGCCTTAAGTGCTTTAGAGTAGAGTAGAGGTGATGTCTTAGGGGAGACATGATAGGAGTACTCTAATCCAACTCTTGTACCCTACAAAAATTCCTAAGGGAATTCATACCCTTCTTGATCCTTAGTTTTTCTTACTTCTCAATTTCCTAAGTTGTTCAATTTATTCAAGTCAATTTCATTCTAGAAAAATTCCAGCAAAGTGCTATGGCTTTGAAGGTTCAAAATGTCTAATTGTAAGACATCTTGTGGACCAAAAATGTGTAGGAGTTGGGGAAGGTTCCCAAAGAAATTAATCCCCATAGTGAACCTTCAAAACTTCACTCTAGCTATATTCATTTTCCTTCATGTAGTGATCTAAAATTTTTCCAGCTTCTTGTGCCTTCAAGGTGTTGAAATTTTCAGCCATCATTCCCTCCCAAATGCTACCAGAAAATGGCCCTCTTGACCAGCTTGAAATATGAAATTTTCTGGCCAAATTCGGACTGCTCAAATACTGTACAAAACCAGAAAATTTTCTAGGCAAAATCGCAGCATAGGTGAGCTTAAATCAAGCTGTTTTCTTTTAGTTTTTCTCCAGCACCTTAGCCACATTTTTCCTACATAAATAAGGCTGGAAACCAGCCTTGAAAGACCTCTGAATACCTCTTCAAGTCTTCTGCAAGCTGACTGGAAAACAGCAGCAAAATCTGCCCAGAAAATATTCCAGCAACTTGCGAAAATATCTTCAGGAATTTTCCAGCTTTGTGCTTCTTCAGCCTTGTCCGAAATCTTCATCATTTTTCTGTACAAACTTCCCTTGAACAGCTATGAATTGAGCTTCATCATCTTCCCCAGCATTCTGCTCGAAAATAGTCCATGGCTGCCCCTAAAAACTCTCCATCAATCACTCAAATCAAACCATTGATTGAAGTCCAAAATTTCAGCAATCTATTTTAGCAACCTTCCATGAATTAAACATCCAACAACCAGAAAATTCCCTCACCATTATACTCCATATTTTCGGCCACCATTAAGCTCTCTTGAACAGCTTTCATTCCAGCAAAAATCATAGACAAACAACCAGCCATTAGAGCTTCCCAAAAACTCTCCATTGATCAAGATCTTTTCACCATATTTTGTTTCCAAATTTAGTTCCCTAAAATATTCTTTTAGGATTTCAAACAATCAGCTTTCCTTTTTTCCTTTCAAATAAGAAAATTCAACTTCCTAAACCCTCCAAATCAGTTGGCCACTCCCTCCTACACAGAATTTCGGCCAACCCTCTCCCTAATCTCCCCATTCTCTCCAAACCAAGAACACCAAGAACATCTACTAACCCTCCTCACGCCTAAGACCACTCCAAACCACTCCAATCTTCTCCAAAAACTCCAGATTGCATCTACTCAACCCTTGGAATCCACTTCTACAATTTTTAACATCAAACACCAAAATTGAAGTCTCTCTTTTGGATAAAAAATCAGTATTTTTGTGAAGGCTCAAGAACACCTTCAAGGTAAGTTAATTCAATCAACTTTATCTTCACTAATCTCCAATCTCTAATGAATCTCTATGCGTATAAGCATGCTAATGGACTCTCTTCCTCTCTTCTCTCTCTCTCTCTCTCTTGGCCGAATACCCTCTCCCTCTTGGCCGAATGATTTCTTCACCAATGGCCATGCTTTCTTCATCTCTCTTGGACGGATCTAGTCACCTAAGAGTTGAGATCCATTCGAAACTCCTCCAAGGTACTCATCAATCAAGTAAGCCTTTTCAACCCTCCTTTTAAATTCTAAATTCATGTCTCTAGGGTGATATTGGAGGGAGATGAATTATGATTAGGGTTTGAGCATGTATTGTTGTGATGAGTTGAGATTGAAGCATGAATAAATGTGTATATATGATGGAGATGGGATTGATGCATGAGTTGATTGTCTTGGTTGATTGTATGGTGTTTTTAGGGTTTAATGCATGTCCCCATGTCGTGAGTGGTATTTGTGATCAAGCATGTTGAAGATTATGTCACCTTTGGTGAATAGGATTTATATTCATGTATGATTGATAGAACCATGATTATGTTTATGCTAGTAGAGGTTAAATCATGCATTGGTAAATTTATATCTATGCCTTTATTCATGATTTGGATGATTTGATGAATTGGAGTGGAATATATGTTCATGATTGTGATTGGCAATAGAAATACGATCATGACCTAGTTGTCCCTAAGCTAATTTTATTTCACCAATAAAATTGTTTAATGCTATGATTATTCTAGTAAATTTCGAAAAGCCTAGGAAAGGTGGATTTGGACTATTATATATATAATAAGGTTATATTAGTCAAATAAATGATAGCTTTTGTTAAAGAAATAAGATATATAGATATTGTATAAAATAATAATATCAAATAAAGCCTTTTATGTAAATAATCATAATAAATAAAATATTAATTTTGTAAGTCCTATATTCATAAATACTATTAAAGTTTATTTATTATCTTTCAATCATAATCTATTAAAATTTACTTACAATTGATTTTAGTTACCAATTATTTTCTAGCAAATAATTAATAATAGATTATTATTTTATCTAGTACCACCTAGGACCTTTTATCAAATAAAATCTAATTTATTTTAGCAAGATTTAAACCTTCAACTTATAGTACCTATTTTCTAAACCCTAGTTATTTTAATATCAAGCTAGAATTATTTTGTAAACCCTGTTATTTGTTACCTAGCCTTAAAGCTTGAGACACTAGGGACATGATGGTAATAAGTTGAGTAAGTTTTAATTGTGAAAGTGAATCTTCGGCTTGAGTTTGATTGTGATTTATACTTACTCCAGGTAGGGTTAGGTCAGCTGTTGGAAACCTTTCTTTTGGGCAAGGATAAAGTAAGTTCCCTTACATTCATGAAATTGATTTTATTTTATTATCTTGGTTTGAAAGAAAGGTTGGTGAGTATCTCTTGCAAACACGAAATATTAGCACGATAGCTAATTTTTGAAAACTTCTATATTTTGGAACCTTCTTATTTTGGAAACTTTCTATATTTGGAAAACTTCCAATTTTAGAAACTTCTAGAGTTATAAATTTTTAAAATGTGTCAAGCATAACTTAGGAGCCAAGCATCAAACATTTTGATTTGTTTTGAATATGAAAGAGATGAATTCTTGATCATGCATATGCTTTTTGAAAATCACAGCATGACTTATTTAAGCATGTGGCTCCTTCACTATGAATTTGTGGAATAAATTATTGACTTAAAACCATGCCTTCTAAAATTTTTGTACGAGTTGAAAAATGTTGTTTGGAATTGTATTGAGCTAATTTTGTAGGTTTCACTTTGGAGCCTTATGAATTGTGAAGATTGAATAACGTTGAGTACTCAATGGGGGCTAGACCTTTATACTAGCCTTTGGTTGGTTTGGGGATATCTCTCGGTAGGTGGCCACCTTCGAGAGGTTGACTCTTTTCGATCAGGGCGTCAGTATAGAAGGTTGAGCCGTCCTCAGCTAGCGACGGGGTTCTAGTAGAACCAACGGTCGGAAGTAGGACTACCAGATAGGTTTGAGTGAGAGAGGGAGGAGAATCTCACTCGGTAGGATGTACACCTACCAGGTATTGGGGTTCAAGTGCTTCACAGAAGTGAGAGCCACCTCTGTGGCCTTTCACCACCTGACGGGAATCAGGTGCTTCACCTGGTGTAAGAGCCATCGCTGTGCCCTGTCACATTAACTTGGTTGCTTTAATTGATGAGTTATTTTCGTGGAACTGTTCTAAAGTGTCATTGGAATTTTATTCGAAGCTTAATATCTTTTAATTATTCATATCTTTCCAAACAGAATATTTTAAGAGTATTTTGCTTCATGACTTCTCACTACTATCTTTCAAGAAGTGAGAGTTAAATTTGTAAAGAATGCATGACAAAGCTTTTGATATACTGTTAGTGCATACATTATGAAAAGTGTTTTGTCTTTTTAGCCCAACTCACACACGTAGCTTACTGAGATTTTTATCTCATCACTCCTTTTGCCATGATTTTAGGTCGATCCTGCTGTGGGGATGAGTAGTTAGTTGTAGCTTGCCTTGGAAGATTTTTCTGATATTCATTTTGTGTAATGCTTTGGGAGTTGAGAGTGGATAATTTTGTTTATGGATTTATTTCGAATTATTGGTTTGTAATAAATTTTAAGTTAAAAGTATTATTTTTATTCTATTATTTTGATTATGTGACCTAGTTATAAAGACCCTTTGTCCTTTGGACGGGGCGACATCCCCGGCCCTGTCGGGCCTAGGTAGTGGGGTGTTACATATAGACTCTAGATAAAAAATATTACCTGTGGGGGTTTTCTTGGCCTGAAGATCTAGACACTCCTTTCTCTAGTATCCATTCTTCTCACATTTGAAACATTTTCCATTGGGTTTGTCTTTGGGCTGGGACTTGGGCTAGTGCACTGCATTTCCCTTCTTCTTCTTAAACATTATGGGCTTGGGCCTAATTCTTGAAGATGAGGCCATCATAGCTCTAGTATGTGGCTTCATGACATTCTCAGCCACCTAGTGCTCCTTCATCAACTCCGTTAAATTCATGTTTAACTTGTTCATGTTGTAATTCAACTTGAACTGAATGAAGAAGCCCAGCAAAGATTCAAGAACCATGTCCACTTGGCTCTCAGGGTCAATGACAACCCCCAAGACTTCTGCTTCCTTGAAAGCAGCAATTATCTTAAGCATATACTTTCTTACTGATGCTCCCTCAGCCATCTTGGTATTTATAATTGTTCGAAGAGCCTCCTGCCTTGCGGACCGACTCTTATCCGCGAACATTGTGGCTAGTGATGTTCTTATGTCATATGCAGTTACCATGTGCTCATGTTTGGATTTGAACACATTTGATATGGAGGCTAACATATAGCATCGGGCCATTTTATCAACCTTCTTCCATGCCTTTTCAGCCTCACGCTTCTCAGTGGTGGAACCTTCCCCGATTGTAGGACAGGTCTCGTAAAGAATATACTTATACTTCTCGACTGTGAGTATTATGTCTAGGTTTCTTTTTCAACCCACATAGTTTAGACCCGTTAACTTATTCTCGCGGAGAATAATGGTTAAAGGACTAAAAGAACCTCCACCAACCATTTCTAAAAATTTTGAAAAATAAAAGAAATTCTCAATGTTGTAAAACAAAAAAATTTTGTGCACTTTATCCTCATATTAAACTTGATAATAGTTAACCCTATTACTATTATCTTTAACATGATTAATTTGACTCTTAGGAAAACTGACATAACTTTTTGAGAAGACTAACAGTTTCCTAAGTTAAGTGTGTTAATCACCACAAATTAATTTCCCTTCTAGGTAATGATCTAGAAGACAACTCCATCGAGGGGATGGCCATTTTTTCTCATTTCTTATGGACATATCTTGCACTATAACCTCCAACATGAGCTGGCCGACCATAATACGTGTCCCGAGTTCTTAATTACATCTTTCCATTAGTTCTATATGCTTTTGGTATCTCTATCCTATACGGGTTCACTCCCAGGGTGACGCGAGGAGACCCATGATCTCTAATGAGGATCGTGATAAATGCCGTGGGGCTATTGGAACCCCTCTCCTACTTAGTTCTTTAAATAAGGATTTTTTTGAAAAAATATCATTTGAAAATTTCCAATTAAGTCATCTTTTAACTTAAAATAAAATATCAAAATTCATAAAAATTTCTATGTTAAGGTTTATATCCTTTGAGAAATTTTTTCTCATGAATTAATTTTATTTAAGTTAAGAATTTAATAATTTCAAAAATTTTCCATTTCAAATTCCTTGAGATTTTGATCTTTATGTTTTATTTGACAAAAATAATTTTTCCTCTTGAGAAAATGAATTAAAATGGCTTTCCATTTTAACTTACAAAAATTTCTAAGTCCAAAATATTTTCTATGTCAAGGATAAAAAAAACTTTAAGAAAATAACCAATGATTAATTTTTATTTAAATTAAAATAACCATTTAATTAAAAAAAAATATTTTTTCTTGTCAAATAAAATTTCCCAAAGACTTTGGTCTTTGAGAAAACATGCACATAGGGTTTAAAATAATTAGCATGCTAAAAAATTGTAAACGTTTCATACTTTTCTATTTTTAATCTTAAGTGTCTAAATAATAGAATTAAATACATTAATTAATGGTCTTATTTAATACTAAAATCTTTTATTATTATTTTTCATGCAAAATATTCAAAGAATATTAAATATTACAAAAATAATAATTTCGCTTGATATGAGACCAAAAAAAAATTTCTGGTCTTGTGCACCCATCTCATAGGATCATGGCCCATGGGACCCATAGGCCATGGTCCGCGGCAGGTGCTCGCGACCCGCCATCCTAGCCAAGATGCTCTCTGCATCCCAGTAGAGGTGTACCCGAATCGAATTAAGTCAAACTTTAAGACAATCGAATCAAACTTTATTATTTTCACACAGGGTTCGAATTCAATCTCGAGTTCGATTTGAATGTCAAATTTTAGCTCGAGCCTGATTCATTTGAAATACTTTAAAGTTCAAGTTCGATTTAAAATTCGATTATAATAAACTCGAAAGCTCGAATTCGAGTTCAAGCTTGAACTCGAATTAAAATAAATAGTTTATAATATTATAAATAATTTATATTACAACTAATATTAATTATATATTAATTAATTAATCGAACATGTTCGCGAGTCTTTGAGTCTAATATTTAGATATTTGAATTCAACTAGTTTAAAATTTGAGCCAAATTATAAGGTTTATAGTCGAGCTCAAGCTCGATATTTCAAATTCGAGCCGAGCCATTATCGAGTTGAACCCAAATATGTTCGATAAAAACTCAATTTGTTTACACCCATACATCCCAATCCTTGCGTGGCCGAACCAAGGTGCGCTAGGCCCAGCTGCAACTGGAAGCCGCGGCTGGCCTGGGATGCGGCTCGGCTTGGCGGCTCAGCCCATCTTCCTCGTCACTTTTTTTTCCGTTGATTTCCGTCTGCAATTTTCCAGAACACTCTGCAACGCTTTGCGATCGTCTAAGGCAATTCCTTGTTACATTTTTCACCAAAAAAACATCATACCTGCCTATACCCTTTCAAATTGGATTTACACGAAAGCTAAACAAAACATTAAAACAAAAATTTACAATGATCCCTATACCTCAACGGTGAGGTTTACAGATAATCTACCGATACAAAAATAGCGAAGGATCTCATGGTATTAATCAAAATTAGTCTTGCCAATTTTATTAACTAGCATGCATCAATCCTAAGTCTTTCAAAATATTACACTCTGATACCACTTGATGCTTTGAAAGCATACAGAAGCCATGTATGCACGAGCCAACACTGGCAAAAATCAAGCACAGAGAGTAGCGGAAGAATGAAAACAATACCTCTGCGCTTTGTGTGACTCTTCACCTGTGAAGAAGCCGATAGAATCATTGGAAAAACTCCATCGGCAGATGATGTCTCAAAGATTGTCGAAGCCTCCAATTAAAACCCAGCAATCCTTCAACTTCTCTGTGGCATGAACACGAAGTTCTTTGCTTATCAGAATATTCCACCGCCCAATCTATGTTGGTGAAACAACTTAGGCGAGGAATTACACTTCTTGATCCTTTGCTATTGATTAGTAAAATTAAGAAGATGAATTGGAAGAAAAGGAAAACCGAACCAGAGAAAGGAGAAGAAAAAGGCTCTGTAGTTTTTTTTTCACTGCGTCATGTGTTCTGTGGGGAAAAAATACTCCAACCCCCAATCACAACTATTCACTATCCTCATAACCATAACACTGGAGTTTTGATATTTCAAAATTTCCGAAGGCTATCAACAGAAGAGGTTTGGCTCAGCCTTAACTCTTTTGTTTCGCGAATAAAAAAAAACCCATTAGTTTAGGCTATTGGGCTAAAAATAATTTATTATTTTTCTCAGACCTAATGAGCCCAAAAATAATAACCATTATTATTTATTTCCTAGGCCTATTAAAAAAACTCAATAAATAATTAATGAGTCCAAATGAACTAATATAATTTTCATTCTAGTTCAAAAAATAAATTAGATTTTCTGAATAAAATAAATCCTTTTTATTGTAACCATTTTATTGACCTAAAATAATTGAGACTTACAGGCTATTACGAGGACCAAAAAGACACATCGCTCTAGCTACTAAAATGACCAAAATACATTTGCTATATAAATAGCTGTATTTTGCATTTTAAATATTTTTTAATATCACCATAAAAAAATTGACCCTAAAGACAATGCTGCGTTAGCTATGTCTTCGACTCACAGGTGAAATGACTAAAATACTCTTCTACACATCATCCTGCATTTAGAGAGGAAAGAGTGTACTAATATCTCTCTAAAAGACATCTACCATTCTTAGGCTTCTAATCTAATGATTCACGACTTCTTGGAATATTTTCGCTTTTCAAGAGAGTTACCCTAAAGGCAATATCCAAGTTATGTTTCCCAGGACTCTGGATAATTAGATCATTCGGACAATTACAAGGGGTGATATAGTGTAGACACTATCTTGTATAAGTCTGTCTTGACTAACTAGTCACATATATCTAACATATAAGTATATTGGTTCTTCTCAAGAACCTCAACTATAGTATATCAAAGCATATGCTTCCAGTTTCATCAGACCACCAACTTATACTCAAGCTGTAGAGTACAAGTCCGCACTGTAGTAGTAGTAGTTTGGGTTTCTATCACCTTTTAGAAACCACTACTGCAGATCCTATTCTACGTATTCGAAATACGCTTGTGTTATGAAATGAGAAGACTACTTATTGGCTGAAGATAAGTCATTCCCTATTTAGAATTTATAACACAAAGATTCTCATTCTTATCATCCGGTTAAGAACAGTAGTTTATGTGTTAAGTATTCCATGGTCCATACCTTACTGTGAAAGACATTCATTCACATGAGCCATTTACTTAAACAGAATGTGTCTTTTCTAATAAAATTGTGCACAAATATAAAAAAAATTTCACAAACAATTTTTGAGAAAATTAATTTTATTAATACAAGTTAAAATTACATCAGAAACCTAGTTTGAGAGGGCATACATCCCAACAAAATCAATTGTGTACATTCCTAGATTACTAACTTCTCCTACATAATAGATAATTGAGCCCAGCCATTAACCATCAGAATGTCCTCACTTGTTAAATTCCAAACTTACTCAACAAAAGAAACAGTAATCTAATAAGCATGGATAGACATTTCTAACAGTTGTCTTGAACCATCTACAATCGAATCACAAAATGTTGCCATCAATACATTAAAAGATAAAAAGAACAGAACCAAACTTACAAGCATCTAATCTTAAGAATTTTAGTGTCATTCATGCCCAACAGAGACTATCATCAACAGATAGTAAACTTGAAACGTAATTGGTCAAACCATATATCATCTTTATGCATTTCAATTGCCTAAACATCAGTTGGGTTTTGTATCAACAAAACTATATCAATAATCATATCAACCAAACTCATAGCCTTTATAATCCCATCAAACTTCATTACTTCAAAAACCATGGAAGCATCCGTATACTTCTATACCAAGCAATCCGCCAGCCCACTTAAGCTCAAGGGCATTCAAAATTAAAATGGACCACTATATTAAACGATACTGATCAAGAAAAACCATCTATGTCAAATTAATCATATGTCCACGAAACAAGAAAACTATATAATGTAGATTACAGACCATAGAAAGACAATTAGTAGCTTTGCAAGAAAGAAGAATTGAAGAAACGAAACGATTGAGATCCAAAACAAAAAGGGTGACTGATATACCTTTTAGAAAATCTTGGGCCCACCACTCTCCTCGTGCATGAAGAGTCCCATGGAGCAAAATCTAAGCCATTGTTCACCTGTATGTTTACAAATCTAAAAACATCACTTACTCAACACTTTCCAATTAGCAAATTCAATAGAGCATATCTTCGAAATAAGGTATTGCACTAGTATTTGCCTTAGAAAATTCCCAAAATTCAATCGGTTCCCTTAGCTCATAGCATTAGAGAAATGGAAAACTCATCCCATCCCAGATCCAAAAACTGTGCTGCTTGTGATTTCCCTTATCCTATCTATGCCATAGCTTTTTCTTCCTATGCCACAACTAACCCCCACCAGTGATGCCTAGCCGTCTGAAGCTTCATAGAGGAACTGAACAACCGGATCGTCATCGTCTCCTTCGATGAAGAAACTCTCTCTGTTAAACCCATACCCAGCCTCTCCTTCAAGCATCCTTACCTGCCCACCAAGTTAATGTTTCATCCTAAACCAAGTGCCTCGCTTATCAAGTCCACGGATCTCCTTGCTTCCTTGGGCAACTACCTTTGTCTCTAGGAAGTGATGCATCCATCGACCCTGTTTCCACTCTCAACAATAGCAAGACCAGTGAGTTCTACACCCCATTAACCTTATTCGATTGGAACGAATTTGTTAAATTGTTCACTACAATCGACAATTTAGAATAGCCTAGAAAGTAGAAATCAAAGTTTGCGAGATCCAAAAGCTCAGTCGATGATGGAGATTTCAGAGCACTAATAGTCATAACAGAGAGATAAGAACACGAGCCGATCTTCGGTGTAAAAGAGAGTAAACAGAAGGACAACTGAGTTAGTGATGGCTCACAATGGAATTGATGCATGTCTCTGTATATCCCATTACTTTTCAGTTACAAGCAATCTGAATTTATTATGTTGACTATTAAAATCATATTAATGAAAGATAAAAATAAAAAATATTGTTAAATGACAAAATAATCCATGACGACCAAATAAATCTAAACCATACAAAAAGTCATTTAAAAGAGAAAATCAAATTATAGGGATTCGTCAAGTTCTGCATAATTTTCATTAAATCTAAATAATTGATTTAAAAAGTTAAGAAGGTAAAAAAAAATAAAAATTACTTAAAAAAATTTTCTAGACAATTTTATCCTCTCTTCACAATTAGTATATACATTTAGATGAAGGGAAAAGAAATAGGATGTTAAAAATAGCATTTAAAAAGAAAATAGGAGAGAAAGAATGGAGATTTTATTATTTGAGTTTATATTTTTGTTAACTGATTTAATATAATAGTGTTAAATCTTATATTTTTTATGAGTATTTTAAACTATTCAATAAAAATTCATTAAATGATATTTTATTTCTTTCTATTTCTATCCACTTTTGAACGAAAAAGAATGTTTAAAATTTTATATTAAATTTAATTTTTCCATTCCTTTTCTTTCCTTCCTAAAAAATTAAAATAAATACTTAAAACCTAAGGTTTTCGTTTCCTCTTCTTTTTGCTCCTTTCATTTTCTTCAATCCAAACAAGCTGTAAGAATACCTCGCCATCACAAAACACATTAGAGGGTAGAATAGGGAGGGAAATGTATCCCATAGAATTATAAGATTTAACTAATCTAATTAATTTATAAATATTTTTATTACAATTTTAAAAATCACTCCATATATATATAATAGGAGTTGTGGGAGGCTTCCATTATAACACGTGGGAGTGTCCGCATCTCTCGTTATAAAGCATGTTAGTGTCCTTTATTAACATTTGACGCATTGAATTCAAACAATTCTTTTTTTAAAGAAAATATGAAAGGTCATGGAGTCAATGTTATCTAATAAAAAAAAAATACACAATAAACTTTAAAAAAAAACGTGAGATTATAAATAAAATTTAACATTTAATGGACTTTTAAAAAACCATGAAATCATAAATAAAATTATTTGAATAACATGTTTTATTTTATGTCGTGCAATACACGGATATCAAACTAATATATTCTATTTTCCAAACATCTTCCTATCAAAAGGATCAGCGCAGCATCAGAAAGCTTCTTTATGATTTTTTTTGAGAGAGTGCACATGTTTTTAGTTTTGATCTAATGATTTTTCCAATATATCACTTTTGTTAGTATAAAGATTGATATATGAGATCACGTAATTTGATGCATAAAAATTACTCTCTCCATTTCAAAATATTTATTCATGAAATTTTTTTATTTTATTTCAAAATATTCATTCATGTACATATTTCTAAGATTAATGATTAATTTCTTCTCATTTTACCCCATTTATTCTAAGTCAACTACACAATTTTTCAAAACTCTTTTTTTTCTTGTTTCTTGAGAATTTTTACTAACCAATAACTATCATGTTTTTAATATGAGTAGAATAGAAGTTTTTATCTAAATTATAGTATTATTTTCAACACCCTTAATCTGTGTGCAAAGGGTTTCATGAACAAATATTTTGAAACGGATAGAGTACGTGATAAGTTATAAATATTTCTTACGATTTTATAAATATCATACACAATTTGTATAATTAGTTACGATTTCATGAATATCATTCACAAACATCAAGTTTTAGTACGATAAAAATGACGTTTTTTATTAAAAGTTTTTTTTACATGTAATAATTTTTATCATTGTTAAATTTTTATAAATTTTAATTTAGATGGTAAAATAAACCTACAATTTATGTACCTAATGTGTTGCATTATTTCTTTTTTTATTTTTTTCCAACAAAATAGACATGTGATATTTTTATATAAATAGAAGAAAAAGTGGAAAATAGATTAGGACATAAGATTCGTACTGAATTTCCCGGCCCCAATCCAAAATTGAAATATGGTAGGTATATATTAGGTGTAAGTGCAACACTTTTGCTAAATTGGATACAAAATAGAGACAAGAACAACATATTCTAAGGATTAAAAGTTTTAATTTTCTTTTGAATTCCCTTTTGAAATGACTTTTTGTTTTAAATCATTACTTTGGTAATATATGATATGAAAGATGTAAGTGAAATTCAAAATTTATTACTCCATCCGTTCACAAATAACTGGCCTAATTTTCTTTTTAGTTTGTCTAAAAATAACTATCCACTTTCTAAATGTATGTTGTATTTAATTATTTTTTTCTAATTTTACCCTTAGCACAATTTTCTATCAATTAATTAGCATTACAATTAACCATACTGAAGTTATTTTAACCAACAATAAAATCACGTTATCATATAAAAATAGTTAAAAGTATAATTTAATGAGGTGATATGAGTAAAAAGAAGACTATAAAATAAAGAGTGGGAAGAGAGAGACAATGGACACATGTGAGGAGAGAGAGACATATGTAATTCTTAGAGTGATGTAATTAAAGGAGTGGTGGAATTCAAATTAATGAGGTAAGAAAGATAATAAAAATACTAAAGGGTATAATGGACATTTTAATTATTTTTATTATAAAATTTCATAATTTCTTAATATGCGCAATTTTTACAATTAGATCAATTATTTATGGATGGAGGGAGTAGAATAGTTAGTGCTTTTGATCAGACTGCTTTTACTCACTATAAGTGCCTTCAATGTGATTAACATTTGTTTTCTTTGGTGTAAGAATGGGAATAATATATGGAATAAATGGTTTTTTTAAGAAGCGAATATAGACAATCCGTCAATGAATCTAAACCCAATGAGAAGTGAGAAGTGAGAAATTAAACAATGATCTATAAAAATCCATATATATATATATATATATATATATAAACCAAAGGTTAGAGCTGTGGTGTTGACATGTGTTATGTCAGAGACACGTGGCAGAAAAATGCCTCAGCTGCTTTTGCTTTCTTTCAGCGCTTCTTCACTTAGGTTCGTTCGGCTTCTTCTTGCTTTTCTTAGATACATGGCCTTTGAGTCCACCGGCTACCTCTAGCTTTTCAATGCTTTACTCAGATACTTTCTCTGTAACTGGAGTGTTTTTGCAAATGCAGTTATTAATCTTCTCAAATTCTTCGTCGCCTTATTGATTCTTGTATCTTATCATTGTTTGTCTTTCATCATTCGAAGAAATTGCAATGACACAAAGCTCAAAAGTTGAAATGCCCAGATCTGTGCCGACTCGTGAATTCCGAGACTTCGCTTGTTCTTATCTTTTGGCATTCAATGGATCGTATTCTGATATACTTTTAATGCTCTTTGATCCTTACTTAACATTAACTGAGTTGATTTGAGGTTTGTGACCAAATCCAAAGTTCATCATCGGGTAAGTGTTCATAACTTTATTACTGTTGGCGCAATCAATAGCTTATATCAATACCCTATATAGATGCGTTTGTTATATAATACACGCCAAAAACACAATAACAAAGGGGAAGTTTACTGTTTTTAGCAGATTTGATTTTACTTTTGTTGCATCCTCAGTTGTGAAAAATGACAAAAGGCAGATTCCAATTCGTCTACTTCAATGAGTTATCAAAAGGAAAACAAGAAAAATGTGTTTTATTTAGAATCATACGATTGTGGGATACTTATAATGCTCAAAAAGCAGGAGAGATTATGAGTGTTGATTTTTTTTCCTTGGATGCAAAGGTATAAGCAGGTCTAAGTTTGTTTGCTAGATGATATGATGATAGATAATTCATCATCATGCTTTTGATATAATGCTCAAAAAATGAATGATGTTGTTATATTTGTCTAGATGCAACTGTCAATTCTTAATGTTATTGGTGATGTATATGTTGTTTGATGGTTAATTTTGTTTGTGATGTAGGACAATATGAAGCACTGTACGATTAGAAGCAAATTTGTCCCAGATTTCCAAAATATTATTGAAGAAGGAAATTTTTACATCATGAAAAACTTCAGCCTTCAACCACCTAGGCCAACCTACAAAGTAGTGGATGAGAATTTACAAATTCGCATTGATAGAAGCACATACATAGAGGAATTAAAGGATGAGCTACTGCAAATACCAAGACACAAATTCCTTTTTGTGCAGTATGAATATATTGAAGCTCATGCTGGAGACATCATGCTCTTAGTTGGTAATAGATGAATGCCATATTCTTCTGTCAGGCTTTTCCACTGTTCCGTACCTACAATCATTCATCCATTGAGCATAATCTCATTACTACTTACATTTGCTAATCAAGAGAACCAGTGTGAATTGATATATATGTTTGTTGTGTGAACTCTATTGCAAATGCTATTGGAATGATAATAGGTGTGTCAGCTATCCAACAAAGGTCTTGAAAGGGAAACCAAGTAGATTTATAGTTTGTGACAATCAAGAATGACAAGTAAGAATTTGCCATGATATCATAAATACATATACACAGGCAGATATATATGACTGATTGAAACCATTCCAAAATGCAGGGGACAGGAGATGCGTGTGACACTTTTGGGAACTAACGCAAATGTGATTTAGCACACAAATGTGCTTTCTTGCCAGACAGTGTAGATTGTTGTATTGACCTCAATGATAATGAAAAATGACCAAGGCCAACCATCAATATCCAGTAGCAATGCAACAAAGATCTATGTTGACCTGGAAATTGTAGAAGTAGAAAGCTTGAGACAGAGGTGATCAGAAATTTTGCTAAACCCTGCAAAACCCAAAAATGTAGAAATGAATTTAAAATAACTACATACTAATCTGTGTTCTCATATATGAAGCAGGTGTGAGAAGGAGCATAAAGCTGAAATCGCAACGAAGTTGTCAATCGGAACCCCTGTGTTAATGCAAAAGCACTTGAGGAAAACAAGAGAACTTTAGCCGAGTTACATGCAATGATCAATGATGGAGATAAAATAGTATTGATTCAGTTTGTTTGTGTATTTGTTCTATTGGTTTCTGTTACTGTACTGTACAATAAAAAACACTGAAGCACACACACAAAAAATAACCTTGCTACCATTGACTTGTTGAACCAGGAAAGATCATATTCCTGCAGCATTACTGTGTTGGACATTGACACATACAATGGATGGAGATACAATTCTTGCACAAGATGCAGAAAGAAGCTGAAAGCTTATGGAAACAAACTGGCATGTGAATCATGCATTAGAACAGAAGATTACCCAGACATAATGTGACCATAAACAGCTGATGAAACCTAAATTCATGAATCCAAAATAACAAAAGTAGAAAAAAATAAATGCCTAATATCTTTGAACTACAGGTATCGAGTGGAGGCCATTGTTGGTGACCACATAACACAAGGCCGATTTATTTTCTTTGATAGAGATGTTGAGACGATTGTGGGGATGCAAGAGAGTGAACTAGCCCTCAGCATAGCGTAGGTATACCCATTTCATATTGATAAGAATTCCTATAGTTAGAGTGTCTCTCAAAACCACATATTATGATATAGGAGAGACTGCATGATGCCATACCCAAACCATTGAAGAATATAATAGGCAATACGTAGATTTGCCAAGTGAGATTCAATGAACAGACTAGAAGATTGCCAAGAGAAAGTTTTACAGTGAATCGAGTACATCATGCGTCAGATATTGTTCTAAAAAAAGAATAGACAAAGGTCAGTAACATCAAATTTATCCCCATGACTGTTTACTAATGAAACACAATTAAATGTACTGAGTGACATTTTTCATGCACAATCTGTTCAGGCAGCTGAAGAACATGGAATAGAGATAGAAGAAAGAGAAGCTACTAATGTGGAACAAATGAAAACACCTAGCAAAAGAGACACAAAAGGAGAACTCATTGCACGATATGGAAAACAAATGCCACCACTGATTCTCCATTAGATACTTAAATTCTAACTACAATATTTTCTTTTATAGGAGATAGCCGACAATAATCAACAAAGAGATGGCAGACACTGAAACAAACAAGAGATTGAAATCTGACTAAAGAAACAATATAAGAGAAACAAACAGCAGCAGTGTGGAAGATGCTCCAGAATACTCCGGGAAAAAATATTTTGTTATTATGATTGGATATTCACAACTTTACATACAATTTTTATTTTCCCTATTATTTAATATACAACAGTCATTTGCATTGAAGAATGCTCATAATTTTTTAAACTGGTTAAATGATGTTACCAAATGAATAGGGTGCATGATATTTCTGAAGTTCACTTTTAAATTGTTGAAGTCTTTTGATGTAGCGATACTGTGGTGCCTTATGAATTGTACTGCTGTCACTTTTTCATGCACAATTTTTTCAGGCAGCTGAAGAACATGGAACAGAGACAGAAGAAAGACAAGCTGGTAATGTGGAACAAACAAAAACACCTAGTAAAAGAGACACAAAAGGAGAACCTATTGCACAGTATGGAAAACAAATGCCACCATTAATTCTCTATTAGATACTTAAATTCTGAGTACAATATTTTCTTTTATAGGAGACAGACGACAGCAATAAACAAACAATTGGCATACTCTGAAACAAACAAGAGATTGAAATCTTACTAAAGAAACAATATCAGAGAAACAAAGAGCAGTAGTGTGGAAGATGCTCCAAAATAGTCTGGAAAAAAATATTTGGTTATTATGATTGGATATCCACAGCTTTACCTACAATGTATATTTTCCCTGTTATTTAATATACAATAGTCATTTGCATTGAAGAATGCTCATAATTTTTTTAAATTGGTTAAATGGTGTTACCAAATGAACAGGGTGCATGATATTTCTGAAGTTCACTTTGAATTTGTTGAAACTTTTAATGTTGTGATACTATGGTGCCTTATGAATTCTACTATTATGGAGGGGAGGTGTGTTGTGTGTAAGAGAGGAAGTCTGATCCAAATGTTCAATTTTTAACACATTGCATAGACATGACGGATTTTCAACTGCTCAGTTGAAAACTCTTGAGGGAGAGAAACTGTTGTGTTTGACATATCATAGTCATTTGGAAACTATTCTTACACTACATAAGATTGTATTGGTTTTACCCATCTGATTTACAATCATGGTTTAGGTTTGTTGTTGTTTTTTTTTTTTAATTTAGTTTAAAAAATTAAAGAGGTTGGACAAAGTGGACAACATTAGTGGATTTGTCCTTTGGGAGCTTTTTCCTTTTCAGATGTGAAGATCTGGCTGCCTTAGTATGCTCATTGGCATGCTTTTAAACATGAATTCTATTGTGTTCTTTGCTTTATTATTTTTCAGTTCGTGTACTAATTTGATGAAACATGAGACAACAAGCTAATTCGTGTATTCGTGTACTAATTTATTAATCAACTCAAGCTAATGATGTATGGTGTATGATGCCTCATCAGGAGACAAAAATATTTTGTGAGAAGGTTCGTGGCTGCTGGTTTTAGTCATTTTATGATTTCATGTAAATACATGAAGGTTGTTCTTCTACTTTGAAAAGAAAAGGCCTTATCAATGGCATGAAGGCTTTCAAATATGCTGAATTTAAACAGTTAACTTCCTTATAGATTCCACTAAGGGTTACATCCAAGTCATCTAGAAAGGCATATTATTGAAATGAATAATAACGGAAGCATGGACATAATAGAAGTTAAGTGATACATTAATATAAAAATAATTCTTCACTTTGTAGTTCTATTTAAA
This sequence comes from Voacanga thouarsii, assembly GCA_026120185.1. Classification (NCBI taxonomy): domain Eukaryota; kingdom Viridiplantae; phylum Streptophyta; class Magnoliopsida; order Gentianales; family Apocynaceae; genus Voacanga; species Voacanga thouarsii. The sequence goes on from JANUWF010000948.1 coordinate 682,392, forward strand.
TGATTAGTACATTGATTGAGTTATTATGAAGTAGCTGACCCTTTCACTTTTTCAGGAATATTCATCACAAAATCTGCATATGCACTAGGCACAACCATTGCCCCTTCAAAATCCAGGAATATTCATCACTATGCACTACTTGATCTTGATAAATCTATTGTTATTTCTTGAATTCAATTCAAAATTAAACCCCCTCAAAAGTCATTCTGATATGTGGGATTGGAAAAAAAAAATTTAAGTTCCCTATATATTTTCCCAGGGAAAAAACTTCACATTTCATTCCATTTGTGGTAACATTTAATCCCATTCAATAGTTCAACAGTACTGCAATTTGATGTAGCCAATGGCAACAATGACAAATTATTTTATAACATAACAAAGATGATGGCATATCATCACCACTACAATATATTAAACAACCAGTATGAAAAAAATTAAACATTCACTTGATTTCTATGTCTTCTTTTTCAACATTTTAGGAAATTAAAACATCTTAACTTTTCCTAATGATATCAATTACGTCAGTAGCCCCAGCAGAAGAACCTTCCACATCTACCAGTTGGACGTTGTAGTACAGCTAAATAGTATTTTTTTTATTCTATTGGCAACTGAAACTTCTATTTGCCGGTGCAGTGCTTGAACAAATCCTTATGAGTGTGGTACTCATTTCCCGATTCAACAATAGCAACAACAAAAGGTTGGTAGAACTTCACTTATGAATCCATTTTCCACTCAGTCTCTCCAGCCTCCAAATATTCTTCATTCAGAAACATGATTGATAATGGATGTTGTAACCCAGGCACATGAAATACCCAGGGATGAGAATCAGTCCACCAATTGCAGCTGGTCGCACCCTCGCTTATTACGGTTGTAGACATTGGAATAAAGATTTCAACATACTCATCATACTCATATGTAGTAGCATGCAAACCATGCGGACTTTATTTGCTCGCCTATCAGGTAAGGCGTAATATGGTTTATGTTACTGCAGTTGCTCAGTTGACAAAACCATCGTTTCCGCTATAAATGGATGAACACATGGCCTGCCAACCAATGTATGTTCAATAGGCATGCCATTGTATAACTCCATATTTCAATAAAACAAAACCACGACAAACAATGAACAACTCTCTGTAAAAATCTATATAGTTATAGGAAAATAGATTACTCACATAATTAATATCTGTCTCTTCAAATTTCGAAAAAGATAGTTTTTTAAAAATATTTATTTTGCATTATTTGCCGACAACCAAAAAACCCTTTGAAATCCCAATTATCCATTCAATGAATACCACAGGATTCATCCTTCGATGCCAATCAAATTTAAAAGATGAAGTCCTTTCACATAAAAACAATGGATTTAATAAATATTACAAGATGCAATCTCGAAGACAGAATAAGCATTCAGATAAATTCTATATTAGTTATCAGCACGTAATTCAGGAAATGACCCTTCATATTATTTATTCGATGAATGTTATCAGATTCATTCTACACAACACACATATTATATATCTTATAGTTATAGTAGCTCCGTGAAATCCGCGCTTGAATAAATGGTATAAGGCAAATTCAGATTTCACAAAGCACATGAAAAAACTAAATAAATAACTAAAGAAGAATCAGTTAAATAACCAAAACCAATAGATAAATATTACCCACTCAATTCCATATACAATGTGCATAAATAAGCACACTTAACAACTTTTTAAAAAACCACAAAATTTAAGCAAACAATGAAAAATCATACTCCAATTGCTATAAATTACAAAGTGCAGGCACTTAAACATAACAATACAAAACATACAACTTAACACTCAATGACGTACAAATATAAATGTCCACCTTCAACGACCTATGTGCTGCAGCTAACTTCCATATGTGTAAGCAATTTATTTGTACATCAAGCTATTTTCCTAATATAAAAAACAATAGCTGAAGGAAATGTTTTTTACTACTATCAAGACACTTTGATTAATATGATATATGAATTTATGCAGATTCATTGCAACGTGACAAGGCAAAAGAAAATAGATTATGAAGAAAGGAAGCTTTGGACTGCAAAAGGAAACAACCTTATTCTAATAAAGTTGACAAACGAAAAAGAGATCCAACATCAGAAAACATGTCCTCTACTGATCTGCAATTGCAAGACATACAGAATACAGGTAACATTTTTATCAATAGAATACTTTTCAACAAAATTTTGTTATAGTCATACAATTGATAATGAAAATCAAATATAGCAAAGAAAGCAATGATGCATAGAAAACGAAGGATTGATATACGTAGAGGAAAACAAAAGGTCCATTCCCAGTACATTGAACAAAATGATGCAACATCCACCACAACAATGTCAATGAATATTCCAACAGGTAACATTCATACCACAAATTTTTTTCTCATATGATTTATATTATAGGTAATATTAATCTATTCCCTTTTCATTTATCATATCAGATTCTAAAACAAAATATGTACAGTATACTACCAATAATAGTTAGCTAATTGGTTATTATATATCATATCAGATTCTTCAACAACCCATATGCCACATTATGGATCTCCTATCCTTTAATGCACGTATTGTGATGCCATATTCTGGGAGTAAGAGAAAATCAAGGGCCAACCAAAAAGATTGTATCCAAAATTCACATTATATTGTAAACAAGGAAGAGTCTAACTACCGAAATGGAAAGATCCACTTGAGCCTCTAAAGACTCTGCTGACAAGAGTAACTGACGAGAAATCAAGAACATTCCTGAAAAATATCAGAGCATACAACTCAATGTTCTCGATAACTTCTATGGGTGCTAAAGTTGATGATAAAATGAATGAAAAAGCTGGACCATATATTTATGGAATCAATGGTGAAAATTATCATAGACTTGGGTCATTAATACCGACAGATGGAGTAGACGCACATTTTATCTAGCTCTATTTTCATAATACACAAAATGAGGTCCAGAACAGAATTCAAGCAATGAATAAAAGGTAGCATAACATGAAAATAAGAGCAGACATCACACAAAAACTTATATCAATGCTCGATACTACAAATGAGTTGGTGAAAGTTTTTCAAATGGCTAGAGATAAATACTTCACAGGAGAAATACCTAATTTCAAAATCAGATTGCATCACAGCAGATAATTCAGAGGAAGACAGTATGATGCACAAAGAGCATCAAAGATTGCGGCTCTAATTGCTGGGAATCTGAATAAAACAACCAGAAATCGTGACATCATTGTCGAGATGAAATCTGGAAGTCTACAACGAATAAGCTATTTTCATCCTTCTTTCATGGCTATGCAATATCCATTACTTTTTCCATACGGGAAAAATGGATATCATCCGAAAATCAATTATGTACAAGACGGATAGAGAAAAAAAAATAAAGAGATCTTATGTAACAATGAGGGAATACTATGCACATGTACTTCAATACAGACGCAGTGAAGGAGTCACTTTGATTCACTCAGGAAGGCTATATCAACAGTTCATTGTAGATGCTTATACAAGCATTGAACAAGCAAGGCTAAAATGGATTTCAGAAAATCAAGGAAATTTGTGAACAGAATTATATAGAAATATACAAGATGCAATTAACCGTGGTGATACAGATTCAAGAAAGATTGGCAAGAGAACAATACTACCATCAACATTCACTGTGGACCTCGGTATTTGGCTCAGAACTATCAAGATGCTATGGCACTATGCAGATTCTTTGGTAACCCAAATTTATTCATCACATTTACTACCAATCCTAATTGGCCAGAAATAACAGACCTGTTAAATAATATACCCGGCCAACAACCAGAAAACAGGCCTAAAATTGATGTTCGAGTATTCAAGATGAAACTTGATGATATGATCAATGACATATTAAAGAACAAAACATTTTGCCAAGTAGATTCAGGTATGTTACTTCAAACAAAGATATTTGCAAAATTTTTCCTTTAGAAATTCTTTCTTTATTTGTTTTAACTTACCTTTTCCTTTTGTAAAACAGTTGTATACACAATCGAATTTCAAAAACGAGGATTACCACATGCACACATTATCATTTGGCTACATCAAAGTTCAAAGAAAAAGACCCCTGAAGAAATAGATAACATAATATCCGCTGAAATTCCTAATCCACTTATTGATTTCATAGGCTACAAAAGTGTAACAGAATTCATGATGCATGGGCCATATGGAATTGGATACGAGAATTCGCCATGCATGGTACAAGGTAAAATTTTCTTCAATGAACTAATATCTCAAAAATAGTACATAATGTTGGTTAAAAACTAATACATTTATTTTCACACAGGACACTGTTCAAAGCATTTTCCAAAGTCTTTTCATAACAAAACATCAATTGATGAATCATGATATTCTATCTACAGAAGACGAGATCAATCTATAACCATTGAGAAGAATGGATTCTTGCTTGACAATAGATTTCTAGTCATGTACAATCTGAATTTATTACTCAAATACCAAAGCCATATTAATGTTGAAATATGTAATCAATCAAAAGCCATTAAATATTTATTTAAATATATCAATAAAGGTCCAGATAGAACAACAGCAGTCATTGAGAGGAATCAGGCTGAAAACAACATGCACACTAAGTCAGAAGGGTAGAATTTGAATGAAGTGAAAATATTTTTGGATTGTAGATACATATCAGCATGTGAAGCATCTTGGAGAGTATATGAGTTTGATATCCAATTTCAAACACCAGCAGTCCAGAGATTGGGGTTCCATCTTAATGAAGAGCAGAATATCACATTTAATGATAATAGTTCTCTTCCTAATATAGCAATGAGTGAAGATGCAAAGAAGACAATATTTACAGAATGGTTCGAAATGAACAAGGCAGACTCAAATGCAAGAAAGTTGAAGTATACAGAATTCCCACAGCATTATTGCTGGTACAGAACATAAAAAGTATGGAAAAAGAGGAAAAACAAAAAGTGCATTGGAAGGATCACCTTCGCACATCCAATCTCAGGGGAAAGATACTATATGCAAATGTTACTTAACTATGTCCATGGCCCTACAAGCTATGAAGAAATTAGAATATATGATGGGAAAATATATTAACTTTCAAAGAGACTTGCTATGCAAGAGGTCTACAGCAAGATGATCGAGAATGGCACGAAACAATTGATGAAGTAGCTCAATAGATAACAGGATGTCAACTCCGGGATTTATTTGTCACAATTTTTATTTTTTGTAACGTTGCAGATGTCAAGAATCTCTGGGAAGTAAATTGGCCAAAAATTAGTGATGATATTGAATATAGACAAAGAAAAGTCATTGGATTTCCGTCTTTACATCTCTCAGAAAATCAGGTCAAAAGCTATACCTTGAGAGAATTACAAAACCTACTTCAGAAACAATGTTGAAGTCTAGAGGAAATAGAAAGAATGCCTTTGACAAATCAAGAGTTGCTGAAGGATCTACAAAACACATGCATTAAAGAAGAAATCATGTATGATACAAATATATTAAGAGCAGAACATGATGTTATGTATGCACAATTAAATGCAGAACAAAAACATATATATGAAAAGGTCATAAATGCAATTGATTATAATAAAGGGAAGCTGTACTTTTTATATAGTTATGGAGGCACAAGCAAAACATTTCTCTACAAAACAATTATAAACAAGCTCAGATCAAAATCACAGATAGTCCTTGCAGTAGCATCATCAGGTATTACTTTTCTTATACATCTCCCAAAATTATTTAATTGTCATTCACATTCTAACATCTTATTTCCTAATTCATCATTTTTATTAAACATTGTTATTTACAACTTTGAACAGGGATTGCATCATTACTACTACCAGGTGGAAGGATAGCACACAACAGATTCAAAATTCCTCTGGTAACCTCAGAAAACTCTACATGCTCAATAAAAACAAATACTTAGCTTGCAGAATTAATAATAAGAGCAGTACTGATAATTTGGGATAAAGCTCCTATGAATTCAAAATATGTTTTTGAGAGTGTTGATAAAACAATCAAAGACATACAAAGAACAACAACAAATTTCAATGAGAACAAGCTTTTTGGAGGCAAAACAGTGCTATTAGGGGGAGATTTCTGTCAAATCCTTCCGGTTGTGCCAAAAGGTCAAAGAGTTGATATAGTGAATTTGACACTCAATCAATCAGAGTTATAGAACCACTATGAAGTCCTTACACTATCCGAGAACATGAGGCTTAAACAAGGTAATGCATTACAACAATCAGAGGCTGAAGAATTTACATCTTTTGCCAACTGGCTACTAAGAATAGGAGATGGTACAGAACCTACAAAGTGTAGGGGAAATGATAATGAACCTACATGGATAAAAATCCCAAGGAATTTTATATTAGAAGCCAATAGTGATCCAGTGGAAATAATATTCAACTCTACTTATCCAAATTTTCAAAAGAGGTACACAGATTCTAGCTACTTGATGGACAGAGCAATCCTAACACCAAGGAATAAAATAGTTGCAGAGTTGAATAATTTTGCTCTGCACAAAGTACCAGCATCTATTACTGAACATATAAGTGCAGACAGAATAGACAATGTTATAGGCCCAATGAAAGATGCAAAAAACATATATCCAATAAAATACCTCAACAACATCAGTTTTCCAGGTATGCCTGATCATGTTTTAGAGATTAAAAAGAACGTGCCTATTATGCTATTGAGAAATGTCAACCTTGAAAAGGATTATGCAATGGTATAAGGCTAATTGTGACACAAACAGGTAAAAGAGTCATTAAAGGACGTATCATTTTAGGTTCAAAAATAGGAGAAAAAGTATGTATACCAAGAATAGATATGTCTTCGATAGATTCAAAGATGCATTTCACAATGATAAGAAGGCAATTTTTAGTGAACATATGCTATGCAATGACAATAAACAAAAGTCAAGGACAAACTTTGTCTAATGTTGGACTATACTTACCTAAACTTGTGTTTTCTCATGGACAACTGTATGTTGCACTTTGAAGAGTCAAATCGCCAAGAGGAATAAAAATCATGACACATGAAGATGACCCAAACTTCAAGTCATATACACAGAACATAGTGTATGGAGAAGTATACAATCGATTACCAAAGGTAACTTTATATTCAATTTTATAAGTTTCTAACACTTCCAACTCCATATTTACATATTAATTCTAACAACCAAAATAACTATTTTTTAAATCCAGGCTGCAAAATACACATAATGTGATCCAGTGAACAACAACTCCAGAACAATGAAGAATATAATTGAAGCAATACAGTCACAGGGAAAAAGTACAATGTCCAAATATGCTTATATTGACGCCCAATATACTTAGCATATGATGAATTTCAAAAACTTCATAGCACCTCTAACTTATTTGAATTTCCTTATCCCTTCTTAGAATAGACTAAACAGTAGTTTTACATATACAATTTTAAGAATATTTTCATGAAATTGTGCATCATACATGGGCTTCTGATAGTAAACCATCATCGCAAAACACCAAATCGTTGCCCAAACATGTTTATATTGACGCTCAATATACTTAGCACGTGATGAATTTCAAAATAACTATAGCACATATAACTTAACAGAATTTCGTTAAACATATCCCACATTAAAAACATTATGAAAACAAGTTGCTATACAATGTATCATGCAATGCACAACAATCAGATGCTCCACTCAACAACTCCTCCACAAAAAAAAAAAAAAAACGCATGCAAAAAATAGTACATTTACAAGAAATTGTGCATCATACGTAGGCTTCTAATAATATACCATCGTCGTAAAACACCGAGTGGTTTCCCAAACATGTTTATATTGATGCCCAATATACTTAGCACATGATGAAATTCACAAGGACAATAGCACATTTTCAAGAGAGGTTCACAAATTCTAGCTACTTGATGGACAAAGCCATCTTAACACCAAACAGAGAAGAGAACCAACTCTCAGTCCTTACAAGATTTTGGATCTGAAAAAACATTTCAAACTAACTGACTGCGGACTTCAAAACTCAATTAAATCTAACGAATTTGACCCTCTAACATCAAATGCATCAAACCTTTACTTCAGCATACCGACAAACTTTTCCACTTCACCAATTCCAAGTAATCTACTTAATATCCATTGGTCTTTGTGTACAAAAAGCCCAAAATCTAATTAACTTAAAAAGCCTAAAAACTCATTCACAAATAAACAAAATTTAATGACTAACTCTGTCTAATGTTGGATTGTATTTACCAAAACCTGTGTTTTCTCATGGACAACTGTATTTTGCACTTTCAACAGTCAAATCGCCAAGAGGAATAAAAATAATGACACATGAAGATGACCCAGATTTCAACTCACGTACACAAAAATCTATGGATTAATAATCATAAAGGGAACACAATGTATTTTATAAAATTTACATTGTATTTTGTATAGCTGAGCAATTCTATGGACATTTTACTTTTTCTCTGTGATTGCTTTAACAATGTACATAATTTCATTATAGCACATGACGAAATTCACAAAGACTATAGCATATATAACTTAGCAAAATTTCGTTATACATATCCCACATTTAAAACATTATAAAAACAAGATGCCCAACGTATTATGCAATGCAGAACAACCACATGCTCCACTCAACAACTCCTCCACAGAAAAAAAAAAACACATGCAAAAACCTGTACATTTAGAGGAAATTGTTTATCATACATGGGTTTCTGATGGTAAACTATCGTCACAAAACACCGAATAGTTTCCCAAACATGTTTAAATTGATGCCCAATATACTTAGCACATGATCAAATTAAGAAAGCAAAAACAGTACATTTAAACGAAATTGTGCATCATACGTGGGTTTTTAATGGTAAACCATCGTCGCAAAACACTGAGTGGTTTCCCAAACATGTTTATATTGATGCCTAATATACTTAGCACATCGTCAAATTCAAAAACCTTATACCACATCTAAGTTATCTAAATTCTCATATGTCTTCTTAGTATACACTAAACGGTACTTTTACATATACAATTTTGTCAATATTATCACAAAATTGTGCATCATACGTGTGCTTTTGATGGAAAACTATCGTCGTAAAACACCAAAAGAATCTCCAATCATGCTTATATTAACGCCCAATATACTTCGCACACCGGCTAAAAATTATTACATTCTGTTACAATTGTTTCACTAAAATTACTAACTACAAATACTTTTTTGTCTTAAAAAAAAAAATACATTTTTTTTCCAAACAAAAACACTACAATTGCTGAGATATATTACAAGAAAATCAGATTCCACACATAAATCTCATTATTGATATGAAACCCCAGTTGAACCCAACCTTAGAGTGAGGGGGTTGGGATGCATATCATAAGATAATGCATGCATAAATATATTTTTATATGATTTTATGTGCTTTGGATTTGTGGTTTGTGGCCTAAATGGCTTATTTGTGTTTGTTGAGTAAGAAGGGCAAAATGGTAATTTTTTCTTGAGGTGAAAATAGGGAGATAGTTTGAGGATTCAATAGGAAAAATATTTGGGAGAGAAAATAAGAACAAGAGTTGTGGTGGTTTAGTGGTTAGAGCTTTGGAATTAATTCTTGAGATCTTGGGTTCAAATTCCATTATTGGAGTTTTAGCATGATTAAATTTTATTTTGTGTAGGAAGGCTATATTTCGGCCTTGCATGACTTAGTGAAGAGTCGGAGTGTTATCCTAGGGGAGACATGATAGGAATGTCCTAATCTTACTCTTGTGCCCTACAAAAATTTCTAAGGGAATTCATACCCTTCTCGATCCTTAGTTTTTCTTATTTCTCAATTCATTGGGTTGTTCAATTCAGCTAAGCCAATTATATTTCAAAAATTCCAATAAAGTGTTGTGGCTTTGAAGGTTCAAAAAAGTCTAAGTATAAGACATCTTGTGGGCCGAAAATGGGGAGGGGTTGTGGAAGGTCCCCAAGAGAATTAATCTTCATGGTTGAATCTTCAAACTCCAACCTAAGTGTATTTATCTTGTTCATGTTGTGAACTGGAATTTTTTTTTTCCAACTTCTTGTTCAGTCCAAGTGTCGAAATTTTCAGCTATCATTTCCTCCCAAATGCTGCCAGAAAAATAGCCCTCTTGACCAACTTGAAGTCTGAAATTATGAGGCCAAAACCGGACTGCACAAATGCTGTGCAAACCAAAAAATTTTGTGGACACTTTCGTAGCTTTGGTGAACCTAAACTAAGCTGTTTCTTCCAGTTTTTCACCGAACATCTTAACCTCGTTTTTCCTCCATGAAGAAGGCTGGAAATCAACCTTGAAAGACCTCTAAATACCCCTTCAAATCTTCTACAAATTGACTGAAAAATGGCAGTAAAATCTGCCCAGAAAAATTTCAGCAACTTGCGAAATCTGCCCAGGAATTTTTCTAGCTTTGTTCCTTCTTTAGTCTTGTCCGAAACCTCCACCATTTTTCTATACAAACTTCCCTTGAACCGGCCATGAACTGAGCTCCATCATCTTCTCCAACATTCTGCTCTAAACCAGTCCCATGGCTGCTCTTAAAATATCTCCATTAATCCCTCCAATCAAGCCATTGATTGGAGACCAAAATTCCAGCAATCATATTTAGTAAACTGCCATAATTCATCTCTCAAACAATCAGAAATCCCTCCACCATTGTACTCCATATTTTTTGCCACCATTAAGCTCCTTCAACCATCGTTCATCTCAGCAAAACTTATAGACAAACAGCCGGCCAATGGAGCTTCCAAAATCTCTCCTCCATTAAAGATCTTCTTACCATATTTTGTTTCCCAAATTGATTCCCTAAAATATTCTTTTAGGATTTTAAACAACCAACTTTCCTTTTCCTCTCAAATCAGAAAATTCAACTTCCTAAACCCTCCAAATCAATTCGGCCACCCTAATCTCTCAGAATTTCGGCCAGCTTCAACCAAAACCCTCTCCATTCTCTCAAAACCAAGAACACCTACTAAACATTCTCACGCCTAAGATCACTCCAAACTCCTCCAATCTCCTCCAAAAACTCCAGATCATACCTACTCAACCCCTTGAAACCACTTCTGCAATTTTTAACATCAAATACCAAAATCCAACTCTCTCTTTTGGATCGAAAAACCAGTATTTTGTGAAGGTTCAAGAACACTTTCAAGGTAAGCATGATCAATCACCCCACCTTCTCTCATCTTCAACTTCTAATGAATATATATATATATATATATATATATAACCATGGCCATATTTTCTTCATCTCTCTCAGACGGATCAAGTCCCTAAGAGTTAGGATCCATTCGAAACTACTCCAAGGTAGTCATCAATCAAGGAAGCCTCTTCAACCATCTCTTTAAATTTTAGATTCATGTCTCTAGGATGATATTGGAAGGAGATGGATTATGATTAGGATTTAAGCATGTGTTGTTGTGAAGGAGTTGAGATTTGAGCATGAATAAATGTGTGTATATGATGGAGATGAGATTGAGATTGTCTTGGTTGATTGTATAGCGTTTTTAGGGTTTTGTTGCATGCTCTCGATGTCGTGAGTGGTATATGTGATCAAGCATGTTAGAGATTATATCACCTTTGGTGAATAGGGTTTATGTTCTTGTATTTTTTGTAAAGCCACGATTATGTTTATGATAGTAGAGTTTGGATCATATAGTGGTAAATTTAGATCTATGCCTTCATTCATGATTTGGATGATTTGATGAATTGGAGTGGAGTGTATGTTCATGATTGTGGTTAGCAATAGAAATATGATCATGATCTAGTTGTCCCTAAGCTAATTTTATTTCATCAATAACATGATTAATGCTATAATTTCTTTTAGTAAATTTCGAAAACCCTAGGGAAGGTAGATTTGGACTATTACATATAAAATAAGGATATTTTAGTCAAATAAATGATAGCTTTTATTAAAGAAATAAAATATATAGATATTATATAAAATAATAATATCAAATTAAGCCTTATATATAAATATCATAATAAGTAAAATATTAATTTTGTAAGTCTTATATTCATAAATACTATTAAAATTTATTTATTATCTTTCAATCAAAACCCATTAAAATTTGCTTACAACTAATTTTAGTTGCCAATTATTTTCTAACAAATAATTATTAATAGATTATTATTTACATAATAGCACCTAGGACCCTTCATCCAATAAACTCTAATTTACTTTTAGCAAGGTTTAAACCTTCAACTTATTAGTACCTATTTCCCAAAACCCTAATTACTTTAATATTAAACTAGACTTAACTTATAAACCCTTTTGTTTATTATCTGGCCTCAAAGCTTGGGATACTAGGATCGTGGTTGCAGTAAGTTGAGCTAAAATTATTTGTGAAAGTGAATTTTGGCTTGAGTTTAATTATGGTTTATATTTACCCCAGGTGGGGTTAGGCTAGCTGTCGAAGACCTTTATTTTATCTCAAGCTAAGAATCAGGTAAGCTCCTGCATAAAACTTGATTGATGTAAAATGGTTGTATGGCAAACCAATTGTGGAGTGCATGGTCACTTATTTCTGTAAAGGCAATTGAGGATTGTCTCCTTTCTCATTTCAGTCAAACAAATTATTTGAAAATCAATAAGCAGATTTACTCAAACTCTAAAACTCTTTCTAAAACCAGTTTTGCCCCAAACTTTGGAAATCCTTAATTGCCATTTTCGAGTGGAACTATGTTTTATTCATTTTCCCAAGTGGGATATATATTACGTTGAGTACTCAATAAAGGTGGACTGCTATGATTAGTCTTTGAAGGGTTATGGTAAGTCCCTCAGTAGATGGCCACCTCTGAGGGGTGAGTCCTTCCCGGATAAGATGTCAGTCCAGTAGATCGTGCTGGTCCGAGCTAGCAGTTTTCAGTCAAGTGGACTGTGTGTTGCCGGAATGGACAACCGGTTTTGTTTAGGTATAGAGAAGGAGGAGTAACTTACCTGGTAAACCGATCACCTACTTTTTGTCAGTCTGCACAAAGTGTGGCATTCTAACCGTTGTATGGTTATGGGGCCCAACGTGTGGTAACCTATGACCACATTTTTTAGTGGTTGATTTTATTGAACATGTATGGTTGGAAAAGCCAAAAACAACACTCTTGATTTTGACTATTGTTTATTGCTTGCCAGTATTTCTCTTATGAAGATTTTACACCTTGCATTCACGAACTGTTTTCGCTGGACACTTAAAGCACACATGGACTTACTGAGATTTTTATCTCATCACCCTTTTTACCATGATTTCAGGTCGATCCTATTGTGGGGATGAGTAGCTAGTTGTTGCCTGCCTTGAAAGATTTTCTGATATTTATCTTGTGTAATGCTTTGGGAGTTGAGAGTAAACAATTTTATTTTGGATTTGTGTTTTGGATTCTTGGATTGTAATAAGTTTCAAGTTTAAAGTATTGTTTTCATTCTATTATTTCGATTGTGTGACCTAGTTATAAAGACCCCTTGTCCTTTGGACGGGTCGACATCCCCAGCCATGTTGGGCCTAGGTAGTAGGGTGTTACAATTGAAACACATAGAACTTCTAAACTGATAAAATTCACAGACCTTATACCACATCTAACTTAGCAACATCTCCTTATCCCTTCTTCTTAGTATAAAATAAACAGGACAATAACTTAGCAAACTTTCTTATAGAAATCCTACATTCAAAAGATTAAAAAAAGCAGACTGTTTTACAATGCATTATACAATGCAGGACAATAACATACTCCTCTCAACAACTGCTCCAGTAAAAAAAGAAAAAAACAATGTACAAAACAGTACATTTAGAAGAAATTGTGCATCATACATGGGCTTCTGATGGTAAACCATCATCGCAAAACACCAAATGATTGTGCAAACATGTTTATATTGATGCCTAATATAATTACGATATAATGATATTTCCAAAGACAATAGCACATATAACTTAGCAGGATTTTCTTATAGATATCACACATTCAAAGCATTATAAAAAACACGCTGTTATACAATGCAGGCGAATCACATACTCAAGTCAACAACTCCTCCACTAAAAATAAAAGCTCACATGCAGAAAATAGTACATTTACAGGAAATTGTGCATACTCCTCTCAGCAACTACTCCATAAAAAAAAAATAAAAAACAGAACATTTATAAGAAATTGTGCATCATACGTGATTTTCTGATGGTAAACCATCGTCACAAAATACTGAACGGTTGCCCAAAGATGTTTATATTGACTCCCAATGCACTTATCACATGATGAATTTCACAAGGACTATAGCACATATAACTTAGCAGAATTTCGTTATACATATCCCACATTCAAAACATTATAACAACAATATGCTATACAACGTATCATATAATGTAGGACAATCACATGCTCTACTCAACAACTTCTCCACAAAAAAAAAAAAAAAAACCCGCATGCAAAAAACAGTACATTTACAGGAAATTGTGCATCATACGTGAGCTTCTGATGGTAAACCATCGTCACAAAACACCGAATGGTTTCCCAAAAATGTTTATATTGACGCCCAATATACTTAGCACATGATCAAATTCAAAAACCAAAAACAGTATATTTACATAAGATTGTGCATCATACGTGGACTTTTGATGGTAAACAATCGTTGCAAAACACTGAATGGTTTTCCAAACATGTTTATATTAACGCCCAATATACTCAGCACATATCAAATTCAAAAACCTTATAGCACATCTAAGTTATCCAAATTATCATATGTCTTCTTAGTATAGACTAAACAGTACTTTTACATATATAATGTACTTTTACATATACAATTTCATTAATATTATCACAAAATTATGCATCATATGTGGGCTTCTGATCGAAAACCATCATCGCAAAACACCGAGTGGTTTCCCAAACATGTTTATATTAATGTCCAATATACTAAGCACATCATCAAATTCAAAAACCTTATACCACATTTAAGTTATATAAATTCTCGTATGTCTTTTTAGTATAGATTTAGCACAAAATATATTTATATTGATGCCCAATATACTTAGCGCAAAATTAAAATTCTTAACCTCATACAATAACTCAATAACCAACTACATGATTGAACATTTGCTCAAAGTAATTAGAAAAAACAAACTTTCATGAAACACTTTTTGTGTAATTGAAAAACAGTTAAGTTATTGTGCATCATACGTAGGCTTCTGATGGTAAACCATCATCACAAAACACCGAAAAGTTCCTCAATCATGCTTATATTGACGCCCAATATACTTAGCACATATTCTAATAATTATTACATTCTGTTACAATTATTTCACTAAAATTACTAACTACTACCACTTTTTTGTAAAAAAAAAATAAAATGCCTTTTTTTTTTCAAATAAAAACGCTACTATTGCTAAAACATATTACAAGAAAATCACATTTCACACATAAATCTCATTGTTCAAACACATAGAACTTCTAAATTGATGAAATTCACAAACCTTATACCACATCTAACTTAGGTTAATTCCCTTATCCCTTCTTCTTATTAATACAATAAACAAGACAATAACTTAGAAAAACTTTATTATAAAAAATCCCACATTCAAAAGATTATAAAAAGCAGACTGTTATGCAGTACATTATACAATGCAGGCTAATAACATGCTCCTCTCAACAACTACTCCAGAAAAAACAAAAACGGTACAAATACAAGAAATTGTGCATCATATGTGGGCTTCTGATGATAAACCATCATTGCAAAACACCGATTGGATCCCCAATCATGCTTATATTGACGCCCAATATACTTAGCACATATACTACAAAACAGCAGATTTTGTTGAACTCACATACTTAAAACATAATGAAATTAACAAAGATTACCCCAACTACCACAACCAATAAACTAAATTCCCCACTCCCTTCCCCAAAAATTTCATCATCCATTTAAAATAATAACTCAAATGTGGTACTCATGCCCAATCCCACATTCAAAAGAAAATAAAAAGTAGTCTGTTATGCAATACATTACACAATGCAGGCCAATAACATGCTCCACTCAACAACTACTTCGGGAAAAATAAAATAATACAATTACAGGAAATTATGCATCATACGTGGGCTTCTGATGGTAAACCATCATCACAAAACACCGATCGGATCCCCAATCATGCTTATATAGACGCCCAATATACTTAGCACACATAGAACAAAAAAAACGGATTTTTTTGAACTCACATACTTAAAACATAATGAAATTGCCAAATATTACCCCAACTACCACAACCAATAAACTAAATTCCCCACTGCCCTCCCAAAAATTCCACCATCTATTTAAAACAAATGGTTTCCCAAATATGTTTATATTAACGCCTAATATACTTAACACAAAATTAAAATTCTTAACCTCATACAATAACTCAATAACCAACTACATAATTAAACATTCACTCATAGTAATTAGAAAATACAAACTTTCATGAAACACTTTTTGTGTAATTAAAAAATAGTTAAGTTATTGTGCATCATATGTGGGCTTCTAATGGTAAATCATCGTCGTAAAACACCGAAAGGTTCTCCAATCATGCTTATATTGACACCCAATATACTTAGCACATCTTCTAATAATTATTACATTCTGTTACAATTGTTTCACTAAAATTACTAACTACTACCACTTTTTTGTAAAAAAAAATAAACAAAATACCTTTTTTTTCCAAATAAAATGCTACTATTGCTAAAACATATTACAAGAAAATCACATTTCACACATAAATCTCATTGTTCAAACACATAGAACTTCTAAACTAATGAAATTCACAAACCTTATTCCATATCTAACTTAGGTCAATTCCCTTATCCTTTCTTCTTACTATACAATAAACAGGATAATAACTTAGAAAAACTTCATTATAGAAATCCCACATTCAAAAGATTATAAAAAGCAGACTGTTGTCCAATATATTTTACAATGCAGGCCAATAACATCCTCCACTCAACAACTGCTCCAGAAAAAACAAAAATAAAAACAGTACAATTACAGAAAATTGTGTATCATACGTGGGCTTCTGATGGTAAACCATCATCACAAAACACCAATTGGATCCCCAATCATGCTTATATTGACACACAATATACTTAGTACACATACTACAAAACAGCAGATTTTGTTGAACTCGCATACTTAAAACATAATGAAATTAACAAAGATTACCCCAACTACCATAACCAATAAACTAAATTCTCCACTCCCCTCCCCAAAAATTCCATCATCATTTGAAACAGTAACTTAAATGCGGTACTCATGCCTAATCTCAACCATCCACAACCAATAGTTGCTCTCTGAATATTCCACTTCAAATATGACATATACAACTGTTTGTGTCTGCGCACACCCATCTCCCACCATCCCCCTCTAACGGCCTCACCTTGGTTAGTAAGTGAAGATATAAACCATGCCAAACTGATATAAAATGCATGAAAAGGGAATAAATCACACCATGATAAACTGATATAACTTGCTCCTACAGTAAAAATTGCCAATGCATACATTCCATTTCACCTGCAAAACAGATGAAATTGAAGACAAGGTTCAATATTCTCCTCACAGAACATAAAAAAACAAAATTTGCACTGGAATAAGATATTTTACCTAATCCTAAAGCCCTCCAACTCTTTCTTTATCAGACATTTGTGAGTGATAGGCTTTATTACATCTAGGACAATCAGAATACAGTTTTACGTCCTTGCAGTACTAATGACCTGAATGTGAAAATCAAAGTCCAAACCAATCACCATGGAGTTTTATAAAATTTTTGCAACAATTTGAAAAACTACAGTCCTCATAATCAGATATTGCTGCTGAAGGATTTGGGCGATCAGGTTCAATGATGGAATCAATCTCTAAATCATACCAATCATTAAGTGTATAGAGGTCAAAGCACACAGAGTTATATTCTTTATGCTTGAATCTATCACTTGAGCTGCCACTTGACGCCAATATACTTAGCAAACATACTACAATTTAGCATATTTTCTTCAACAAACATGCTTAAAACACAATCAAATTGACAAATATTACACCAACTACCACAAGCAATAAACTAATACATATTGCACATATAACTTACCACAATTTCATTATACATATTGCACATTCAAAAGATTGTAAAAAAAGGACTCATATACAATGCATAATACAATCAAGGACTCTAACAAACTCCAATCAACAACTGGTCTAGTACAATACCTAAATTCACCAACAATAAAAATCAACATGCTCAGAATTACCAGATTTCTTCAAATTAATTCACTTTACAAACAGAACAATTGTGCACTATACGTAGGCTTCTAATAGTAAACCATCGTCGTAACACACCGAATGGCTGCCCAAACATATTTATATTAATGCCCGTTATACTGATAACATTCAAAAACGTTATTTCACATCTAACTTATATAAATTTCCTTATCCCTTCTTAAAATAAACTAAATAGTACTTTTTCTTATACAATTTAACAAATATTTTCAGGAAATTGTGTACCATATGTGGGCTTCCGATAGTAAACCATCGTCGCAAAATGCCAAAAGGTTCCCCAATCATGCTTATATTGACGCCCAATAGACTTAGCACATCTTCTAATAATTATTACATTCTATTACAATTGTTTCACTAAAATTAATAAATACACCACTTATTTGTAACAAAAAAAACAAAATACCTTTTTTTCCAAACAAAAACACTACTATTGCTGAAATATATTACAAGAAATTCATATTTTAGACATAAATCTAATTGTTTAAATACATAGAACTTCTAAACTGATGAAATTCATAAACCTTAGACCACATCTAACTTAGGTCCATTCCATTATCCCTTCGTCTTAGTATACAATAAACATCACAATAACTCAGAAAAAATTTATTATAGAAATCCCACATTCAAAATATTATAAAAAGCAGACTATTATCCAATACATTATACAATGCAAGCCAATAACATGCTCCACTTAACAACTGCTCTAGAAAAAATAAAAACAAAAACAATACAATTATAGGAAATCATGCATCAAACGTGGGCTTCTGATGGTAAACCATCGTTGTAAAATACCGATTGGATCCCCAATCACGCTTATATTGACGCCCAATATATTTAGCACACATACTACAAAACAGCAGATTTTGTTGACGCCAAACTACCACAACCAATAAACTAAATTCCCCACTACCCTCCCAAAAATTCCACCATCCATTTAAAACAAACAGTTTGCCAAACATGTTTATATTGACGCCTAATATACTTAACACAAAATTAAAATTCTTAACCTCATACAATAACTCAATAACCAACTACATGATTGAACATTCACTCATAGTAATTAGAAAAAACAAACTTTCATGAAACACTTTTTGTGTAATTAAAAAATAATTAAGTTATTGTGTATCATACGTAGGCTTCTAATTGTAAACCATCATCACAAAACTCTAAAAGGTTCCCCAATCATGCTTATATTGACGCCCAATATACTTAGCACATCTTCTAATAATTATTACATTCTGTTACAATTGTTTCACTAAAATTACTAACTACTACCACTTTTTTGTAAAAAAAATAAAATAAAATACCTTTTTTTTTTCAAATAAAAATGCTACTATTGCTGAAACATATTACAAGAAAATCACATTTCACACATAAATCTCATTGTTCAAACACATAGAATTTCTAAACTGATGAAATTCACAAACCTTATACCACATCTAACTTAGGTCAATTCCCTTATACCTTCTTCTTACTATACAATAAACAAGACAATAACTTAGAAAAACTTCATTATAGAAATTCCACATTCAAAAGATTATAAAAAACAGACTGTTATCCAATATATTATACAATGCAAGCCAATAACATGCTCCTCTCAACAACTGCTCCAGAAAAAACAAAAACAAAAACAAAAACAGTACAATTACAGGAAATTGTGCATCATATGTGGGCTTCTGATGGTAAACCATCGTCGTAAAACACCGATTGGATCCCCAATCATGCTTATATTGACGTCCAATATACTTAGCACATATACTACAAAACAGCAGATTTTGTTGAACTCACATACTTAAACATAATGAAATTAACAAAGATTACCCCGACTACCACAACCAATAAACTAAATTCTCCACTCCCCTCCCCAAAAATTCCATCATCCATTTAAATAATAACTCAAATGTGGTACTCATGCCCAATCCCACATTCAAAAAATAATAAAAACTAGTCTGTTATGCAATAAATTATACAATGCAGGCCAATAACATGCTTCACTCAACAACTGCTCCAGAAAAAAAAAAACAATACAATTATAAGAAATTGTGCATCATACGTGGGCTTCTGATAGTAAACCATCGTCGCAAAACACCGATTAGATCCCCAAT
Organism: Voacanga thouarsii; assembly: GCA_026120185.1. NCBI lineage: Eukaryota > Viridiplantae > Streptophyta > Magnoliopsida > Gentianales > Apocynaceae > Voacanga > Voacanga thouarsii. Next base: position 702,785 of record JANUWF010000948.1, read on the forward strand.
CATACTTATATTGAAACCCAATATACTTAGCACATATAGAACAAAAAAGCAGATTTTCTTGAATTCACATACTTAAAACACAATGAAATTAAAAAGATTACCCTAACTACCACAACTAATAAACTAAATTCCTCACTGCCCTTCCAAAAATTCTACCATCCATTTAAAACAAATGGTTTCCCAAACATATTTATATTGACGCACAATATACTTAGCACAAAATTAAAATTCTTAACCTCATACAATAACTCAATAACCAACTACATGATTAAACATTCACTCATAGTAATTAGAAAACACAAACTTTCATGAAACATTTTTTGTGTAATTAAAAAACAGTTAAGTTATTGTGCATCATGCATGGGCTTCTGATGGTAAACCATTATCACAAAACACAGAAAGGTTCCCCAATCATACTTATATTGATGCCCAATATACTTAGCACGTCTTCTAATAATTATTATATTCTGTTACAATTGTTTCATTAAAATTACTAACTACTACCACTTTTTTGTAAAAAAAAATAAACAAAATACCTTTTTTTTTCAAATAAAAATGCTACTATTGCTGAAACATATTACAAGAAAATCACATTTCACACATAAATCTCATTGTTCAAACACAAAGAACTTCTAAACTGATGAAATTCACAAACCTTATACCACATCTAACTTAGGTTAATTCCCTTATCCTTTCTTCTTACGATACAATAAATAGGACAATAACTTAGAAAAACTTCATTATAGAAATCCCACATTCAAAAGATTATAAAAAGCAGATTGTTATCCAATACATTATACAATGCAGGCCAATAACATCCTCCATTCAACAACAGCTCCAGAAAAAACAAAAACAGAAACAGTACAATTACAAGAAATTGTGCATCATACGTGGACTTCTGATAGTAAACCATCGTCGCAAAACACCGATTAGATCCCCAATCATGCTTATATTGACGCCCAATATACTTAGCACACATACTACAAAACAGCAGATTTTGTTGAACTCACATACTTAAAAACATAATGAAATTAACAAAGATTACCCCAACTACAACAACCAATAAACTAAATTCCCCACTCCCCTACCCAACAATTCCATCATCCATTTGAAACAGTAACTTAAATGCGGTACTCATGCCTAATCTCAACCATCCACAACCAATAGTTGCTCTCTGAATATTCCATTTCAAATATGACATATACAACTGTTTATGTCTGCGCACGCCTATCTCCCACCATACCCCTCTAACGGCCTCACCTTGGTTAAAAAATGAAGATTTAAACCATACCAAACTGATATAAAATGCATGAAAAGGGAATATATCACACCATGATAAATTGATATAACTTGCTCCTATGGCAAAAATTGTCAATGCGTACATTCTGTTTCACCTGCAAAACAGATGAAATTGAAGACAAGGTTCAGTATTCTCCTCACAAAACATAAAAAAATAAAATTTGCAGTGGAATAATAGAAGTTATTGTATTTTTCCAATTAGATAAAATTTTGGTAACAATTTGAAATGCTCCAGAAATCATAATCAGATATTGCTGTTAAAGGAATACAGAAATAAAGTTCACTGATGGAATCAATCTCTCTATCATACAAATCATTAACTGTATAGAGGTCAAAGCACCACTACTAAATTATATGGCAAATACGACGGCTCCATAGCCGTCGTGTTTGATACCCAAGCCATCGTAAAAACGATAGCTAAATAACGGTTTCATGGACGTCGTAATTAATCTCGTTGCTTTTGTTTGGCAACGGCTATAAAACTATCGTATTAGTCTAATACGACGGTCAAATACGATGGCTTAAGGGGAGGGTCTTTTTTGCTTGCAATGATGGTTTTTGGACACGATTTTGACAAACCATCGTTTTTGTTAGACAAATACGACGGCTTATTAGCCATCAAATAAGATGGCTTATTAGCCGTCGTATTTGTTTACCAATCAAATATGACGGCTATGTTTGCCATCATATTTGGTATAGATTACGATGGCTACTGGCTGTCTTATTGTTCTTTATAATACGACGGCTCTTCCGGCCATCGTATTTGAGTGTGATGGCTACAGCTATCGTATTATGCCTTATTTGGTTTATAAATCGTTTTTTATTCGTACGGGATCCTGTACACGTACAACTTAAAGCCAAACACGATAAAATCAACTCATTCAACACCAAATATAATAAAACACAATCTCCTCATTACCAAACAACTCAAAAGCAATATCCTTAATACACAAATCATAAATGTAATCTACCAAGTACCCAAAAAAAGATAGTACTATATGTATGAGAAATTGAACAAAAGTAGTAGTACAAATACAAACAAGTGAAAAATCAAAATGTCACTCATCATGACGGATAAGATCGTCAGGATCACCCGATCTAACAGGTAAAGAAGTGGAACCAACACTAGGAGATGCTGTAGAAGTACTAGATGGAGGTATAGGCACTACATCAAATGAGCCTGCATCCAATCTGCACGATAATGCTTCCATGATAGTCTAAAGCGCAGCTATACGTGACTCACAAGCCTCTCGCTTACACTGCATCTCAACTCACATCTCAGCTTACATAGTATCTCACATACTCTGCATACATGCCTCAATCTCAATCCTGACGACCTCCTCAACATTTGTTGCAGAAATTAATGATTGACTGACTAACGTTGGTGTTGGACCCTTTCTCTTACACCTAACACGACCTCTTGTTTCTGGACCGAGCAATCGTCGAAATATATGATCCTTCGCTTCCTCTGTGTGCTCAGACTCAGGCAATGCCTGCCACTCTGTTTCTAATCGGTCCTACAAAATTAAGAAACATTATATTAAATTTATATTAGGTTAATGTAATGTCGTTATCATATTTTAATAACTCAGAAAAATTAGCATTGGAATATAACTTACAATCATCTCTGCAGTAAAACCATTAGCCTGCCGACCGTGCCACCTTCGTGTCACAAGAAACATATCATATTGTGATGTCGGTTGGCCTTACAAGGTCATCTGTAAAGACAAGTGAGAAATTTCAGGCAAAGTAGATAAATTTCAAATGAATAGTGTATAACATAAACTGAATACTTGATCCTGTATACAGAATGTGGCATTCTTCCTGTAACCGGTGGATATGTCAAATGCGATCGATTTTGTCTATTCTGCTCGGCCTCCATCTGTGATTATTTAAAATAGTTAACATATAAAAAAATTAAACAAGTTTTGAGATATAAAAGTAGTCAACTTCTATGGTATAACCTGTGTATTCTCCAAACGCCAGTAATCAACTAACATCCTCCATTGATTTTCATCAACCCGTTTATCTTCACAAACAATAGGCTCCGTACTTTGCTAGAAAGAAACGTAGTATTTTTGTTTTAACTTCGACTTAAAATCCTTCCACGCTGCGCATATCATCTTCATTGTGACACTACGTCCTTCTGGTGGCATCGTGGTATTGTCCTTTTACGAATTTTAACAAAAATAAACAAAATGTTAACTTTTGAAGAAAACACTCTTGGCTATATTAGAATAAAATTAGTTACCAGTATTTCTTGTCAAACTTCACCTTTAAGTCTCTGAGGTATGGAATGCCAATCCCTATAATTCAGAGGGAACCTACTGCTCATGCGTGCAAAACAACCCACCACTGAACTATAGCGAGATGCATCTAAAGCAACAAACCCTCCGTGTTGATTAACACCAATATCGTACTCTCAAAACCCTGACTCATCCCATCCGGAAGATAACTTTCCACTCCCACGAGAACTCCTCGCTGTGGAACCTACAAAATATCAACAGACTTATTAATTGAAATATAGTGAAGAAAGAAAAAAAATTTACCAACGCATTTTCAATAGCCACGTAAATTAATTTCTCGTAATATTTACTTCATATTAACTTAGCACACCTGAGGCACTAGGGTATGAGGAAGAAGGTCCTGTGCCACTGGGACCTACATCAGAAGTGAGGATAGTTGTCGCCTGATTATATTCCTGATCCGTGGAACTTGTGCGGACACTTGTATGTGATCCCTGTCCAACCTCATATGCAGGAGCTGGTGTCTCTGTACACCGTGAGGAACTAGTGCCTGCTCTTGAGACAGCTATTGTTAGGGATATACCCTAGAGTCAATTTGTACTTATACTATTATCATTATGTTTTATATAATAATATGAGGTTTTCCTTTTCATAAATAGTGCATTTTGTTTTGTGGTCATCAAGTACGTGACTTGATAGTAAAACCCAACAATAAATACAATGACTATTCTAAAACTGTCCCTGATCGATTATTATTATTATTGGAACAATAATAAATTAAGATTAGTATGTTTGTGACTTGATGGTTATGTTTTACTGGTCATGGATATTTGTGATATCAAGTCAAAACATAAATAAATGTTAGAAAACATTGTATTGGACATGACCCACTGTGAGAGTACTTCATGGAACATGTCATAAGTAATTTCTAGCCATAATGATATTAAAAGTCTTTCGACCTAAATTCATCATAGTTTCCTACTTGGTAAATTCTATATTTTGAAGTTATCTAAAGTTGTCTTTAACCAAATAATAAATTAGACTACTGTTGGATATAGAATAAATCAATGAGAGGAATATGATTGATAGTGAAGGAATTTGTCCTTCTCAATTATGGGAGAGATATCCATGGGCCCCTTAATAAGTTAGACTGTTAAAATACATGGCCGTGCTCAAATATATCAATCCAAGATATTGATATTATTTGTTTGAACAGTCTACTATGAAATCAAAAAATAATTGATTAAGCTTAATAAGGATGACATGCTCCGTACATTTTGCTTAATCTGGATATTATGTAACAAAATGACTAAATATAAAATTGTGGTTTGGTTCAAAGAGATCACTAATCTTCATTTAACCTGGATAGTTATAATGTTTTGCTAGAAACCGCTTATAACTTGTGGGCTATTTAAATATGATTTAGGCACACTGCCATTGTTAAATAAACATATAGGGTCATACAATAAGCAAATTTGTTAGATTATTTTTCTAATAACCAGATTCGATGAATCTGGAAATATATCTAAGTTAATCGAATTTAGAAAATTTACCAGATACAATGAATCTGGAAATATGTCCACATTCGATGTATCTAGATGATGTCCAAATTATAAGAATCTGACTCCGTAAATTAATTAGTTAAATTATTGAGATAATGGCAGAATCTTATCATATCAGTTTTAATTTAATTTGAATTTAAATTAAAATATGATAAGATATTATCAGAGTTGGACTCTAAGAGGTTCGGTGGGTTTTAAGAAAACCCTAGCTGTCTTCTCAATAGTCCCATTCTATTGAGAATATTCGTGCCTCCATTCACCAGAAAAAAAACTCTCAAACCCTAGGAGCTAGCACTCTTGGGGTAACGAGTCAGTTCGCCGTGTGTATCCGATAGAGGGCGTTCATAGACTGCAGCGTCTAGTGATCGTTCAGGTTCACGTATGACAGCACAATCAGAATCAAAGGATCTTGATTACGCTAAACAGAGGTAATTCAGTAAATCCTAGATCTTCTTAATCGTTTACTTAGATCCTTAGAAAGGATTCGTGGATGTTTTTCGCGTTTAGGAGTTCACAAATTCTAACAGCTATGGCATCCTGCATCGATCCACGTTGAGAACGCTTGTTTACCATCTGTAAAACAAAAAGATTTAACATTGAGTAAAAAATTTTAATAGCTGCAGCACATTTAGTAAATGATTAAGTGATTTAAGTACATTTAAATTGCAAGTTGTATTCTTCTTCCATCTAAATCTACTTCCTCCCCAGAAATCCCATCTCAAACCTAAATGGCATCTACTTCGCGCGAAACAGGACGAGAATCTAACTGCTGTGCAAGAAAAATTTCTAGATCATGGTCCCTTGAATACACATCATAATTATCTCTTCTCATCATTAGCATTACCACATACCAGTCTCTTCTTTAGGACAACGAGAAAACCAAACCTGTTCCGCTTGGTTTGCTAGTATGAATGGCTCATCCATCTCTCTATTTTCCCGATACAACAAATGGTCCAGATTCACCAAAGTAAACTTTAGTTTGTCAACTCTAACACCTCGATGAACATCAACCCAATCATATTTGAATAATAGAAATTTTAGTTCACTACTATATCGAATCCTTATAATATCAGTAAGCACTCCATAGTAATTGACACCAGCTGCTACGGGATTATATCTCTTGGACTGGAATAACTCGTAGTATCAGCTTTACACATGACGCCAGAATTTTAGGTTGACTTGTTAGCCTCGTATGTTATTGTACGAAATCGAAAGCCATTCACGTTGCATACATTGTAACGCAACCCTTGATTGAAAGGACCATTTGCAAGCTTTTTAACTTTAGTAGGAATATCAGGGTATTCTTCATTCTCACCAACCACAATAAATATAAGTGTTATAAAGACTAAATGTTCTAGAGGAAAACTTACCATATTGTCTGTGTTTTACTTACATAATGACTAAGCTAAGTGTGAAATGTTTGAGAATGAATACGTTATCTGTCATGTAACCGAGATCTTGGATGCTCTCTATTTATGACAGATATGTGAAGACTGCAAATAGACCACACGTGAAAATTTAGAAGTTATAATAAAAGAAGCATAAAAAATGAAAGATAATTATTCAAAGGAAAATTGACTCTCTATAAGGTTTAAGGATGTTAGCGTTAGCTAAAACCCACCGATGTACTTGCATCAATGTTAAACGATCAAATATTAAATCAATCCTTTTTTCAACTAGTTTACCCATCGGGTTGTCATCATCAACATATCTTGGAGGCCTATTCTCTTTGCTCTCAACATCATCTAAATATCTCGACACGAATGTCATACATTCTTCCATTAAATATCCACTGGCTATCGAACCTTCAGGTCTAGCACGATTGCGCACATAACACGTAAGAGTTTTCAAGTATCTTTCAACCGAAAATATCCATCGACATTGAACTGGACCAGCTAACAATGCATCATCGGCCAAATGTATCGGTAAATGTTCCATTATATCAAAAAAACTAGGGATGAATGTCTTTTCAAGAAGACAAAGTGTAACTGCGAAACAGCCCTGAAGATACTCGAAATGCTTCTCTTTGTTGACTTTAGAACACAACTGCCTAAAACATGAAGCAATCTCAATCAAAAGTTGCACTACATTCTTGGGCAAAGTTGTGCGGGCTGCTAACGGGATTAATTGCTGGAGTAAAATGTAGGAATCATGAATCTTCAAACCTCCCAAGGTCTTTCTCTTCATGTTTACCCATCGAGAAATATTAGAACAATAGCCATCGGGAACTCTCAGTTCCTTCAATACTGTCAAAAAAACTTCAACTTCCGACCGACTCATTGTGTAAGGAGCTGGTGGCAAACTGTATCCAGCTCCAGATGGTTTTAAAATTGGATGTAAAAACTTTCTAATATTCATTACCTGCAGGTCTTGACGAGCTTTGAAGTTATCTTTTGAAGAAGTACTATCACCCAATATTGTAAACAATAGATTATCTGTAAAATTTTTCTCAATATGCATCGGGCCCAAGTTGTGCCTCATCAAATTACTCTCCTAATATGGAAACTCCCAAAAAATACTCTTCTTCTTCCAATTATAAGAATTTATGCCAAACTTCGATTCGTAGTCAGTCTGCATTCTAATTCTCATATCATCTACTGCATATGCTATTAAACAACCCTGGAGTTGTGTCAAAATTTTTGTCCCTGTACACCTTTTTGGTGCTTGTCGTAATTCCATTCCACCATAAAAAGAAACTTTATCCCTACGGAGCTTATGTGATGGTTGAAGAAAACTACGATGATATAAGAAGCAATATTTATCACCATTAGGCAAACGGTAAGACAAACAGTTGACACTGCATATCGGACAAGCTCTCTGGTTATGAACACTAGAGCCAGAGAGATTACCATACGCTGGGAAATCACTTATGGTCCACATAATAGCTGCATGTAGATAGAACATCTCTTTTGCCTTAGCATCATAAGTAAGCACACCATCAAGCCACAATTGTTTCAACTCCTCGATCAATGGTTGTAAAAATACGTCAATCTTGTTTCCCGGACTTTTCGGGCCTTCGATGAGAGTTGACAGAATAAAATAAGGTTGCTTCATGCATAGCCAATATGGCAAATTGTATGGTATTAAAACAACAGGCCAAGTACTATGTGGTATGTGCATATTTGAAAACGGACTAAATCCATCTGAAGCCAATCCAAGTCTAACATTTCGACAGTCACTTGCAAATTCCAAATACAACTCATCAAACTTTCTCCAAGCCTTAGAATCAGCTAGGTGTCTGTAGACTCCATCTTTCACATGACATTCCTGATGCCACCTCATAAGGGATGCAGTTTTGTGAGACATGAACAACTGCTTCAACCTCGGAGTCAACGAAAAATACCTAACACGCTTGCATGCAACTATACTATCCTATTTCTTGTACCTCAAAGCATTGCATACCTCACAAAGTTGTGCGGCCTCATTTTTCCCTCTATATATTATGCAATTATTTAGATAAGCATCCCAGACTTTGCATTCCATTCCTAACACATTCGTTATCTTACTAGCTTCATATTAATTCTTGGCAATTTTCACTCCCATCTCACTAAAAGCATCCGTTAGAACCTCAAGTAGTATATCAACCGACTTGTTCGACTACCCATTTAGGACTTTTAAATGTAATAATCTCATAATGAATGAAAATGAAGAAAATTTAGTACAACCTGAATACAATTCTATATTAGCCTCTTCCAACAATTCATGTATCTCTCTCAAATCATCAGGCTCTTCAGTTGCATTACCGAAATCACTAATGCCACCAATATCTTAAAGCATCCCAACCATATCATCCCATTGTTCGTTTTCAGTCGAAGGGATGTTGCTAGGTGTATTGTGAGAAGATAGGTAAGTTTCCCCATAAACATTCCACTTTTTGTACCAACGCATGAAACCCCTCATTTGGCAATGCTGTTTGACATCTATTGTACTATAAAGATACCTATTCTGGCACTTCATACAAGGACAATGGATTTTGGATCCATTAGGCTTGTCTCCTAACACAAATTCTACAAAGGCATCCAAACCCTTATTATATTCATCACCTAAACGGTCTTGTAAGTCAATTCATGATCGGTCCATCTTCCTATTCATTTATCCATATTTTCAGTCAATCTACAAGTTTCGTTATGATAAACATATTCAAGAATGAATGGAAATGAAGGGAAATGAAATTTCATTTAGTAAAAAATATTAAAATATTTCTAAAAAAAAATATTCTCATGGGGTAAGAATTATTTGTAAAAAATTCTCTCATAAAACTATTTTATTCAGATTCTTTGTAAAAAAAATTAAAAAATTTTTGACAGAGTTTCCCCTATAGAATGAATATTTTTCAGGCACTAGGCCATCTCAAAATGTGCAATTATGCAATTCAACCAACGAAAAACTCATAAAACCATCAAACCATTCAAGCATATCATGCCATATCTTAATTCTCTAGGAGTTTAGAAAATTATACAAGCATATCATGCCATATGTTGAGCCACCAAAACATATTCCAACTATATTCCCACAACAACCTTAGGTCTAGTTTCTCTGCCCCTAGAGAAGCCAACATATATTTTTGCCGAAATGTATATTCTTAGCTAGTGGTGGATAAATCAGATTTTCAATGAAAAAAGCAGGGAACAAAAACTCCAGTGTAGAGTTATGTTGAAATCAAACTGCAATGAAACAATGAAATAGAACTACGATTTAATCAGATAACAATTATTTTCTGATTTGTTAGAAATAAGGACACACATTGAGGCATACTAGTAAGGGTGATCAATAAAAAGAAGAAGAAGAAGAAGAAAATCGGAAAGGGAAAGGTGGAAGTGGGAATAAAGTCTCACAACATAAAACTTCAATCTAAATCACTCTTCAACAACTCAAACCCAACCTTCAATCCTCAATCCAACACGCAACCCAACTCTAAACTACAACCACAAAGAAAAAAAATCACAAAAACTCAAATCAAAGCTGAAAAATGGAAATAAAAAGAGAATAAAACAAATGAAGATCTAAGTTAGCCCAATGCAAAATAAAATTTTCTCAGCAGATAATATCAATAAGTTTATTTTGAATCCCTTGTTAAAAAAAACAAATTCCAAACAATTCACTAAAAATATGCTATTTATCATCTACTTAAATTACCATCAAATTACAGTGCAATTTTGTTCTGTAAGCAACAACATAATTCAATTCTCTAGTACAATGCATTTTCAGTAGGATAACAACAATATAACATCCCATTTTCTCCAATTCAACCTTACTCATTCACTTTTACTCAAAATCTCAGTTGATTACATGTAATAAAAAGAAAGCACCATTCTAGGAAAAAAAAGCATCCCTAAAATCAGCATTCAAAATCCTAAAGCCAACTAATCCTCAAGAAAATAATAGCCGCTATAAATCCTGTCTTTCTCCAAGCCACATTAACATGTTAACCTGAAGTATACATCAACATCAACTATACTTTAATCATCATAGTTGGCTTTCTCCTCATTTATTAAAATAATAAAAAAAAATAGGACATAAATTCCAACATTAGAATACAATTTAATCCTTAAAACAAGAAAAAAATGCCCCATTCGTGCACAAGATCAACAAATAAAACACCAACACTCATCCTCTAGATTAATTGAACATATAATTAATCCCAAAATTCACAACATAATAACACACCAATCAACATATTTATTGAGCTGAATTCAGATACTTAATCAAGACGACTGGTAATTTTACAAATAAATAGAATTCTAAGTAAATTATCTCGCAACCAGTTCAACCCATTTAAGTCACAGACCTAAGCACTTAACCTCACTAAAGAAAGGTCTAACAAAGCTGAAATTAATAAGAACGAAGAAATTCATAAGTTGAAATTTTATATGAAGTAAGAGGCAAAGAAATATAAAACAGACTTTACTATGTTTACAAAGCATGAAAAATCTAAAGAGAGATCGAAATCCAAGCTAAAGAGGTAAAAGTTAGCCAGTTCAAGCAATTAATCCCAAAGCAAAATAATATCAATTACACTTCCACTCTTCTGCTAAGCTACATTTCAAAATTCAGTACATTTCAAAGCTACATTTTGCAAGAAAACAGGGGGACGAGAGGACAAGAACGAGCCTTGGAGCATTGCTAATTGTACCTATAGACAACCCCAAATGCAAAATGCAGTAGCCCAAATTAGCAATTGAAGTTGGCACTGGGGACGAGAGGCAGCTTTACCCGCGATGGAGAAGAGATGGAGCTTTGCCGGAAACCAGGAAGAGAAGGATCTTTCGCCACGACGGAGAAGAGAGGGAGATTTTCCAGTAATGGAGAAAAGAGGGAGCTGGAGTGATTTGACAATGACGGAGTAGAGAGGGAGCCGGAGAAGAACGCCAAAAAGATTTGACAGTTACAGAGAAGAGAAAGAAGGCACCGGAATGACTTGCATAGGCCACCACAGAAGAAGGAGGAGGAAAAATGAGGCTGAAATCAACGAAGTCTGGTTAATTAAGACCAAATACGATGGTTAATCATTGGTCGTCGTATTAGATTCATTTAATGCGACGGCTAATGATTAACCGTCGTATTAAATATGTCACAAAAACAACGGTCAATCATTAACCGTTGTCTTAACGGTCACTAATCACGACGGCTGCTAAAAACGTGGTATTTAAATGACACTAAATATGACGGTTACGCTGAAACCGTCGTATTAATTTCATTAAATACGACGGCGTATTGTAGCTGTCGTATTTATCTTAAATTTTAATAAATTTTTAATTATATATTTTCATTTGTGTTATATATATATAGAACTAACGTGACAAATAAAATTTCATAAATTTTAAATTTTATTTTTACAATAGCAAGGATATGTTATATTGCATATAAACACATAGCATGCATATGTATGAATGAATGTAATAATTAAGAGAGTCTACTATGTATGTATGTATGTATGTATGTATGTATGTATGTATGTATGTATGTATGTATGTATGTATGTATGTATGTATGTATGTATGTATGTATGTATGTATGTATGTATGTATGTATGTATGTATGTATGTATGTATGTATGTATGTATGTATGTATGTATGTATGTATGTATGTATGTATGTATGTATGTATGTATGTATGTATGTATGTATGTATGTATGTATGTATGTATGTGTGTGTGTGTGTGTGTGTGTGTGTGTGTGTGTGTGTGTGTGTGTGTGTGTGCGCGCGCGTGTGTGTGCAATTAAACTTCTTTATATTATGTAACATATTAATACACACATACACACACACACATATATATATGTATATATACACACACTACTTTTGATTGATTACAAAAAGTAGTACTGTGACTAAATTCATTACAAAACATAGTATTGTCACAAAAAAGTAGTGTAAATATATAACAAGTTAATATATTTGTTAACATCATTAAAAAAAGTAGTACTATGACTAAATTTGAAAATAATTAGATAAAATTTACACAACTTTTGATGATTATGTTATAATTTGAAAAAACAACGATGACTATAACGACGGTTGAAAAAGTGTGGTATTTTTAAAAAGTCACAATTTAATTTCAAGAAAAATATTAATTCAACCTAATACGATGGTTCAAGAGAACCGTCATAATATATCAAACTAATACAACGGTTCCCGTGAACCATCGTATGTGTTCAACTTAATACGACGGTTCAGGTGAACCGTCGTATGTTTTCATACTAATACGACGATTTTTGTCAAACCATTGTATAAACCATAAATAATACGACAGTTATTTAACCATCGTATAAAGTGGTCTATTGTGACGGTTTTATCAACCATCGTAATATGGTCGTCGTATTTGGCCAGTTTTTTTGTAGTGCACAGAGAGTTATATTCTTATAAGAAGTTATGTTCCCATTCATTCTAAATCATAAAAATGATATTCAATAAGTCTAAATGAAGACAATGCTCTAATAAAATCCTCATCATTGCAAATTCAAATCTAATCAATGCAAATATTACATTCTTCAATACAAAGTGTTACCTGCATTATTTCCTAAATCTACTTCAAATAAGCACATTTTCTAATAAAATAAACCACACATCCTCCTTGCCCTTGCAACAACAAAAACAAAATAAATATTTGTAACGCCAAATGAAAATCACTCTTTCATCTATTACCAGTACAAAATTACAGATCACAAACCAATACACAAATCTAGCCCATTGAATCACAAATAAAAAACATCTAAAGCTCAGAACAGACAACAAACACCTCTTCACCTAAACAAAACCATAGTATCACTGATCTCTATAAACTCGCTTAAAAAACACAACAAGAAAAAATACCAAAATAACTGATTTCACGACTGAGCAAAACACCACAACACATTCTGTTATAAAAAATATATATATCAAAACAAATGAATGAAACAAAATCCAACTCATTTAAATACATACTGCACAAAACAAATCAAAGGCAACAGATATAAACATATACACAAATAACCGCCACTGAATGTCAACAAAAAACAAATCTGAAGTTCAAAAGACCCAAGAAAACCATCCGACTGTAATCAACATCTCATTCACAGAAACAAACAGAAAATAGATTTAAAAAAAAACTACTTTTGCTGAAATTTATTACAAGAAAATCACATTTGTCACCGTAATCTTACCATTGAAACAGAGATAACCTCAAAGCTGATCGTACAAAATTCATCAACAAAATCTGCTTTTGCTTCTGAGAAATGAGTACTTCAAATGAAGAATACCAAACCCCATTGCTAAGAAACATCGATATTGCATACTAACTGTCAGACTCGCCTCAAAAAAGAAATCTACCAACAAGAACAACCCTAGATCAAACCTCACAGAATTGAACACAAAAAAAACCAAAATCACAAAAACAAAATGCCAATGAAAAAGATAACCAGCTGTCGGTTCTAATAGGATCTCGGATCTGAGATAACACAACAACAAACCCAGATCAAACCTCACAGTATTCAACGGAAAAAAAAGCAGAATGACGAAGAGAAAAATGACAACAGTGAAGAGAACCAGCTCTCAATTCTTACAAGATCCGGATCTGAAAAAACATTTCAAACTAACTAAATCCAGACTTCAAACATCAATTAAATCCAATGAATTTGACCCTCTGACATAAAATGCATTAAACCCTTACTTTAGCATACCGACAAAATTTCTAACTTCAGCAATTCCAAGTAATGTACTTAAGATCCATTGGCCTTTGTGTACAAAAAGCCCAAAACCAAATTAACTTTAAAAGCCCAAAAACTAATTCACAAATAAAATAACCTCCTGATTTTATACCCAAAAAAATCTTTAAAAAAAAGGAATTTGAATTTCAATAAATAAATTACTAATTAAATTTATATTTAAATAATTTATCAGTACAAAGAAAATACAATTATGAAATTAAATTTGAATACAAAAATATATTTGAATTAAAATTCAACAGTACATCTTCACTAATAAAAACCAAATAATTTATTTTGACCAAGGAAAGAAATTATCACTTAAAAACTCCAATGAAATGACATCAATTGACCCTTAAAAAACTAATATATATCATTTCTCATATACAAAAAAAAAAAAAAAAAGCCCATAGCCATTCCCTTATGAAATATGTTAGAAAAAGGAAAAATAAGAAACATGGTTGCATGTCAATGCATTGTATTATATAGCTAACGTAATAAGATGAATAAAGTAAACAAAGAAACCACAAAATGACATTAGTAATAAATGCCTCAATCTTTAGATAATACTAAATTACGCCCATGACAAAGTCAAATTCCACAATTACCCCTACCTCTCAATTACATCAATCCATAATTTTTAAGAATTTAGATAATTTATAGTAAAAATTAATGTCAATAAAAATTATTTCGATATCCATAAAATGACACAAAATTTGTTAAATAAAATTAACAATTACAATTACAAAGTATAATATATTTTTTAACGCCTTTAAATCATAATTTAATTAATACAATTATAAATTTATAAGAAAAAACAAGATATTTCCCCACTGGTAATATAACAATGTATAACAATAATAGATATTTAAAAAAATATATCTAAACAAGAAATATTAAGAATAAATAATGATTAATTACAAAAATTTAAAAAGTTCCAAATTCTAAGTAGAATCCAATTCTTAATAATGAAAAGTTTGAAGAAATGTTCATCAATTGGAAATTGAAACAATTTTTTTAAAAATAAGATATCGTAATAAATTAAGATATTAATTTTAAAACGAAAAAATTAACCATACGTATATTCATCGTATTTAGAAGCATAAAATCCAAAAATATCTACATAAAAATATATTACATCACAAAATTCAATAACAACAACTTCAAAAAAATTATAACAACCTATGAAAATTAAATTAAGATAATACTTTTTATATACAAATTAAATCTTCTCATGTTATTGTAAACAATTAAAATTCATTGGAATTAAAAAAAACAACTACTTATCCCGACCAACGCTCGAGCCTCCGACCTAATGGGTAAAGAAACTGAACTCTCCAACAAATACAAACATTGCTATAGTTATGGTACGGTATTGAATGAAAAGAAGGAGAGCAGGGAACATAGTTCTATGTCACTTTCATAGCTCAATATTCGAAGCCCTTTGCTTCATGCGAGAGGGGAAAAGTTTCCCATTAAAACAAACTTAAAATCACAAAGTTGGTAGTCCCCCGTTTTAAAAATGATGTAAAAAAAATTTATTTTTGTTATATTAAAATACTTGTTAATTTTACAAACTAGGAATACATTTATTACTTATATTCCTAATTTATTTTTCCTTCAATTACTCAGTAAATATTTGATTAATTAAATATGTGTGTATTTCTAATCTAATTAATGAATTTTTACTTTTATTCAGGTATAATAGTTATTTTCTATTATAATTATATAAATTTTTATAATAGTTAATATTTGAAGTGTCCGAACGAGTTCGGAAGAGATTGGTGTGACGTTGGCTCGAGCATAACCAAGTCACAGGCATTACGGTTAATCGATTTTGGAAAAAACGACCCGTGATAGTGGTATCAGAGCCTAGTTCCGACTTGGGAGAAAAGCAAAGGTTAAGGTTCGAATTTAGAGAGGAGAGAAAAGGAGTAGAAGGTGCTTCATCAAGCAGTTCTGAGTAAGAGGTAATTTTTTTTTGTATCACGTGGAGGTAAGATATTTTATTATGGATTCTTTAAATATCACATATATGAAGAATGGGATTTTACCTCCATTGTTTGATGGAAAGATTGACTTCACTCTGTGGCAATGTATAACTCAAGACTATTTAGTGCAGTAGGGTCTTGATTCTACATTAGAAGATGAGAAACCAGAAGGTATGAATGTTGGAAAATATGCCCTCTTAGACTAGGCTTCTGATGTAAAAATCGAATGTTTTAATAAAAAAATTTATTTTCAGAAATTGTTTGTGAATTTATATTTTATTTGTGCACAATTACATTTGGAAAAGACCCATTGTGTTTAAATAAGTGGTCCATGTGAATGGAGGTCTTTCACAGTAAGGTATGGATCACGGGTTACTTAACACATAAACATTCGTTCTTAACCAATTGATGAGAATGAGAATCTCATTATATTTATTATTATGTTATAAATTCCAAATAGGGAATGGCTTACCTTTAGCCAGTAAGTAGTCCACTCACTTCATGACATAAGCGTATTTCGAATATGTAGAACAAGACCTGTAGTAGTGGTTTCTTAAAAAGTACTATATGGTAAAAAATTAGACTACTACTGCTACAGTGTGGACTAGTATTCTACGACTTGAGTATGAGTTGATGGTCTGACGAAGCTGGAAGTATGTACTTTGATATGCTATAGTTGAGGTTCTGTCGTAAGGCTAATATACTTGCATGTTGGATATGTATGACTAGTTAGTTAAGACAGACTTGTACAAGATAGTTTCTATACTATGTCGCCCCTTATGGTTGTCTAAATGATCTAAATATCCAAGGCCCTGGGAAACATGACTTGGATGTTTGCTTTAGAGTAGCTCCCTTAGAAAGCAGAAATAATCCAGGAAGTTATGGATCATTAGACTAGAAGCCTAAGGATGGTAGATGTCATTTAGAAAGGTGTTAGTATACTGCTTGCTCTCTAAATGTACGGCGATGTATAGAGGGGTATTTTAGTCATTACACCTCTAGGTCGGAGACTTTGCTAATGCAGCATTGTCCTTAGGGTCAATATTTCCTTATGGTGATATTAGGAAATATTTAAAATATAAAATACAGCTATTTATATGGTAAGGGTATTTTGGTCATTTTTGTAGCCAAGGCGGTGTGTATTTTAGTCCCCAATATAGACCGTGAGTTCTAATTAAATACAGGCTAAGGAATTGGTCTTAAATTAAATTAAATGGAATTATTTTATTTAAGTAGTCTGATTTAATTATTGAGTTAGAATAAAATAAAGGTCCATGGAGAGAGAGAATTAATTAAATTAATTTGGTGGGTTAATTAATTATTCAGGGCTTTGGCCCAGTTTGAATAATTAAAGATTAACTTGGGACTAAACTAATATAGGCTTATTTATTAGATTGGTTTATTTGGACTGAGAAAATTAATTATTTATTGGGCCAATAAGTTGGTTCTAATTAGAATAATTAATTTAGTCCAAAAGGTTAAACTAAGAGTCCAATGGCACAGTCCAGTTTAACCTAGGGTTTTATTTAGGTTAAACAGGAGGATTGGTGATTACGTTTTTTTGAACGGCCTCTTTTCTGTGAAAAAGAAGCACATGGTACCATATGTGTAATTAAACTGTAATCCTTCGCTATTTTGGTATGGATAGATTCTCTTGTTAAACCTCTTCGATGGAAATATAGGAGATTTGTATCTTAGCAAATCGTGTAAGCCCAATATTAAAGGGTATAGGCGATTATTGGTTTTGGTTGATTTAATTGTATTGAGATTGAAATTGAAGAGCCAATGGTACCAGAAGTTGTGCAGAAAAATAGAGGAATTTCGCAGGAAAAAAAAAACTGTAGGAAGAACCCGATCAGAGCCTAATCGGCGCCGGCTGGGGTGGCCAAACTAACGCCAGCTCGGGTCTGGAATCCGGTCCGCGCATTAGTTGCCCATGGGTCCTGGTTTTGTGTGGCGGGTGCAGTGGACCAAGAAGAAATTTTTTAATTTTCCTTGTAATTTTTCTTGCAATTTCTTTTGGTTTTGGGGTCCACACCAGGCAAAGTTAATATTTTACAATAGTTAATATTTAAGGAATATTTTTGCATGAAAAATATTAGTAAATGATTTTAGGATTAAACAAGACAATTAATTAATGTGTTTAATTCTATTATCTGGGCACTTAAGTTTAAAAATAGAAAAGCATGAAAACGTCTACTGTTTCCAAGCATGCTATTTATTTCTATGTATCTATGTGCACATTTTCTCAAAGACCAAAGTCTTTGGGAATATTTTTGACAAATAAAACATTTTTCTATAAATTAAATGGTTATTTTAACTTGAACAAAAATTAATTCTTAGATATTTTCTCAAAAAATTTAATCCTTGACATAGAAAATATATTAGATTTAGATATTTTTGTAAGTTAAAATAGAAAGCCATTTTTTTTTATTTTGGTACAAAAAAATTGTTTTGTCAAATAAACTTGAGACCAAAGTCTCTAGAAAATTTTAATTGGAAAATTTTTGAAATTATTAAGTTTTTTAACTTAAATAAAATTAATCTATGAAAAAATCTCTCAAAGGATATATACCTTGACATAGATATTTTAATGGATTTAAACATTTTATTTTTAAGTTAAAAGGAAAACTTAATGGAAATTTTCAAAAGGATATTTTTTAGAAAACCCTTGTTTTAAAAGACTAAGTGAAAGAGGGGTTCCAACGGCCCCACGGCTTCCATCACGATCCTTATTAGAGATCTTGGGTCACCTCGCGTCACCCTGAGAGTGAACCCGCGTAGGATGGGGATACCACAAGGATCTAGATCTAATGGAAGGATGTAATTAATAACTCGGGGCACGTACTATGATCAGTCAACCCCTCGTTGGAGGTCATAGTGTGAGTTATGTCCATAGGAAATGAGAGAAAACGGCCATCCCTTCGGTGGAGTTATCTTCTAGATCATTATTTAGAAGGAAAATTAATTTATGATGGTTAACACACTTAACTTAGGGAATTGTTAATATTCCCAAGAATTACGTCAGTTTTCCTAAGAGCCAAATTAATTATTATCAGTTTTGATAATAAGGACAAAGTGCACAAATTTATTTTATTTTCACAAACTAAATTCTTTTTTTTTATTTTCGATTTTTCAGAAATGGTGGGAGGTTCTTTTAGTCCATTGCCCGTTATTCTCCAAGAGAATAAGCTAACGGGACCAAACTATGTGGACTAGAAGAGGAACCTGAATATAATACTCACAGCGGAAGAGTATAAGTATGTTCTTTACGAAACCTGCCCTGTTATCGGAGAGGATTCCACCGCCGAGGAGCGTGAGGCTGAGAAGACATAGAAGAAGGCCGACGAGATGTCTCGTTGTTACATGTTGGCCTCCATATCTAATATGCTCCAGTCCAAACATGAGCACATGACCATTGCGTATGACATAACTCAATCATTAACCACGATGTTCACAGATAAGAGCCGGCCCGCAAGGCAGGAGGCTTTTCGAACTATCATTAATACTAAGATGGTTGAGGGAGCATCAATCAGAGAGCATATGCTCAAGATGATTGCTGCTTTCGAGGAGGCAGAAATCTTAGGAGCTGTCATTGACCCCGAGAGCCAAGTGGACATGGTTCTCGAATATCTACCGGGTTCCTTTACTTAGTTCAAGTTGAATTACAACATAAACAAGTAAAACATGAATTTAACTAAGTTAATAAAGGAGCTTCAGATAGCAAAGAATGTCATGAAGCCACAATTTAAGGCTATGATTGCTAAGGCTTCATCTTCTAAAATTGGGCCCAAGCCCAGAAAGTTCAAGAAAAAGAAGGGGAATGCAGCGGCCCAACCCAAAGACAAACCTAAGGGCAAGTGCTTCAAATGTGGGCTGAAGGGATAGTGGAAAAATGAGTGTCCAGGTCTTCAAGCCAAGAAAAACCCCACAGGTAATGTTTTCTATCTAGAGTCTATATCAATGGTTGGATCAATTTCCATTTGGATTGTTGATTCAGGAGCCACTGATCACATCTGTAACTCCTTGCATAGGTTTAGAAAGATTTGAAGACTCCAGAAGGGCGAACATAGACTACTGTAGGAAATGGAGCACAAGTTTGGGCCCTTGCAGTGGGAGAGCTGGATCTTGTTTTTTATTGTAATAGAATAGTGGTTTTGAAAGATATTTTATATGTACCTGGATTTCGACAGAATTTGATTTTGGTTGCGAAACTAATAAATCAAGGATATTCTGTATCTTTATATTCTGGTATTTCTATCAGTAGAGATGGAGAAATTTTATGTACTGGGCACATGTATGGAAATCTATTTTTCTTAAACCATATTAACAATCAATTAAATAACGCTCAATCTGAACATTTAACAAGGAAGAGAAAGACTAATGTCAATGACTCTTATCTTTGGCATCTAAGGTTGGGTCATATAACTCAACCAGAATTTAGAGGTTAATCCATGATGGGCCTTTGGGCTCATTGAGATTGGAAAATTGACCTCAGTGTGAGTCCTGCCTGATAGGAAAGATGACCAAAAGGTCATTTACCCCTAAGGCGGATAGAGCCAAGGAGGTATTGAGTCTTGTTCACACTGATGTGTGTGGTCCATTGTCTATACCAGCTAGAGGAGGTTTTGAGTATTTCATCACTTTCACGGATGATTGTACGAGATTTGGTTGTATTTACCTGATGAGACGCAAGTCTGACTCTTTTGACAAGTTCAAAGAGTTTAAGGCTGAAGTGGAGCGTCGGACAGGTAAATTGATCAAGACCTTACGATCGGATCATGGTGAAAGGTACCTCCTGGGTGAATTCAAGGACTACATGGTACATCATGGGATAGTATTCCAACTTTCTGCACCGGGGACACCCCAGCAGAACGGAATAGCTGAGAGATTGAGCAGGACATTGATGGAAATGGTCTGAAGCATGATGTCTTATGTTACTCTTCCAATGTCTTTTTGGGGATATGCCCTGGAAATAGCGGCATACATTCTGAACTTGGTGCCTTCCAAGTCAGTACCTAGGACTCCTTATGAGATGTGGACTGGGCATAAGCCAAGTCTGAATCATCTCAAGATATGGGATTGTCCAACTTATGTACTGGTCAAGGGAGACAAGTTGGAACCAAGATCAGAATTATGCTATTTTGTTGGGTATCCAAAAGGGACAAAAGGTGGTTATTTTTATTATCCTAATGAGCAAAAAGTATTGGTTAGTACCAATGGTAGATACTTAGAGGATGATCAGAGTACTTCCACGAAAGGTTCAACTAGGTTGGAACTAGAGGAGAAGTTATCTTTAGAATCAACTTCTTCTGACCCGATTGTGGAACGAGAAGAGGCATAGCCTCAAGAGCCTGTACAATTGGAGTCTTGTCGTAGTGGGAGAGTGTTTAGGGTTTCAGAGAGATGGACTGGAGAAGCTTTCGAGCTAGTCTTCGACCATCAGGAACAAGACCCCACTAGATACGAGGAGGTTATTGCTGATGCCGATGCAAATCTATGGAATGAAGGAATGAAAGCCGAGATTGAGTCTATGTACCTCAATTAGGTTTGGGATCTTATCGCTTCACATGAAGGGATAAAACCAATTGGGTGTAAATGGGTATACAAGAGAAAGAGGGAAGTAGATGGGAAGGTAGAAACCTTCAAAACTAAGCTCGTGACGAAAGGGTATACTCAGAAAGAGAGAATCGATTATGAGGAGACCTTTTCTCCGATAGCCATGCTTAAGTCCATCCATATCCTTCTTTCCATCGCATGTCATTATGACTACGAGATATAGCAAATGGATATCAAGACGGTATTTTTAAATGGCCATCTTTACAAAGACATCTATATGTCCCAACCAGAAGGCTTTATTGCTGAAGGGCAATAACATATGGTTTGCAAGCTTAAGAAGTCCATTTATGGACTTAAGCAGGCATCGAGAGCATAGAACATTCGTTTTGATGAGACTGTAAAATCTTGTGGATTTATTCAAAATGAGGATGAATCATGCGTGTACAGGAAACTTGAAGGCATTAATGTGGTTTTTCTTGTCTTATATGTGGATGACATTCTACTCATTGGAAATGATGTAGGGTCATTGTCATCTACAAAGGTTTGGCTGTCTAGTCAATTCAGTATGAAGGATTTGGAAGAAGCCAGCTACATTCTCGAGATTAGACTTCTTAAAAATAGGAAATAAAGAATGTTAGAATTATTCCAAGCGGCATACATTAACAAGATGCTGGCCAGGTATAGCATGGACTCATGCAAGGGAGCTCTAATTCCTTGCAGACATGAGTTGTCATTATCTTCAAGGGACTGTCCTAAGTCTCGAGAAGAAAAGGATAGAATGAGTAGGATTCCCTATGCTTCGGTTGTGAGAAGTCTCATGTACGCCATACTGTGTATTAGACCAGATATCTGTTTTGCCAGGGAGGTTCATTGGCAAGCTATAAAGCATATTCTCAAGTACCTCAAGGGAACGAGAGATTGCATACTAGTTTACAGGGTTGATGACTTAATTCTTACAGGATACACAAACTCAGATTTTCAGGCAGATAAGGATGAGAGAAAATCCACTAGTGGATATGTCTTCACCTTGTCTAGATGAGCTATTTCATAGAGGAGTATCAAGCAATCTTGCATTGCTAACTCATCCATGGAAGCTGAGTATGTGGCAGTTTCGGAGGCATCCAAGGAACCAGTCTAGTTCCGAAAGTTCCTTTTAGAACTTGGAGTCGTGCCACACAAGGACAGGCCGATTATGATGTATTGTGACAACACTGGAGCAGTATCACAATCTAAAGAACCCAGAAACCACAAGAAGGAGAAGCATTGTTGGATTGTATGCCCTCTTAGACTAGGTTTCTGATGTAAAATCGAATATTTTAATAAAAGAATTTATTTTCAGAAATTATTTGTGAATTTACTTTTTGTTTGTGCACGATTTTCATTTGGAACAGACCCATTGTGTTTAAATAAGTGATCCATGTGAATGGTGGTCTTTCACAGTAAGGTATGGATCACGAGTTATTTAACACATAAACATTTGTTCTTAACCTATTGATGAGATTGGGAATCTCATCATGTTTAGGTTATTATGTTATGAATTCTAAATGGGGAATGGCTTACCTTTAGCCAGTGAGTAGTCCACTCACTTCATAACATAAGCGTATTTCGAATACGTAGGACAGGACCTGTAATAGTGGTTTCTAAAAGTACTATATGATAGAAATCTAGACTACTACCGCTACAACGTAGACTAGTACTCTACGACTTGAGTATGAGTTGGTGGTCTGGCGAAGCTGGAAGCATATACTTTGATTTGCTATAGTTGAGGTTCTATCATAGGGCCAATATACTTGCATGTTGGGTATACGTGAGTAGTTAGTTAAGACATACTTATACAAGATAGTTTCTGCACTATATCGCCCCTTGTGGTTGTCCGAATGGTCTAAAATGTCCAGGACCCTGGGAAACATGACTTGGATGTTTGTTTTAGGGTAGCTCCCTTGGAAAGCAGAAACACTCCAGGAAGTCGTGGATCATTGGACTAGAAGCCTAAGGATGGTAGATATCATTTAGAGGGGTGTTAGTACACTTCTTCCTCTCTAAATGTACGGCGATGTGTAGAGGGGTATTTTAGTCATTTCACCTATAGGTCGGAGACTTTGCTAATGCAACATTGTCCTTGGGGTCAATATTTCCTTATGGTGATATTAGGAAATATTTAAAATGTAAAATACAGCTATTTATATAGTAGGGGTATTTTGGTATTTTAGCAGCCAAGGCGATGTGTCTTTTTGGTCCTCGAAATAGCCCGTAAGTCCTAACTACTTTTAGGTTGAGGAATTTGTCTCAGTTGAAGAGGATTTTATTTTATTTGATTTTATTCAGGAAGTTTAATTTATTATTAGACTGGAATAAAATAAATTAATTAATTAAAATAGGAGTTGAGAGAAATTAATTATCTAGTTTAATTTGTTAATTAATTATTCAGGGCCTAGGTCCAGTATGAATAATTAAGAAATTAATCTGGGCTTAAACTAGGGGAAATAATTAATGTTTAATTATTTATTGGGTTATTTATATAGGCCCAAGAAATAAATAATTAAAGATTAATTATTATGGTTCATTTGGGCTCATTAATTATTTATTGGGATGTTTATATAAGCCCAAGAAATAAATAATTAATATTTATTATTTTGGGCCTTTTGGGTCCAAGGAAAATAATAAATATTTTTCTAACCCAATAACTTGGACCTTAGGGTTTTTTCAGATACGGTTAAGAGGAGTTTAGGGTTAGGCCAAACTGATTCTCAGGATAACATCCGGGTGTTTTGAAATCCCGGGGATATGTTTATCAGATAATGAGAGACCTGGTTTGGCTAACCAATAAAACTAGTCTCTGGTAGAAAATAAACCCTAATCTCCCTAACACACAAGAGACTCGCGCCACTCTCTTGGTCTC
Source organism: Voacanga thouarsii (assembly GCA_026120185.1). Lineage (NCBI taxonomy): Eukaryota > Viridiplantae > Streptophyta > Magnoliopsida > Gentianales > Apocynaceae > Voacanga > Voacanga thouarsii. The sequence goes on from JANUWF010000948.1 coordinate 727,524, forward strand.
TCACGCAGCTTCTCTCTCAGGGTCTCCTTCTTTCCTCTGTTGTTATTCTTGTTTCTTTGGCTAATCAATAGCAAGTGAATCAAGAACACTTGAGACCATTCCTCTTCACTATTGTGTTCACCGACTAGAGGTTAGGCAGAGGAATACTCCAAGAGCTGGAAAGCTAGGCGTTCATGCAAACAAGACGGAGTAGAAGGCTAGCGGGTGTTCAACCGGAAGCTTCTTCAAGTGGACAAAGCGGGCGATTCCAGCCGTTCAATCCGCTCCTACTCAACCTAGAAGGGTTAAGGAGCGCAAATGTATGATCCTCACGCTTCCGTATGGCCTTTATGGCTCGCGGTTATTTTTCCTCCAATTTTTTTTCACGTACAGTGCATGCTCCCCTGTTTTCTTCGTCCCTCAAGCACATCGAGAGGAAGTACCACCTGATCTGAGATTTCATCTAGAGACAAAAAGTCGTGGTGGAACAGATTGCCTCCGAGAACAATTTAGCTGATCCATTCACAAAGCCTTTGGCTAAGAGAGTCTTCAAGAGACACTTAGACGCCATAGGGGTAGACACCTACGGACTTAGTCTTAGAGTGCAAGTGGGAGATTGTTGGGAAATATGCCCTCTTAGACTAGGTTTCTGATGTAAAAATAGAATGTTTTAATAAAAGAATTTATTTTCAGAAATTATTTGTGAATTTATATTTTATTTGTGCACAATTACATTTGGAAAAACCCATTGTGTTTAAATAAGTAGTCCATGTGAATGGAGGTCTTTCACAGTAAGGTATGAATCACGAGTTACTTAACACATAAACATTTGTTTTTAACCGATTGATGAGAATGGGAATCTCATCATGTTTAGATTATTATATTGTGAATTCCAAATAGGGAATGGCTTACCTTTAGCCAGTAAGTAATCCACTCACTTCATGACATAAGTGTATTTCGAATACATAGAATAAGACATGTAGTAGTGGTTTCTTAAAAAGTACTATATGGTAGAAACCTAGACTACTACTGCTACAGCGTGGACTAGTACACTACGACTTGAGTATAAGTTGGTGGTCTGACGAAGCTAGAAGCATGTACTTTGATATGCTATAGTTGAGGTTCTATCATAAGGCTAATATACTTGTATGTTGGATAGTGTGACTAGTTAGTTAAGACAGACTTGTACAAGATAATTTCTATACTATGCCGCCCCTTGTGGTTGTCTGAATGATCTAAATATCCAGGGCCCTAGGAAACATGACTTGGATGTTTGCTTTAGAGTAGCTCCCTTGAAAAGCAGAAACAATCCAGAAAGTCGTGGATCATTGGACTAGAAGCCTAAGGATGGTAGATGTCATTTAGAGAGGTATTAGTACACTTCTTCCTCTCTAAATGTACGGCGATATATAGAGGGGTATTTTAGTCATTACACCTGTAGGTCGGAGACTTTGCTAATGCAGCATTGTCTTTAGGGTCAATATTTCCTTATGGTGATATTAGAAAATATTTAAAATGCAAAATACAGCTATTTATATGGTAAGGATATTTTGGTCATTTTAGTAGCCAAGGCAGTGTTTCTTTTGGTCCCCAATATAGACCGTGAGTCCTAATTAAATACAGGCTAAGGAATTGGTCTTAAATTAAATTAAATTGAATTTATTTTATTTAAGTAGTCTGATTTAATTATTAGGTTAGAATAAAATAAAGGTCCATGGAAAGAGAGAATTAATTAAATTAGTTTGGTGGGTTAATTAATTATTCAGGGCTTTGGCCCAGTTTGAATAATTAAAGATTAACTTGAGACTAAACTAATATAGGTTTATTTATTGGACTGGTTTATTTGGGTTGAGAAAATTAATTATTTGTTGGGCCATTAAGTTGGTTCTAATTAGAATAATTAATTTAGTCCAAAATGTTAAACTAAGAGTCCAATGGCTCAATCCAATTTAACCTAAGGTTTTATTTAGGTTAAACAAGAGGATTAGTGATTACGGTTTTTTGGACGGCCTCTTCTCTGTGAAAAAGAAGCACATCTCTCTCTCTCTCTCTCTCTCTCTCTCTCCAGAAAATATTCCTTAGTTCTGTAGTTGTTCACTAAATGGAATTAAACAGGCCATATATTGGAAGATCGAGAGTTTGACATTCACCTACATGCAAAGACGGAGTAGAAGGCTTGCAGGCATCGCACCAGAGGTTTCTACCAGCGCACCTACCTCGGTTGCACACATTTCGGTCCAGTCAATTCTTAGAACGAGGAAAAGAGGTAAGAAATTTTTAACCTCGGAGTCCCGCCAGAGTCGAACCGGCACCAGCTAGGGCTGCCGGAGCTGGCGCCGGCCTTGGACGGGAATTCCTCTATTCTTGGTTTTTCCAGTTTTTTTTTGTATTCGCTTCCACTGCGTGCCTTGTGTTTTCCCCTTTCTATGCCTTCAATGAAGGATTCAAATTGGAGTATTATTCAGAAAAGGGCAGTCAGTACTATTCGATCAGCATTGGCTTCACAGTGTTGAAAGATACATCATCTAAGAAGATATAGGAGATTTTAGATAAAAATCATGTATCGAAGACACTGACTAACTGCTTAATGATAAAGATGAATCTATATTAACTTAAGATGAAAGAATAAGATAACATTATTGACCATATAAATAAATTTAATAAGTTAATATCTCGACTTGAAAATTTAGGGGAGAAAATTGAAGATGAAGAACAAGCATTGCTCATGTTGGCTTCTCTACCCAAATCTAACACGCCATTGGTGCAGTCACTGCTAGCAAGAAAAAGTACACTACAATTGAATGAGGTGTCGAAATCGTTAAAAAAAAATTAATATGAAAATAGTCGAATACTACCTACAGAGAGTTGAAGAAGAGGGAGGAGTCGAAGTAAAAGAAGAGGTGATCAAGGAAGAGGAAAATTCCACCAAAATAATAATAGCGACCTTGAGTGCTATTACTGTGGGGAGATTGGTCACATCCAAAGTCTTTGCACAAAAATGAAAGAGGATTTAAAAGTTCTAAGAGAACAAATGAGGGGTAAGGCAAAAGTAAGTGATTCCTTTACAAATATGGTTATGGACGATAATCTATTATTGATGAAATGTTCAGATAATACTATTGATGAGAAGCATTCAAATTGAATAATGGATTCTACATCAGACTTGCATATTTGCAAGGATCAAGACATGTTCGATGATTTGCAATTGGGGAATTTTGACCATATTAACGTGGGAAACAACTCTAAGATGAAGGTTGAAGGCGTTGGACGAGTCCGCTTTAAGCTCCACAATGATGAAGTCAAAATACTTCCTGATGTAAGGTATGTTCCTGATTTTAATGTCAACATTATTTCATTAGGTGTGATGGCATCAAAAGGATACAAGCATATTGGAGTTAGGAAGTCTTGCAAAATATATAAAGGGAACTGTCTGGTTATGCAAGGAAGTAAGAAGTGCAAAAACATCTACCATCTTGATGGTAAGAAGCAACTTGAAAAAAGTAAAACGGAAGAAGCAACAGAGAAAAAGACTCGGAAGAGGCCAAATTTCATCAATGAAAAATTTAACATAGAAACGGGTATTCTCAAGAAATTACAGCATTGCCATTATTTTGAGGAGAAATAAAAATAAATAAATCATTTTAGAAAATAAATTTAATATAATAAAATTTATTTGTAAAACATACTCTTTCCGTTCTTTTTTATCTATCCATTTTAACTGATTCACAAATTTTTAAAAAAATAAAAATTTTCAGTTAATTAATCAACATTCTTATTTTACTCTCAAAAAAACACTCTTTATTAAAGAATAATTAAAATTCAAAACTTTATGTGTTGTAAATATATTTAATTTATTTTTATTTTCTACGACAAAAACAAAAATACTCACTGTATTAAAAAGAAATATTTGTTAAAAAAATAACAATTAATATAGTCTTAATTTACTAAAGAAACAGATAAAGTAAGATAAAAATTTTAATTTTAATAGATAGAAAAAAGAAAATGTAATGAGTAATAGGCAAGGCAAGTACCTGAAAATAATTTTTAAAAAAAATTGTTATCTAAAATATATGCCAAGAATTTCATTCATCAACTACACCAGATTTTGCAAATTTACCTACGTCAACAACATTTTAACAGTAGTTTGCCTGACCTTTTTACAGCGAAGAAAAGCAAGCATACACATAGGGAGAGAAGAAGGAAGAAAGTGCTTAGGGATCTTCTGGTCTCAAGTCCCACCTTGACCTGCGCTTGAGCTTACTATCCATGCCACAACTCCTCAATTCCCCCCACTCTTGTGTTCTGGCTGCAGTTACTTTCGTTGCTGGTTGTACTTGTATGAAGTCATCGATGTCTTCTTCATCGCTCTCGATCCATCCATAACAGGGCAGACGCCTTCGGGATGCAGCACCACTATTAGCTGTTGCTGGAGAATGGATCGTAGCCGAGGGAGAGAGGAGTGGGCTATTGTGGCTTGGCACACTACTAGTTAGTGGTGTGGTAGGAATCAACTGGGCAAGAGATAGCATTGAACCGGTGTCGTCATTTGAACCAGAATTCTCCTGTGTGTCACAAGCGATGCCCCTTATCTCTCTCTGGCAGGAGGATTGGTATAATCCGATGTCTCTCCAGCTTTTTCCTGTCCGTTCAGCAGAAGGAAGATGGTTAATTATCGTCTGCCAAAACATAAAAAAATTATTTGCTACAGCATGAGGAGATATCTGGTCATCAAAATCTCAAATAAACTATATTTCAGGAACCATACTCTAACCAATATGCTGCATGCCTGACTTTCTTTTTTCAATTTTTTTTTTAAACAATCAACAAGAGAAAACCGGCACCATGTAACAGGTGAGGCTTTATTACAATATTCCATGGAAGCAGATGGAAGAATCCCCGTTCCTTCTGTCATCCTAATCCCTTCCATATTCATCAATTCAAATACATGTTTTGGTCCAGAACAGTAAAAAACAAGTTGTTAGCCATTAGGTATTATCTATTTTCACCAGAAGAGAACATGTGGTCCCCTTGAAGAAGTCAAGTCTTTCCTGTGGGCATCAAGATGGGTAACACAGCCATGAACAAAAGCAACTCCTAAACAAGGACAGTAAATTGGAAAGCTAAGTACCAGTTACCTTTGGCGTCTTTCTCTAGCTCATTGTCCACAACCTCTGAGCAAATTGGTTCTGCAGCTACACTAGAAGGTCCAGCTGCATCCTTTGGGGCATTGCTTTCAGCTGTCCCACCCTGCAAGAGTTACTCCAGAAAGAATTGCAAAGATTAGCAGAGAATATAGGCAGATACAATACAGAATTCAAATGTTAACATTAATCACACCCATCAATTTGCATGCAGGACAAATAAATAAATGCAGAGCTTGAAATTACCACGACCCAAAGAATTTGAAGACTGTCCAAACAAACAACTATAGAGATCCTTATAGAACTACTGAAAGATTGAAACATCATATTGCACATTTTGGCATATTATTTGCACATTACATGATACAGGTAATTGCATAACTAAATCTTTGCGGCAACATGGTCTTTCTATCAAAGGAGAACAACTGAAAGATTTCACAACGAAGCTGCAGAATATGTTATACTGCAATCTAATAAACATTTACAATCACATGCATGGAAAAACATATCCTTGATAATGATAAGGACATGTTCCCATAAAGCTTCAAAGCAATCAAGCATCAGAAATGCAAAAGTCCATGCAAAAATTACACAGTTTAGTCCACATAGTTTGCACTTCAAAAGGTCCTGTGCCATAAACAATCACCATCTACTTTTATGGAATGCGCAATTGTTCACAATATTAGCAAATTCTTGATTAAATTTAGGGGCAGTATATGACATTATTTCAATCAATAAACTTTTGTTCTTTTCTTTTTAGAAAAATAGCAAAAGCAAGGATAGAGTTCCTAACATAGTAGCTCTCTCATTTTTCTGTTTGTTCTTTTTTCTTGGCATCTGTTCAAACCCACCCTGATACTTACCATAGAAATCAGTAAGCGAAATAGTATGACATCACACATATTTCCCGTTGCTATATTTCTGACATTCCTTCAACTCCAGTCAAATAATCCCACAAAATTACAAAATTTTCAGGGCATCCTTTACATATCACCAAGGCTTCAGGTAAAATTTCTCTAGACAATGTAAAAACACATGTCAATTATCTTCTAAATGTTGGGTGAAGAAGTACAGCAGAGGATGGGGATAGTCTCCTTACAATTGGAGAATTCTTTCTTAGAATCTTCTTTTATTTTCAGAATCTTCCATTCGTATAATAGCTTCGTGTTTTTTTTTTTAATTCCTTTGGGCTCAGTCATATAATAGCAAGTAATGCTTATGCCAGAAAATTGGAAAACATGTCTCGTGATTAATACTTCAATCAAATAGCTCGAATTCATATGATCATCAAAAGGTAGCAGAAATACATTGAACAGAAAGGAAACATTAAATGACACAACCACCATTAATACCTCAACAGACTCTCCTCCTACAGAATTCGCCTGCCCATTATTCTCCTGCGGATTTGCCTCTCGATAACGAACAATTGCTTCAAGAAGTTCTAGGTATGTGTACTGCTCGATAAAATACCACGCACCATCTCCACCACCATATTCCTGAACCGGACATGAATAATATATTTTTAAAAAATCAAATTAAAATGGAGAAAACACTGCTGAGAAAAAAAGGGTAAGATAACCAGACAAAGAAAGCCACAGAAAAGCTCCCTTTAACGCAATCTTTTGAACACAGAAGACTCAGAGCAAGGAAACGTGCGAAATATTTCCCAAGTTCAAGGCCGGAAGACTCTCAGAGTCCCTTCGGTTGCGATTAACGCCTATAGATGAACCAAAAGGGAACCTCGAAGGTGCTTAAAAAAAAAAGAGTAATTCTACCAGCAAAGTTAGCAACATTTTCCGACTCCCTTTAACACGGCATCCAAACAGGAAAAATGAAAAGGAAAGACAGAGATACTTCAGGCTTACCTCGAGCAGTTCGTTTGCTACTTTCTTGATAAGTTCGACATCAGAAATTCCATACTCCTTCTCCATCGTTTCAACAGCTGCATCCATCTTCCTATCTCGCTGCAAAATAAACCAAAATTTAAAAAACGCAAAAGCAAATACAAATGGGCAAAGGAAAAAAAATAAAAAATAAGATAAAACAGAAGCAAACCTTTGGCCTTCTTCTCGGCGCCATTGCTGTACCTCCCCCCACACACACACTCACAAACCCTAGAAAGTACAAGGTCGAAGCAGAACAGAAAGAGAGTCAGATATAGGGATTCTCGGCCTTATCTTTCAACAAACCAAAAATCGCAAATAAGCGCGAAGAGACGTAGGCAGCAGTAGCAATACTCGCCAGAGGGAAAAACGGGAGACTCTATCAGTCATGCGAGTACAAGGATCTTGACATTGCCCAGAAACGAAACCTACGTGGCTTCTCCCTATTTGTACAAATGGTCTGGGCCTCTGGAATTAGAATCGTGCCATCAGTGATTTGGCCCTGAGCGGTTTTGCCTCAATAGTCCAAATAAGTACAGAACGAAATTAAATACTGGCTACTGGCTAGCACAATTATCTCGGTGAATGAACAATCTTCACCGAGACGATTGGGAGACTCTGTTGAGGTCTATTCTCAAGTATTTAATACTGGCTATTGGCCAGCACAAACCTTAATGAACAATCTTCATGTCAAGATATTTGTCTAAGGATATTTGCAAAAATGTGATTTATTATTGTTTTTCAAAAAAAAAAAAAACTTTGTTTAGTAAGAGATACGTATTAGTAAATTATCATACTACTAAATTTAAAATATATGTTACTCTCCCTATTCTAAAAAAAAATGTCAAAATTTTTTATTTTTGTTGTATTAAAATATTTATCAATTTTACAAATTAAGAATATATTTATTATATATATTCTTAATTTACCTCTCATTCAACTACTCAATAAATATTTGACTCATTAAATATGTGTATTATTAATTTAATTAATGAAAATTTACTTTTATTCAATGATATAATAGTCATTTTTTATTATAATTATATAAACTTTAATAATTTCTTAATTTGTATTTCATTTACTAGATTAATATCCTTTTTCAGATGGAGGGAGTATGTGACATGACAATGTATTATGTGATCTGAAAGGAAGTGCTCCTTAAGTCTATTGTACAAGCAGCACAAATGGAGTGACCTTTGTCTTCCAAGAGGGAAGGGAGGTCTGGGGTTTCATGACCTTCATGTTTTTAACCTTACATTGCTTGCAAACCAGGGCTGGCGAATAATTCATTTCCATGATAGTTTGATGGCTAGAGTCTTGCGTGCCAAGTACTTTTCTAGTTTTGATTTTCTGCATGTGGGGGATGGTTGCTGCCCCAACTTTCATTGGACGAGCTTGTTGAAGCGACGGGAGGTGCTTCAAGTGGGTTTACGGTGGCGTATAGGAGATGGGAGCATTTGTTAGAATGCGGTATGATAATTGGATTCCAGATGCCAGTGGTTTCAAGCCTATTCTTAATCGTCTCGAGGAATTTAATTATGATTGAGTTAGCTCTTTAATTGACTCCCTATCAAATTCCTGGAATATCCATTTGCTTCGTCAACTTTTTCTTCCTTTCGAGGTTGAAATGATTGTTAGAAACAAGGTACCTACGAGCATAGACAGGCAACTCAACTGAATTGAACAAGCATCGCCTATACCCGACTAGGGCTCTAACAAATGCAATTATCAAATATCAACAATGCCGGCAAGGCCACACAGTCCAAACGTAACGTAACTAAATCGAATTCAAACTCAATAGACAAGTCAGTAGTATACCTGAGAGACTTGCTCGCGGTTCTACTTCTACCAGAACGTACCAGGCGCCGGCACACCTCTGAACAAGCTGCGCCGCAACGTACTGTACTGTTGACCGAATCACCAGGCCAATACTGGTTTGCCTTCAAGAAGTTATTCACCCCACTCTGGTGTGATGGGTACAGCGACTCTTCTTGCAGGATAAAACGGTCTCAGATCACTGTTGACGCACACCAACTGTGATCACCTCGAAAATCCTCTCAGTTCACCGGTCCCGATAAACCAAAAATTATGGATCGTAGAGAGAATCGAAGAGGCGAATTTTCTCGCAGGAAGCAAAAAGCACGAAAAATGATTTTCCCTAATGGCGGCTCTGTTCCCTCTTTTAATTTCGCCTTAGGAAAAACTAAAAACCCAATTCGGATTAGGAAAACCCTAATTCCTTATCAGATATCTTGTTTCCTATTCTTTTTCAAGTTAGAGTTAATTGGGCCAAACAAAAATAGAGGATCGTGAAAACATGGTAAAAACCCAATTTGGATTAGGAAAACCCTAATTCCTTATCAGATATCTTGTTTCCTATTCTTTTTCAAGTTAGAGTTAATTGGGACAAACAAAAATAGAGGATCGTGAAAACATAGGCCAAGCCCGAGCCGGGCGGGCGGCGCGCGCGTGTGGCATCCTCCATACCTTGGGCTTTTCTATTAAGTCTATAGAAAAGCCTTTTAATACATAAAGGCTTCCACACTCCTCTATTTTTTCCATGTGGGACTCATGTCTAACATGAGTTCCCAAATGGTTAGACATCTAACTTTAACAACATTTAATTATGGATTCCCACCATGAAAATGGCTTCTACCACAATCAAAACAATTTCGAATATGTCAAGAATAATTTCCATTAATTGTTTTAGGCTAACTAATCATGAGTTAAAAAATATTAACTCTTAAAGTTGCCATTTTCAACAATCCCTCACAAATCCATAGTTAAAGACTATTCAGGATTTACATAACTTGCTTTCGATAATGGTACCTCCCGGTTTGAACCACTACCTAAGTTATCCAACTTATGCCCCCACAGGAACAGATGGACTTGAGCCTTGAATCTGAACCTTGAATGTGACGGCGTCCATTGGTAACAATAGACTATCGGCTATGGAGATAATCTTTAGGGTTGACACGTTATGGCCATGTGTCCCGATCCTGTCTCATGAGTGTATTCAGAGAAAACCCAATTCCCTTTAGTTGCGGCCACACAACAACACTCACATAGTTGGCAATCTCTAAGGATGTACTGCTAGCATCCTGTCTAAAAGACTTGATCTCATTCAGAGTCAAAACACTTACTCATTGCAGTAAACGCACCACAGGTTTTCAGGGAAATGACCTAGATACAAAAGTATCAGAATTGGTGCCAGATTCACTCAAACAACTTGTTTATACCACATTGAACTGCCTTGTGGGATCTCCACTCGGTCAGTTGGGTTACCACTGTAGGTGAATCATTTCTGGGTTATCAGTCACATTCCCAACCTGGATTTAAGGAATAATGATGTTTCCAGTCCCTTAGTTAGGGAGTCTGCAATGTTATCTTTGGATCCAACAAAGTCAACAGACACCACCCTTTCAGACACTAACTCTCTTATAGACTTAAGTCTAACTTGGATGTATCTCTTAGTCTTTTGATTATACTTGGTACTCTTTATCTTTGCAATTGTGGTTCGACTATTACAATGCACAGATATAGCAGTAACGAACTTGCTGATCATTGGCAAAGAGGACAACAGTCCATACAGCCATTCAGCTTCCGTTCCAGTAGTATCCAAGGCACATAACTCAGCCTCAAAAGTTGATCGAGTTATCAAAGTCTGTTTACAAGACTTCCAGACGACTGCTCCGCCACCTAATGTAAACACATATCCAGTGCAACCATTGCTACCAGAATTCTTGGCTATCCAGCTTGTATCACTATACCCTTCAAGTATAGTAGGAAATTTCCCATAATGCAGCCCAAGGGAAACTGTTCCCTTCAAGTACCTTAGTACTCTATCCAAGGCCTCCCAATGAGTCCGATTTGGACAACTTGTATATCTTGCCAGCTTAGATACAGAAAATGAAATATCTGGTCTTGAGCCATTTGCAAGATATTGCAAGCTACCAATAATTTGAGAATATCTTAATTGAGACACAGGAACTCCACTTTCATTCTTGAACAAAGCTACAGAAGGGTCACTTGGAGTTTTAGCAATTCTATAATTTTGATAACCATATTTCTCAAGAACACTGTCAACATAATGAGTTTGAGAAATGGCTATCCCCTCAGTTGAGCGAATCAACTTTAGGCCAAGAATCACATTTGCTACTCCCATATCCTTCATTTCAAACTTACTTTTCAAAAATGATTTAGTCTCATTAATTATCTCAATATTGGACCCAAATAGCAAAATGTCATCCACATACAGGCATAGAACAATACAAGCATTACCTTTAACCTTACAGTAAACACACTTTTCATTCTCATTTATGTTGAAGCCAAATGATAAAATCGTTTTATCAAACTTTTCATGCCATTGTTTGGGTGCTTGTTTTAGACCATATAGGGATTTAAAAAGTTTACAAACTTTCCGTTCATTTCCTTTGGCTACAAATCCCTCAGGCTGATCCATATATATCTCTTCTTCAAGATCACCATGAAGAAAAGCTATCTTCACATCCATTTGGTGGATGATGAGACCATATATAAAAGCCAATGCAACTAGCACTCGGATTGTAGTCAAACGAGCAACATGAGAGTATGTATCAAAATAGTCTATTCCCTCATTCTGTCTAAACCCTTTGGCAACTAATCTGGCTTTATACTTATCTATGATCCCGTCTGGTTTAAGTTTCTTCTTAAATATCCATTTACATCTAATTGTGCTGCACCTAGGAGGGAGATCTACCAATTCATATGTCCCATTGGAGACAATGGAATCCATCTCACTTTTGACAGCTCCTTTCCAATGCCCTACTTCTGAGGAAGCCATAGCTGCTTGAAAAGTTAAAGATTCGTCCTCAACATTGTAAGTGACAAAATCACTTCCAAAGTCCTTGACTACCTTAGTTCTCTTACTCCTTCTGGGTTCTTCCAATTCCTCAATTTGAGTATTGAAACTATTTGGACCTGCCCTCACATCGTTCATCCTTTCTACATGACCATGAATAGAATCAGATGTTAAGGCTGAATCTATAGTAGAAACATCTTGAGGCAAACCAACTTTCATGAGAAACACATCCTCAAAGAATGTAGCATCGTGGTATTGAATAATATTGTTACAATCTATGCCAGGTTTTTCAGACTTAATTACCAAAAACCTCATGGCATAGCTTGTTTCCATATAACCAATAAAGATAGCATCAACAGTCTTTGGTCCTAACTTCTTTCTCTTATGTTCAGGGATTAGAACTTTTGCAAGACAACCCCACACACGGAAGTATTTTAAGTAAGGTTTCCTACCTTTCCAGATTTCAAATGGAGTTACCTCTTTATATTTGTGAAGGACTCTATTTAGAATATGGTAAGCCGTATTCAAAGCCTCACCCCACATATACTTAGGTAATCCAGAATTCAAAAGTAAACTGTTGATCATATCTTTAAACATTCTATTTTTTCGTTCAGCAATCCCATTAGACTGGGGAGAATAAGGGGGTGTCTCCTCATGAATTATGCCATTACTTTGGCAATATTCAACAAATGGATTAGACCCATACTCTCCACCTCTATCAAATCTTAACCTTTTAAATTTCTTGCCAGTTTGAGTTTCAGCTTCATTTTTAAATATGAGAAACTTTTCAAATGCTTCATCTTTATGTTTAAGTAAGAAAACAAAGCAATATTTACTGCAATCGTCAATAAAAGTAATGAAGTATTTTTTATGATCCCTAGTCAACAAGCCATTGAATTCACAAATGTTTGTGTGAACTAAATCAAGTATTTCTGAATTCCTTTCAATTGAGTGATAGGGTTTCCTGGTTGTTTTAGCTTCCACACACACTTGACATTTGTTCTTCTTATCAATTGAATGTTTAGAGATCAAGTCTAAATTCATCATTCTTTTAACAAAATCTAAATTTAAATGTCCAAGTCTACTATGCCAAACATCATTGGATTCAATAATGTGCACCATAGGAAAAACAGAATTCTCCACAGAAGAAGTTTTATTCAAATCAGAAATACATGGTTTAACTCTTAATTTAAATAAACTATCTGACAAGTAACCTTTGCCAACAAAAGAATTGTAGTGCATAATCACTACTTTATTACATTTGAAAGTCAATTCATAACACTCTCTAACTAAACATGAGCCACTAAGAATATTCCTACGAACTGTTGGAACATGTTGCACCCTATGAAGAGAAAGAATACGTCCTGAAGGAAACTTCAAGTCCACGCGTCCAATCCCCAACACATTGGCTGCAGTTGAGTTCCCCATCTTCACAGTTTTTCCTTTAATAGGCTGGTAAGACACAAAAAGCAATTTATCAGCACAAACGTGCACATTTGCTCCAGTATCAACCAGCCATTCAAGTGGCTCATAAATAGAAAAGACTTCTGGGTTAACAGAAACATACATTTCATCATTATTAGAAGTAGTGATGCCAGTCCCAGTCTCAATGGTGCAAACCTCAGCAAGGTGAGTACTCAAATCGGCTTCCGCTTGACTAGTATCCTCTACCACCACATTGACCTGTGCTTCAGAATTTGATCCTTATTTGACTTGGGCTTTTTAGACGGATAGTCCTTAGCCCAATGTCCAACCTAACCACAATTCCAGCAAGGTTTGTTCGCTTTCGGTTTCTTCTTGGCCTTGCCTTTTATCTTGTTTATGGTTTTAGAGTTTGAATTAACCCCCACATTCCTCTGATTATTGCTCTTCTTCCCAATAGTCACCACATAGACATTAGACTCCACAGGTACAATATGACTATTCTTTATATGTTGCTCCTCAATGGATATTGATTTCATCAGATCGTTTAGAGAAATCTTCTCCGTCTTGTGTTTGAGGGACATACCAAAGTCCTCCCAAGACTTACGAAATTTCTCTATCACTGACATCACTTGAAACTTCTCAGGAAGTTCCATATCCGATTCATGAAGAGAATGAATAATCAATTGCAACTCTTGAGTCTGTTCAGTTACAGACTTACCCTCAACCATCTGAAACTTCAGGAATTTGGAGACATAATACCTTTCTAGACCTTGATCCTCAGTATTATATTTCCTATCCAGTTCATCCCATAGCATCTTTGTTGTGTATGACTCAGAACAGTAGACATCAAAGAGAGCATTTGTCAATGCTGACAGTATTGCCCCTCTGCCTATATTGTTCCGTTCATCCCACGCAGCAATCTCAACTACTCTAGAATGTCTTTCAGTTGGTATGGGCCTGTCTACCTGCACTGCTGATAATAAGCCCCTCATGGTCAACCAAATTTTCATGCGTTGTTGCCAACGCTTGAAATTCTGCCCTGGACCAAACTTATCCGGCAGACCATTCAAGTCAACCAAAGGCTTATACGCAGCAGATGCAGTACCTGACGAACTGACCATTGCACACACACAGATAATTGCAGATTAACTTCTTGAAGACTGTTAGAAACAGGGTACCTACGAGCATAGACAGGCAACTCAACTGAATTGAACAAGCACCGCCTATACCCGACCAGGGCTCTAACAAATGCAATTATCAAATATCAACAATGCCGGCAAGGCCACACAGTCCAAACGTAACGTAACTAAATCGAATTCAAACTCAATAGACAAGTCAGTAGTATACCTGAGAGACTTGCTCGCGGTTCTACCAGAACGTACCAGGCGCCGGCATACCTCTGAACAAGCTGCGCCGCAACGTACTGTACTGCTGACCGAATCACCAGTCCAATACTGGTTTGCCTTCAAGAAGTTATTCGCCCCACTCTGGTGCAATGGGTAGAGTGACTCTTCTTGCAGGATAAGATGGTCTCAGATCACTGTTGACGCACACTAACTGTGATCACCTCGAAAATCCCCTCAGTTCATCGGTCTCGATAAGCCAAAAATTATGGATCGTGGAGAGAATCGAAGAGGCGAATTTTCTCGCAGGAAGCAAAAAGCACGAAAAAGGATTTTCCCTAATGGTGGCTCTGTTCCCTCTTTTAATTTCGCCTTAGGAAAAATTAAAAACGCAATTCGGATTAGGAAAATCCTAATTCCTTATCAGATATCTTGTTTCCTATTCTTTTTCAAGTTAGAGTTAATTGGGCCAAACAAAAATAGAGGATCGTGAAAACATGGGCCAAGCCCAAGCCCAAGCCGGGCTGGGAAGGTAGCGCGCGCGTGTGGCGTCCTCCATACCTTGGGCTTTTCTATTAAGTTTATAGAAAAGCCTTTTAGTATATAAAAGCTTCCACACTCTTCTATTTTTCCCATGTGGGACTCATGTCTAACATGAGTTCCCAAATGGTTAAACATCCAACTTTAACAACATTTAATTATGGATTCCCACCATGAAAATGGTTTCTACCACAATCAAAACAATCTCTAATATGTCAAGAACAATTTCCATTAATTTTTTTAGGCTAACTAATCATGAGTTAAAAAATATTAACTCCCAAAGTTGCCATTTTCAACAATGATTTGTTCCATATCTCTCTATCCGGTCAGTGTATCTGATTCTTTGATTTGGTATTATACTAAGAATGGTGAATACTCAGTCAAAAGTGAGTATAAGGCATATATGAATAGGCTGGTTTAGCGTCAGAATAGTACTTCCTCTTCCGATTTACAAGCTTGCATATCTTGTTAGCATAGTATTTGGAGTTTGAATGTTCTGCCTAAGATGCAACATTTAATTTGGCGCCTGTGTCATGATGTTTTGCCGACTGCTAGTAACCTCTCCAAGCTAATTGCATTTTCTCCTACTTGCACTCACTGTGGTTTCCATTTGGAATATGCATCTCATGCATTATTTACTTGTCCTATAGCTCAACAGACCTGGCGACTAATTCCCTTCTAGCAGCAGGTTTTAAATGCTTGTAGGATGGCCTTTGCGGATTTATTATGTTACCTTTCCTAGTCTTTGAATTCTCTGGATCTTGCCCTTTTTTGCGTGCTCCTTTGGTCTTTGTAGAGAGCCAGAAATGTTTTTGTTTTCGAACAGTCATCTCTTGCTGCTGATCACAAGGTTTCCTTTAGTATTGCCCTTGCAATGGACTACACTCAAGCTATTGATCGGTGCTATGTGCCGCCGACTTTGGCCTCTTTGACTAGCTATTGGCATCCCCCCTTAGGAGTGTCTTAAGATTAATTGTGATATTGCACTGAAGGGTTCCTTGCTGCTATGGGAGTTATTTGTCAGGATTCTAATAGTCCAATTCTCGGTGCCTTAGCTTTGCGAGTCCCTTTTAGTTCTAAGATTGAGTATGTAGAGGCTTATGCTTTGCTGATGAGTATCCAATTTGTCGTGAAACATCATTTTTAGCATGTGATGTTGGAGGGTGACCATCTTAATGTCATTAGGAAAGTGAACTCTTTAACTCCGAATCTTTTCTCCATGGGTCACTTGTGGGGGTTTATTAGAGACTTACTACTTATGTTTGAGTCATGTTATGTCTCCTTTCTACATCAGGGACGACAATAAGCCTGCCCATTTGCTAGCCCGCTTGGGATTGGAGTCTTTCTATTCTTTAGAATGGGTGTCTGATCTCCCACATGATATTTGTTTGGCCGTTATAGCTAATATTCCTACCTAATGGAATTTTTCTTTCCCTTAATATATATATATATATATATATATATATATATATATATATTAAAAAAATAAAATTTCATGGAAAAGCCTTTATAAAAGATTAGCTTCTACCTTTATAAAAATTTTCAAAATTTTCAAGACTACCATGTAAAGCATATTTTTTTGTAGCTTGCTTGTGAACCTTCATTTTTGTTTTTGTTTTTTTTTTTAAACTTGCTTCTCAACTTTACATTATAGTTTCGCCACTACATGTAACTAAAGTTATATTTGAATTAAAATTATCATAAAATAATAATATATATATATATAAGTATAATTTTAAATTTTATAAATAATTTATAAATTTAAAATTAATATTGTAATTTATTTTAAGTAAATAATAAAATTATCAATAGTTCACAAAAAATTATTTGTATTAGATTCATTTTTTCAACAAAAATAGTCCAAAGCAATATGTATATAGAGTTAGCAATCAAAATACATCCTAAAATAATTTCAAAGATATTCTCTCTGTATCAATATAACTGTCACTTTTAAAAACTTTTGTGTTTCAAATTATATTTTATTTTGTGAAATTAAAATTTTATTTATTGTCTTTTTTAATTATATTGTTATTTTCTATACATTGCATGACAAAAAGAAAGTCTTAAGTTGGATTGGGAAGTGAGACATTTTCTCAAAACAATATGTGTTTGTTCCAATTGTGATAGAGTACGTTCTCCATTTCTATTTAAAGGAAAATGTACTCCATCTAACATATGCTAAATATTGATATATTGAGCTTGAATGCTAATATTATATGTTTTTTTGTTTAGTGGACATTGAAGGCTTCTAATTTTATGTGAATTCAATGAAGAGAATTCGAATTTAAAGAGTCATTCTATGGTATTGTTGGACTCATTACAAACTACAAAAGATAGTATAGAACCACATATTAGAAAATAATGTCTTCAATCAAATTTAGACTATGTTCTAAGTTCACTTCAAGAAATTAATCAATCCACTAATAACATTGTGCACCTAGTATAGATTTGTGTTGGACATACTGCGTGCAAGTGGAAGGATTGTTTCTGAGTCATGGTTAAAAAAATTTCCATTGTTGGTTCCTACGGTAAGTTAGTTGGTTCAGTTGCTTTCTTGAAACATTGCTTATGACTCTTTGGTTGTATGTTGGTGTAGCTACAAAATGTAAAGTGATTTCTTGCTTAAGTTCCTCAACAAATAAGAGGTGAAGAATGTGGATTTTATGTTTTATACTATGCCAAATTATTTATGATCAGTGCTCCTACAAGGTTTAGTGTTGATGATGTTTACTCTTATTTTGTAAATATCTCAGTTGAGTTAGTCCCTTATTTTTATTTTTTTTTCTATTTTGTAACTAAAACAACTCAGGACTTTTGGAAGACATTCTTATAAGTTTTCTAACAATTTTGTGCTTTTGGGATGATTGTAGATGAGAATTGATTGGTTCAGTACAAAGGAGTTCAGTGAATTAGGCAAATTTTGTGCTCACCTAGTGAACATGTTCTGGCTAATGTAGGTGAATCAACTCAAGACTCAAGTAATTGGAACAATGAGATCTTCAATACTCTAGCAGTAACTATATGTGGTTCAATAAATGGCTGCACGCCCCCAGCAGCAAGCAGTGATGCCAAGATGCAGGAAGCAATTGTAGAAGAAATAGACGTGCTATCTTTTAAACATGATGATATTCCAACTCCCAATTTGCAGCAAATAGTGATGTAGAAAAGAAGTATGTAGAGAGTGATCAAAATCATGATTGTAGAAGATAGAGTTATTATGGAAGGTAATGAGAGAGGTGGACAGTCTAATGTAGGAGATCAGTTTTTGGACTCTGCTTATGATCTTACTGATGAGGAAAATGAGGACATAATTAAACAAATTGTTGAGGAAGGTATGGGAGATTTTGAAACAAGTGTTAAGTTAGAAGTTCAAAGACAGAGTGCTTCAGCCACTAACCAACAGCAAACTTAAACTTAGGTAGCTTCTTCAGCCACTAATCATGACGTTAGAGAACAACAATCAGAACAACAGCATGCAGAACAACAACATGTCGGTAGAAAAAACAAGAGAGGAGGTAAACCTGAGGCCCGTAAAAAATATTTACTGAATCCGAATGAGGGGGATGTAGAAAACTTGAAAGCTGAGGATGAAGTTCCAAAACAGTGTGCTAGCGATAGCACAGATGATTAGATAAAGAGTACTCCAAACCCCAACCATTTACTAAGGAAGAAGTCATGAAGGACACAGACACTGACAATTGGCCATTATTCAATGCAGAGAGAGATATATGGATGACCCTCAGTTTGAAGAATGATTAATTTTTAAGACTAAAGGAGAATTAAAAAAAGCTATCATCTATCATGGGGTCAAGCAGGGCAGGATGATTTTTTTCAAGAAAAATGATCGGATTAGAGCGAGGGTTGCTTGAAAAGGGAGGAATTGTGATTGGCTGCTATACGCACATAAGGTTGAAAAAACCTCAAGTTTCCAAATCCAAGCATTGCTGCCCAAGCATACATGTGCAAGATCTACACACCAACCTCTTGCTTCTTCAAGATTTATTGCCATGAAATATGTAGATGACTTCAGAAGTGAACGAGGGGTGAAAGCAACTGAATTTCAAAAGAAGGTGCATGAGTAATTGAATGTGTACATCACAAGACCCAAGGTTTATAAAAATAAGGCAGAAGCTAAGTTGATGATTGAAGGAAGATAGAAAGACCAATACAAACTTTTGAATGATTATTGCGAGGAAATCAGAAGAACCAACTTGGGCAGCACCATTTATATTGATGTTGTTGAGGATGAGCAAAAAAGTGAAAGGGTTTTCAGAAGAATGTATGTGTGTTTGGCAGCTTTGAGGGAGGGTTTTCTAAGAGGTTATAGAAAGCTTGTTCGACTAGATGGGATTTTTTTAAAAGGTCCTCATCCTGGTATCTTGTTGACTACTGTTGGTATTGATGCCAATAATGGCCTTTATCCCATTGCTTATGCCGTTGTGGAGGCCGAAACCAAATTATCTTGGACTTGGTTTGTAGAGGAGCTCATTGAAGATTTGAATATATGTAAACAACAGGACTAATACTTTATCTCTGATAGACAAAAGGTAATATGCAAGCACTTGGTTCTCTCCCTTAGTTTTTTTCATCAAACTGACTTAGTTCTTTTTTCATTTTCAAGGTCTAGGACAAGTAGTAGGAAATCTACTGCCCCTTGTGGAACACAGACATTGTGCCAAACACCTATACAACAACTTCAAGCAAAAACACTCGGGGGCTGCTTTGAAAGACATGATGCGGAAATCTGCATAGGCTACGTATCCCAACAAATTTGAGAGTGAAATGCAATTGTTGAAAGACTTTGATGAAGCTGTCCATGCTTGGTTGTGTAAGCATACACACCCTAAACACTAGAGTAGGTCGCACTTCAACACCCAAACTAAGTGTGATATTTTATTGAACAACCACAGTGAGACATTCAATTTGCAAATCTTGGCAGCAAGGTCCAAATTGATACTTGGTTTGCTTGAAATAGTACGTATATACCTAATATTGAGACTTCAATCGAGAAAGGCATGGGTTCAGAAGTAAAAGGACAAAATCTGCCCAAGGATTAAAAAGAGGCTTGAAAAGTTAGTTGAGGAGTCTACCTACTGTATTGCTTCATATGCTGGTGGTTACAAGTTCGAAGTTAGGGACACCAAATCTTCAAAGTAATTTTTAGTTGACACAGAGAATAGAAGGTGCACTTGCAGAAAATGGAAACTTTTTAGGATTCCTTGCACGCATGAAATTTCAGCAATTGGATATGAAGGTAATGACCCAAAAGACTATGTTGATGATTGTTATAGTATTATTTTATACAAAATGGCTTATGAGTCAGTCATACATTGTTGCAATGGACTAAATAATTGGCCAAAAATTAAATTGCCAGAACCGAAGCCTCTTGTGGCCCTGAAGCTAGGGCTGTCAATGGGTCGGGTATACCCGGACCCGGACCCGGACCTGTACCAAACCCGTTTATAACGGGTCTGGTACACATAATTTTCTACCGGACCCGGCCCGTTTACCCGATTACTATATATGAATGGGTCCGGGTATGGAACTATATTACCCATACCCGATTACCCGATTACCCGTTTAATAAATTATATTTTATATATATATATATATATATATATTATATAAAATATATAATATATATTATATTATATATAAAATATTATGTTAATTAGTTTTTTTTCCTACTCTTACCCTAACTCACCCTATCTCATGATTCTCATCTACAGCTGCCGTCTTTCTCTTCTATTCGATCTTCACTGTCTTCCTCTTCTCCTCCTCAGTCTTCACTATCTTCTCTTCTCTTCAGTCTTCACCGTCTTCCTCTTCTTCATCTATAGCTGCCATTCATCCTTAACCTCATCTCATCTATAGCACTATAGCCACTGAGCAGTCGCCGCCGCCGCCTACCCACGTGGCCCAGGCCCACAAGAACACACCGGACCGAGCCACCGCCTCCGATCTAAGGTTAGTACCACCGAGCAATGTTTGATTTGTCGTACACTCGCCTCATCTCTCCTCGTTGCTTTCCGTAACCCAGCGATTGTTGTTCTATTGGTCCTTGTCCAATCGTCTCTGTTGGATACTTCTTATCCTTATGATTGAAAAATTACCACTCATTTTGTTCTTCATATCCGATCTGGCATTTGTCTGTTCATCACAGTAGAATAAAAGTAGAGAACATGTTCATATTACTGCTTCATCACAGTAGAATAAAAGTACCACTCATTCTGACGGATCACTGAGCACAAATCTACCGTCTTGTGAAAGCTGAATTTTTTATCCTTCCGAGACTAATTTATGCTATTCTACTCTGCTTTAGTAATTTTGATTGAATATTCTATTCTGGCAATGTCTATTGTGTTTGACTAGGATAGTGTCTAAATTGCTTCAATTTTTAATGAGGGTATTAAGTTGACATTGGCTGAAGGAGGTTGATTTTGGGATATAATGCATATAAGTGGGGTTTAATTGTCTATACAAAGTGGGTGCAAAAAGAAGTATTGGTTTGTGTTATTTTTCATTGGAATTAGTTTTTACTACAAGGACATTAATTTTAAATGTTGTTATATTGGTTGCAATCCTGTCTTGGTACTTTCTGAATGCATGAACCAATTTTCCATTCCTTTTGGGAGGCTATTGAGTTGTTGTTTTGAAAACTTGGACTTCATTAGGACTTTAATTGGTTTTGGAGTAAATTGGGGATTTATTCTTTTAAAAGGCATATATATTCCTATTTCTTTGTTATGCTATTAGATGACTGTTCATATCTCTATGTTTTCTATTGGATGCTCCTTTCTTCAATTATACTAAGTTTTCCATCTATTTACTTAAACTATTTACTTGTCTTTGAATTCTAGTATTTTGTAAATAGAGTAGAATATGTTTTCTGTTTCTTTATACTTTGCTATTATTTTGTGAATTTTCAACTTTGTATGAGGTTTTTGTTCATGTGATTTGAAGTTGGTATTGGGTTGGTTGTGGCTTGTGGTGAGTTGTATTGGAGGATTGTGGTTGTTGGAGTTGGATTATTGTGGGAAGTTGTTGTTGATTTGACAGAAGCCTTACTAAAGCAGAGTAGAATAACATCTTAATGTGGGCATGTTTAGATGTATGTCACATCCTAATGTTTAAAACTGACCATAAAGAAGCAAAACAACCTGCATTCCCTATTTTAAACAACATAGTATTTTCCCAACAAAATTTACTTATTGTGTTAGAGTTAAGAATTGTTAGTGATTTTACTATATCTATTCAACTTTATCCTATGACGTTTTGGGAATGTTTAGGGATGTTTATAAGAGTATATTGATGCTTGAATTGAATTACATGCTTGCCGGAATTTGGTTGTAAAATTAGCTTGTCATTGAAAATTATTTGTTTTATGAAGGATGTCAAGTACACATACTGAAACACCACATTCAGTTTCAAGTGATGATCATAATACTAATAACATGGCCGTGGAGTCACAGTCTATGGAAGATGTCAATGACGAAGGGATTTTGACCTCAAGGACAAGGAAATTGACTTCTAAGGTATGGGATGAAATGTCAAGATTTACATCTCCTTCTGGATAGGTTATAGCTAAATGTCACTGGTGCAAAAAGCAGCTTAGTGGGGCAAGTAATGCTGTAACTACTCACCTAAAAAAACATTTGGCACGTTGTCCTTTAAGAAAATATAAGCAAGGAAGGCAAATGAATCTCATGAAGGCAAAAAGTCCATTAACTGATTCTTGTGAAGTTCGAAACTATAAATTTGATCAAGAAAAGAGTAGACGGATTTTGGCCAAAACAATCATTAAGCATAATTATCCTTTTAATATGTGTGAGCATGAGTGGTTTGAGGAATTCTGCAACAGTTTGAACCCAAATTTCAAGCTTGTCTCTCGAAACACAATGAGGTCAGATGTGATTGATTTGCATAAGGAGGAGAAGGAAAAATTGTATAAGATGTTGGATCATTTGGCTTGTAGATTTACCCTTACTACTGATATTTGGACATCTGACCATTCTAATATTGCATACACTTGTTTGACTGCTCATTATGTCAATGACGATTGGGAATTGAAAAAGAATATCATTGCATACAGACCTATTCCTTATCCTCATGATGGTGAAACATTGTTCAGATTCATTAATGACATTATTTTAGAGTGGAATTTGGATAAGGAACTGTTTTCCATGGTTGTTGATAATGCATCTACAAATGATTCAATGGTTAGGCATTTGAGATCATGGTTGTGTGATAAGTCGTGGCTTCCTTTAAGTGGAGATTTATTTCATGTTCGTTGTAGTGCACATATTCTTAACTTGATTGTGCAAGATGGTTTGGCTCATATTGGTAATACCCTTCAAAAAATTCGAGAAACTTGCAAGTATTTGAAAAGATCACCTCATGGTTGCCAAAAATTTTAATGTGCATTGCAACAATGTAAGCTGAAAAATAAGAAAAAAGTGTCATTGGATGTTCAAACTAGATGGAACTCTACTTTCTTAATGCTTGATTCAGCATTGCCTTTAAAGGAAGCATTTAGTCGCCTTGCTCAGATTGATAAAAATTACAAGCTCAATCCAAGTGAAGAGGAATGGGAAGTTGCTAGTTTGGTTCACACTTGTTTAAAAATCTTTTATGAGGCTACTTCTCATTTTAGTGGTAGTCATTTTCCCACATCAAATGTATTCTTTCCCGATGTGTGTAGAATCCAACTCAAGTCGAAAGAATGGGTATCCGGTGATAATGTTTTTCTTAAAGCCATGGCTGATCCGATGAAAGTAAAGTTTGAAAAATATTGGGATGAGTGTCTGTTTAGTGTTGGGAATTGTCGTTGTTCTTGATCCCAAGTTTAAAATGGATTTGGTGGAATTCTATTACACCGAGATATATGGTGATAATGCTTTTACTTATGTTGAGAGGATTAGGAGTGGTTTTCTTAATTTATACCTTGAATATGGTGGTCGATTGGGATCTCGATGCAATTAGTGATGAAAGGGATTGTAATCGAAATGATGGGAATTTGAAAGTTGATGTGCTAAATCGGTTTGACCAATGGTACAAGACAACAAAGTCTTCTACGCTTTGTGTGTATCAAAAGGCTGAAATAGATCAATATTTGGATGAACCAGTGTATCCGAGGAATGACCATTTTGATATATTAAGCTGGTGGAAAGTTAATTCTTTGAAATATCCAACTATAGGAAAGATTGCACGTGATATCTTAGCTATTCCAGCCACAACTGTTGCATCTAAATCTGCTTTCAGTGTTGGAGGAAGGATAATTGATGAGTCACGTTCTTGTTTACTTCCCGATATCGTGGAGGCATTGGTGACTACAAGTGACTGGATTGAATCGAAAAAAAAGAGAAGTAAAAGAATATTTGTTACATTTTAATTTTCTATATTTAATTTTTTGTTTATCTATTGGCTAATTAATTTGTCTTTGACAGAGTTAGTTGACTTAGAAGATATGGAAGATTGCTCTTCATTGACAAATGCAGCAAAGACTTCAACTTGATATGTAAATCTGTTTATTCATTTTATCTCTTGAAGTTCATATTATGTTTTAACTTTTCATGTGATAATTAATATTTTTATTGTTTTTCTTCTTTATTTAATTACAGATACTGTTGAGGATTGTTGATGAAGGATGAGAAAGTTGAAGATAACTTATTGGATGAATTGAGAATATTTTATGTTATGTAATAGTTAAAAACTTTTGTACTTGGCAATGTTGCTTTAAAAGTTATTTAATGTTTAATTTCTAATTGTCATATATTGTATGAGATTGTTATTTATGAATTTGGACGTTTCTTTTTATTATTGTAAATTTAAAATGTTGAGAATTTATTGATATTATGGTTATTTCGCATTTTTTTAGCTTAACTGTGAATTAAATTGTTTTAAAATTTTAATACAGGAAGATTATTTTTACACATATTTTCGGGCCGGGTATACCCGACCCGAACCCGATACCCGCATTCGCGGGTATGGGTCTCTTCAATCCATACCCACCAGGTATTCGGGTCGGGTCCGGTGCTACCTTTCTTTAAACGGGTCCGGGTTCGGAACGCCCTGTCCCGAACCCGATTAGATCCGTTTACAGCCCTACCTGAAGCTTCCAAGCAAACCAAAAAAGAAAAGAAAGCTAGAAGAAGGGGAGAAGGCTTGTACAGTTACAGCCACCGGTGCAAGGACACTCTCAAGAGTAGGTTTTAGGAGTATGAAATGTAGGCGTTGTGGTCCTTCTGGACATAATGCCAAAAAATGCCCACAAAAAGACAAGAAAAATAATGCTGCTAAAGATGGTGGAGCCCAGAGCTTCAATAAATGTGGCAGATGTGGACAATTGGGCTATAATAGAAGGTCATGCAATGCTCAACTCTCAATACAAGTACCTAAAAGTTCACATGAGCATGAAGTAGCTATAGAACTTACTTTACATGAAAGTTCTATGGATCTGCCACAACCACAACCAAATCAAGCTCCTATTCCAGATGTTGAAAGCAATTCTCGGCGCCAGTCACTGACCATGGAGTGGTGCCAATCATAGAGACTGAACAAGTCTCGGTGCCTATCACTGATCAAGCCTTAGCAGTGCCAATCACTGAGCAAGCAGAATGTTCAAAGGTTGTTTACTCTAATGAGTCTCAGTTTTACCAAAGTAAAAGAGTCACACACGAGATTCACATTTAATTCTTTTTTTCCTTTTTCTTATTTGTAACTCCCCTCCTACTATTTCCATGTAAACAACTTACAAGAAAGAAGAGAAAGCCAACAAGATGCAGCTGGTGTGACATATTGGCCATAACTGAGTAACATGCAAAGTTCCTAGAGCTTAGCTAGACCGAAGGAGAACATATGCAACTATTTTGACAAGGGATGATTGAAGGACTAGTTTTACAACCAATAATTTTTGTGGCAGTCTGGATATTTTGTTGTTGAATACATGGAAAAGTAATGGTCTTTTTCTTAGTTGTTAATGATGTTAGGGTAGATATGTTGACTACAAATTCATACTTTTTGTTGATATTCTGCTGGGATGTGTATGCTGACTAATAGCATTGGTAATTTCATGAACAATAGCAGCAACTATTGATTTGTGACAACTAGTCTTTTGATTAATGGATGTGTTGGTGGCCTTTATTCTCATGACATTTAATCTTTATCATTTTTATACTATTGCATTTTTTATTTGCATTGAAGATGGTTACAGGATTTTGCTTAACATACATTGAAGACAAGACCCTTGAATAAATATATATGCAACTAGTAATGCGACATTGTTTGGAGTGACCATCAGTGCACGTGTTTTTAAAGGAAGTCATTGCCCACTACACTATAAAGTCATTGTTGTAGTATAGCCAGTCTGCAAAGAGGTTTACCAAACATACAAAAAACCTTCCAATAAAGATTCACTACAAAGTGCTTATGTGAATTCATTGTGGTATTTTAACCTTTTAGAAATCCAATATCAAATACTATAAAAGGTATATGTCCAATGACTAAGAAACAAAAACTAATGCCATCAAGGGAGAATATTAATTAAACATTCTTAAATGGGTCAATGTGCATATTGCAAAGGCAGTTTTCAATGTCTAAATCTTTCCAAAACACATACAAAAACCAACAAATATCAGCACATCTAGTAGTAATTTTGTGATCAAAACACTCTCAAGTCTAGTATTTCCGCCTAAATATTATCAGCAGCATAATGCAAAAAGTGATCATCAATGCCTTTTTCCTCCAAGAAATTTTTTCCTTTATCATCAAAGCGTTTCTTTGCTCTTCAAGCCTTCTAATCCTTCTCAGCAATCCTAGAATCACCACTCTAGATATATTGCAAATTTTCGGTTCAATCCAAACCCAAAAACGACAGCCCCTATTTGCTTGTTGTGACGGAAATATTTAAAAAAATGGCTAAACATTTATTTTTGCATTCTAATTACAACAGAAGTAATACATGTCTGAGGCAGCTCGCACCGAAGGAATCGCCTTCCCGGGTTTGCGTCTGTCCAAGAAGTTAATAAAATTGCTGGTCTTCTACAGTAGCAATAGGAAGAAAGATTTGAAATGATTCCTCTCTTTTGCTCACTTGAAGACATTGAAAACATGATTTTTTTGGCTAAGAAACAAGTAAACTATTCTTAAATGTAGGACTCCTTCTGCTAGCAACCAAACCTCTTCAATCCACCACCTCTGCAAGCTTATTGTTCCTCCTTAGTCGAGTTCTTCTTCACAAGATGAGGAAGAGGAGAGTATATAAGCTCGATAAACTAGACGCCGGCAGTCTAGCAGTGTAAAAATATAGTGAACTTTCATATTTGCCCTTACAAAAAATGACAAGTTAACGGTGTGACTAACAAAATGACTAAATGAGTTGTAAAAAAATATCTAAGGGATCTTAAAAGATGAAAACAAATATTAGGGACCATGACTGATTAAAAATAATTGTTAAGAGATCAAATTGGAGATTTTACCTTATTAGTTAAGGTGCCAAATTTTTAATATGTCCTTTGTTAATAGTATATCTTTCTATCATCAAATACTTTTAATTATTAACAAAAATATTAATTGTTTTAGTTGGAAAAAATGAAATTATAAATAAAAGAGATTACATTTACTTAATTTGAAGAATAATTTAGTAATATGAGTCATTTAATGAGAGGTATATTAATAAAAAATAATTACATTAACTTTATGTGAAAGTAGGTATAACCGTATAAGCCTATCTTTACGAGGCGGAAGGAGTATATTTGAAAACAAAAACAAAAAACAAAAAACAAAAGCATGCTTCCAATCACATAAGTATGTACGGATTCTAGATTGGATGAGTGG
Organism: Voacanga thouarsii; assembly: GCA_026120185.1. Taxonomy (NCBI): domain Eukaryota; kingdom Viridiplantae; phylum Streptophyta; class Magnoliopsida; order Gentianales; family Apocynaceae; genus Voacanga; species Voacanga thouarsii. The sequence goes on from JANUWF010000948.1 coordinate 755,509, forward strand.
AAGTACAAAATTGAAGTTCCAAAGAGGGGACACGCTCAATTTTTTACTTCGTAAACACAATCCCCCCAGCAGTGGGCCTGGTTTTGCCGAAGTATCGTCTCATGCAAATACTTCTTCTATTAAAGCGTTGTTTTTGGAGATTTTCCCATTTTATAAAATTAATAATATATTTATTTTTCTGTTTCAAAATATTTATTACTTCTGAAAATTTTATCTGTTTCAAATTATCTGTAATTTTATGAAATAAAAATATTTATTATTTTTTTGTTATACTTTTTATCATTTATTATATCACTAAATCATAATATTAATTGAGTTTCAAATTTTAAAATAATTTTACAATTTTTAATAATAGTATTTCGATCTTTTTTTTTAATTAATACTCCATAAATATTAGAATTTTATTAATATGGATGGTTTGTATAATAGTGATAAGTATTTTAAAACAAAGAGTATTATGAACTGTTTTTAAAAATTTCAAACCAACTTTATTGTTTTACAATAAGAAAATTTTAATATTTTTATACTAAAACTTTATAAATGTCAGAATTTTATTAATATATGTAAATTCTCCAATGTAACATTTATTTAAAATTGAGGAATTATTTGCTAGAAGAATAGATCAGGTGCTAATGAGTTATTAAAAAATTTTAAAAATGTACAAAATTTTAATATATAATTCATAAAAATTAAGTTTACATAAATATGTTTTTTTTTTCATTAGATAAAGTCTTCGGGAGTTTCAACTTTGCTGCTTATTGTATTATTTTTCTTTCTTTGTTTTGGAAGAAAAAAAATAAATTATTGTTAAGTTTTGCTGCATATACCATATTGCGTAAAGGGGGTGTTTTTGGTTGTATAAAAATATATGCAATTTGGCTTCATGTAGCTGCATACAAGTAATTGTTAAAGCTTTGCTGCATATACCATATTTTATAAGAGGTTTTTTTTTTTTTTTTGGAGGGGGTATTTTTTGCATATTGCCAAGAATATTTGCTGCATATTGCCGAAAGTTTTTTTTTCCTTTATGTATAATGCATAAAGACCCATTTTTTTTTTTTTCTTTCTGTAAAAAGGTATAAACTTTTGCAAATGCACAAATTGTGTCCTTTTTCCTTTGAGGTTAAAAAAACAAAGAATTAATGTTGTGCGAGATGCACAAAATTTTCAATTTTTTTTTTCTCTTTTTAAGCTGATAGACGAAGTTTGTTTTTGAAAAAAAATGCATAAAGTGTTCTTTAAATGTTGATAAAGGAATATTTTTTAAGGCAGATAAAAGGAAAAAAATCCAATGAAAATTTTAAATTTCTGGTAAAAGATTTTTTTTAAAGGCAAGTAAAAGGGAAAAAAAATAATGAAAATAGAATATACTTTTTAAATGCTTAAAGCGATCTTTATATCGAAGATTTTTTTCGTTAGGCTGCTAACGGGGAAAATAAACGAAAATTTTAAATGTTAAAAGGGAAAAAAATTAATGAAAATATAAAAAATTTCCCACTTTAAATTGGATTTTTTTAAAGGCTGCTAAAAGGAAAAAAAAATAATGAATAATTTTAATTTTTGTTATTTATGTTGAAGATTTTTTTTGAGGTTGCCAAGAATAATGAACGAGGCTGGTAAAAGGGAAAAAATTAATGAAAAATGGCTGCTAAAAAGAGAAAATTTAATGAATAATTTTAATTTTTGTTCTTTAAAAAGGGAAAAACATTATCGAAGATTTTTTGAAGGCTGCTAAAGATAGCTAACGACTAACGAGGCTGCTAAAATTGGGGGGGGGGGGGAATTGAAATGGATGCTAACAAGGGAAAAAAATAATGAAGAATTTAATTTTTGTTCTTTATTTCGAAGATTTTTTTAAGGCTGCTAAGAATAATTAATGAGGCTTCTAAAAGGGGAAAAAATAATGAAAATGGTTGCTAAAAAAATAATTAATGACGCAGCGAAAAGGGGAAAATTAATGAAAAATGCCTGCTAAAACAATTTATGAGGCTGGTGAAAGGGAAAAAATTAATTAAAAATTTAAGGCCGCTAAAAGGGGAAAAAATCATGAAGTTTAAAATCCAAAATGTTGTTCTTCACATGGCAAAAAAATTTATGAAAAAAATTAAGGCTGCTAAAAGGGGGAAAAAAAGCATAACACTTTGAGGTTGCTAAAAGGGAAAAAATTAATGGAAAATGCCTGCTAAAAAAAATTAATGAGGCTGCTGAAAGGGAAAAAAATAATGAAAATTTTAACGCTGCCAAGAGAGGGGGGGGAGGCATAAAATTTAAAATTTTGTTCTTTATATGGACAAAAATTAATTAAAATTTTAAGGCAGGTAAAATTTTAAAAATTAACGCTGCTAAAAGGGGGGGAAAAGGCCGAAAATATAAATCAAACAAACAAATGCGGTGAGCGTGGATCGAACACGCGACCTTCAGATCTTCAGTCTGACGCTCTCCCAACTGAGCTATCCCCGCCTGCTGTTTTGTATGTTTAAATAATATTTATTTAGATATAGTTACTAATCCAATACCAAACCTTTCCGCAGTATTATTACTGCTATTATTATTTTTCCCAAATGTAAACTTTTCTATAACCACAATATTATCCCGCTCCTTTTTTCTTTTCCTCTCTCAAATCCATCCTGATCTCTTTCCCCTTCCCATCTCTTTCATTATTATATCTTCATCTTTTTCCCCCTATACCAACCGTATCAAAAGTATCGACGTAAAGAATATATCACATCAATAAAAATATTAAATTTATTATGAATTATTGGAATATTTATTAATTAGTGGAGGCTCCACTAATTATGGATTTATATGAATTATTAGAAGATTTTTATGGATATCCACCATTTAGTGGAGACACCACTAATTAAGATTAGTGGAAGGTAATGTATGCCATGATGTAATCCACTAATTAGAGCTTTATAAATAGAGATATTCTCTAAGCTTGTAATACACCATTATTTTGTGAAAGAAAGATTAGTAAAAGAAAGATTAGAGAAAATTGTGAGAGAAAAGAAAGAGAGAAATTCTTGTGTAAAATAGTTAGAGTTTTATTAGTGTGTAGTGTGAAGATTTTATTCTAACACTACCCTAATTTTATAATAAAATTTAATTATTTGATAGAAATATAACATTTGCAGTATCATTTTATTTTTTATCTGTAGATTAGAAATTTGGCAATGATCAAGGGTAATTTTAGATTTAGAGTAACAACAATCATTTTAGATTTTTTTTTTCTGTAATAAAATAGATCTAATTTTATAGATTTTGTTTAGTAAAAAATATCACTCAATCCTAACACAATAGTCTCTCTTTTCTTGGTTCTCTATATATATTTTTTCAAAATCCAAATTCTTAAACCCTATAAACCAAAACTATTTTTGAAGGAGTTTTTAACGTTCAATCTTTTTTAAGATCTATAATTTTATTTTGAGCACTGTACATGAGTAGAACTTGAGTTTAGGAATTGAGTTGAGTTTTCAGATTTGACCATTGGCCATTGATTGATGGAAAACACCTACACAAACCCAGTTTCTTTGACTTTTATACTTTTTACTAGAGTCTGGTTGAATTATTATTTTGAAGAATAGTGTTGAGGACAGATGGGCTTAAAGGCTACAAAGTTAGCTGTCAAATCTTGATGGAATATTTGGCCAAGTGTAAAATTGTAAACCATGTCCTTCAAAGAGATTGCAAGCATCCATTAGCTAAATGATAGACCAGAAACAAGGAACTAAAGCAAAGCATTGGCCAAAGGTGGCTGATTAATGACAAATGAAGATACATGTAGGCAATGGATTCAAGGAAAGACACAAAGGCACTGGCCATATGATGCAGAGAACGCCCTGCCTCCAAAACTGTGACTAATTTACTAGCCTAGATTGCACCTATTCCAGTCCTGGTTTAGAATTTAGCCATTTCTACCTTATAGAGGAACCACTCTGACACAAAAATTATACCATACATAAACTAGCGAGCACACTAATGGATAGAAACTACTCCACACAAAACACACAGACGTGGGGTGCATGGTTAGCAATGGTGTCGTCAGGCTCAGTGGCGTTGATGTTGAGGAGGCTTGCATTGGTAGCATTTAGCAAAGAGGCCGAATGTATCGACTTGTTTGATGAAGTTGCTCGTGCTTGCCCATCCTCCGAAGCCAAATCCAACAACCAGCACCCATACCACAACAAATATGTTCACTGCATACATGGCGGTCCAGCTCGGAAGGAAGAATGGAGGTTTTTCAGCTGCATTCTGCAAATAAATGAGCAGGAAAAGTTACAACTCATAAAGCATCCACTGGTTTTGAGACTCAGAGTAGAACATATTTACAAATTTGCAGTTGTTCAAAGGAGCCAAGCCGACCATAGTAAAGCTGGATTTGATTGATAGAAATACTTGGTAGCAAATGTCAAAATGTACAAACTGAAAGCAATAAACCAAGCAAGCAAAATAGAGTAGTACTGGTGGGTCAGCTAGCCAGCTTGGTTTAGGATGTGGTTTGTATTGGCATGATAGGATGCTGTCTGCTGAAAGAAACGGAGTGACAAAGGAAACTTTACCAAACTCACATTCTAAAATTTTAAATCTCAAACAGTTCACCCAGGAGTTTGTGGCTGCAAAATCTGATAGATCTCCATGAAAATCTTATCATTCCGTGTAACTTTATACAAAGTATAGAATTCTTCCCTCATGATGTATAGGTGAAATCTTACCAAAATCAAATGAAGTGAAAAACTAAAATTGCTGTAACATTGAAAGGTGAGTTAGAAGCTAGGCTTATCTGGCTAACATAAAGTGGTTGAACCCCAAAATGGATGGAACACGGAAGTTAAATGTATGTCCCAAGTCAGTGTTCAATACTTCTCTGCAGATTAACATCAATAGTGCAACTAATGTTGCTCAACACAAATAAACAGAACCTATGACAATATCTCTCCACTATAATCATGTCAAACAAGATTAAGCATTCACAAATTAAGAAAATCATGATTCAAAAAGAAATAATCAATCTTTGTGTATGATTTCATGGCTAAGGTGTCGCATTCATTTGGTTAGAAAGGGACAGACAGGATAATTACCTTCCGAGCTGAAGCCTTTCTGTAAGTAAGCATGTGTGCCAGAGCAGGGATGATGTAGACCGTGAAGCTAACTAAAAGTGCCCCCACAGCAGAATTGATAGGCCCAAAGAAGGGAAATACGATGGCCAAGAACCATATTGGTATTACAACCGGAAGCCTGGCCAATGCCCTTAAATATATGCTTCTTGTATCATGCATTCCCACCACTTTCTCCCACACAAAGTATAAAGGAGTGCAAGCAAATCCAAATGTTATAAACTACAGCAGGGTGAGGAGAAACATATCAATGTGAGTTAATTCATCATTAAATTAAGAAATAACTGAAACAAAATCTAGTAAAGACCTGATGGATTAGCATAAGAATAACAGCTGCATCACGGAAACCAGATCGTGGAAGGAGGGAGAAGGCATTAGCATGATCAAGAAGCTGATCACCAAAGGCCCAATATACAGCAGCAGCTGATGGAATTGTTAGAGTGAAGACATAAAAGGTTGCATACAAGTATATGTACTTAAATTTCTGGGGCTTCCACATAGCATGCATGATCTCCCTAGAAAAGAATCAAGGCTTTTGCATTAGCACATTACTCTATGCTGATATTTCATTCCATGAAATATGCCCATAAAGAACAGCAAAGAGACCACCATACCATTCTGTAGTAGCATAAACAGTTTAAATTTGTGAACTCGTAATACCACAAGGCATAAAAGTAATTGAACACAAAGTAACTCTTTTTAGTGCTTAGGCCCTCTTTCAAAATGATATTATTGATTATCACTAAACATAACAAATCTTTTATAACAATGGATCTCCAATCTTCCATGGAAGTAGCAAGAAAAGTAGTTCTTTTTCCTCTTAGACTTTTTCATTTCAATATTAGTTAGTCATAGGTATCCCATGTCAAAGCTATATATACTCAATCTCAACACTGTAAAATATTACCACTGAGCAAAATTGCAAGTAATGCTAACAATTTTTGGAGGCGTCATATAACAATGGAATGAAATTGGAAAAGTTACTCACACAGTGACAGCATGACCGCCAAAAGTGTAGAGTATGTTAGTGGCACCAGTAAAATATAGCACCAGCTTCGTCGGGCCAAAGTGAGTTACTCCATCGGCCTATAGAAAAACCAAAGCGCCAAACCTGGTTATCAAATAGTATTGTTATAGTAGTAATGCTTAAACTTTAAAAGGTATAACCACCTATTTTCATACCTGACCATGAACAAGTGCTGCAATGGTCAAGTACCAAGCAGTGTAAGTGGTCATCCCCAAGCCTAGAAAGGACCATATTCTGTAGTTGTGAAACGACGGAATGAACACAGTTGTCACACAGCAGGCCCCAAATATGTATGTCCATGTCCTCTTGTCCAGTCGATCATTTATGTAATATATATTGCTAGAGAAATCAAAACAACATGATAAATCGGGACACCGTACATGCTGCATCTCCAATCAATAGTACGAAAGAATTGCAGTAAAAATCAAACAAAGAATTAAGCCTTTTTTTGTTTGATTTAATGAAAAACACCAACCTTGCACAAGCTATAAGCTGTATGACTGAGCCAAATAGAAGAAAAGTACAATTGAAAGCTAATCCTAGAGCTTTCCACTGGGGACCCAATAAACCATCCAGCACTTCGAACCACTGCATAACAGGCAGGATTAAACTAAGAAATTTACATACTCTCAAACCATGTTGATCAATTAATCTAAAGCAAAAGGGTCTTCATGTTTCCTAGAATTCTTCAGAATTCCTTCCAGAGATATTCTTGAAAAGCTAACCTGTATGACATGGTTTTTGAAGCTGACGTTTTCTTTCTCCTTTCTGCTTCTGTACTCGATATAGAGGACACTGATGAGATAAGCAGTCCAGCTTCCAAGTAGACCATAGAAAATCTGCAGAACTACTCCTGAAAGCATACCCAGTTGAGAGAAAGAGTACGGCAGTGTTAAAAGAACCTGAGCTACCTGTGATCAAGGGGCAAGTTCAACCATTAAGAACCAAAAGAGAAGGCATGGAAGCATACTACTACTTCACAGGACTACACATAGGATATTATTCTTAAGAGAACCTGGTTTGAGGCACAGCTGAACCAGGCATCATAGACGGAACCTCCATGCCACAGAAGGCTTTTGAAGCCAAGCATTGACTGATCAACTCTCTCTTCTTCTCTCTCGCCTGCATCAGTCGCATTCACAGTCCCAGGGACTATGGCCTCTTCGGATTGTTTCTGAGGCACCATTGATCCTTCGCTTCACTGAAACTCTAAAATTCAACGAAGTACAGAATAAGATATATTCCTCCTAAACTTGAACCAAAAGACCACAAGTAGCCATAATTTACAAACCTGGATTTTAGAAAGCCCAGATTACGACTCTTCTGTTTTCTCTAGTTTTATAAGCACACAGAATCCTGGGCAAATACAGCTATACACTCTGCTAATAATGTACACAAAATCCGCGGGCACTCGGTCGCCCTTTCTAAGCTTCTGTAAGATTGCAGTCGGCTGTTACAAAGTTTTAATCACAATGCTATTTTCCAAGGTTTCTGTTAGCCAGTGAAATAAATGCTACTGCACAATTATGAACAAGAAAGATGTATGTCTTTCCCTATTCGTATCTGTTTCTGCTTCAGTAAAAAGAGCCCCAATAAACATGGCCTTTTACCTGGTTAGAAAAATGGACTCTGACAAAGCCAAGACATACCCACCACCTTATTTTGAAATTGAAGTTTCCCAACGTATACCAGTATTGGGAAACAAAGAAGAACTCCAATTTCAAAGCTCGACAAAATATTGCCCAGAGAGACAGTTTGCTTCTTGCATTCACTAAACAGCCCTACAGGGTTCAAAGAATAAAGGGATTAGCTTAAGAAGAGTAAACAAAAGGAGATACAGAGGAGGGAGAGATCAGTAGGAGAAGGCTGCTTTTGCAGAAAAAGAGAACCAGCTTTCCTTCTGCACAGAATGGTTTCTCAAGAAATCAGAAGCTAACCAAAAAGCAACAAGAACAAACACAAAATTTTGGTATCTTTCTTCTGTTTCCCCCAGCCTCATTTCTGTTCTGTTATAAATGTTGAGGAGCGACTGAGATATCTTAGTTACCTTCTCTCAGCACCGGATGTAACTCATTGTGGAATTTCTTCTCTTTTTCCTTACGTTTTCTTTTCTCAATGATGATGGTTTGCTACTGTGGGATATGGCTGTACTCTTTATAGCGCGGACCACGATCTAATGCGCTGAATTGCTCCTTGGTACCTCTCCTCTCTTCCTCCTGAGTAGTAAATTTTGTCAAAATAGTCAGTTTATTCTCATCCAGTGATGGTGGAATGTAAAGTTCATCTTAGAGGCGAATCCATCCGTGCTGTTGTCAACCAAAATACTATCCATTTAATCATTTCTTCTTTCTACTTTAAAACAAAGGTAAATGATTAAAGTACAAGCACCAAGTCGGCTAACAATACCATTTTCCAACTCTTGCACATTGTTGTAACTCAAGAATTTCTCCAAAATGATGGAAACATGAAAGCATACAAAAGAGATTTAGGGTGTAAGAGGATTGAAATTTTATTGGATTAGATTAAGATAAATTTATTAAAAATAATAAAAAATTATTAAATATGTGTGATTAAAGAAATAAAAAATAATGAATCGTGAATATATAATTTTTTTGAAGAATAAAAATAATTTAAATTATTATTATTTTTAAATAAAAATAAAAATTACAATCTAAATACATCCTTAGAACAACAAGATTATGCTGTTCTGACTGACTATCTCGAGGGCCACAAATTTCCCATTTTTGGAAGGTGACCATGCCAATCGAAAATCTTTCATCTTTCATTCTTAGTGTGATTGAAACTAAAACTCAAAATTTTTAACTTTTTGGTTCAATGCTAAGATATTAGATTAATAAATCAATTAGTTAAGATAAAAAAATAGAATTATAATAAAATGATAATATAATTAAAAATACATTTTATCGTTCAATTTATATATATTCCCAATCTCCTTATGATTCGATAAATTAACTAAGCTAACTTCGTTATGGTATTTCTTCCCCCTCGGCAAATACTAGTAGTGTTTTTGCTAACTTCAATAACTTCCATAAGACATCCTCTCTGTCTCTCTTTGTCCCTTTGACTCTAGACCCACCAGCTAGATGTTAAAAGGGAACCTCTTATCAAACAAATGCCCCATCCTAAATCTTTCTGTTCTGAAAAAAATTGAGCCATTTAACAAGTTTTAACTTTGGGTTTAGTGGGAGACCTAATGATTAATCATGAGGTTTATAGTATAATTTAGGCTACGTAGAAGTCTGGATTAGAGCAAAGAACTTTTGTATTCTTTGCCTTTAGCATGAATGAAAATCAAGTGAGCCGTAAAGTTCTAGTTTTTGATCAATTTTTTTGTGCTTTGCCTCTCTCCTTTCTCTGCTGTAAAGTTTCCACCACGCTCATTTACTTGTTTGTTCCACTTCTGGCCATGTTTTAGTCTCCAAATGTGAACTTCACTTTGACATATTGAACATATTTGGGGAAAACAATTTGCTCCTTATGGAAGTAGGTGTATTGATTTTTACACTTTTTTTTTTCTTTTTTTAGAGGTGATGAATGCTAAAATTATAATTTTAACTTTTACCTTATTATGTCCCGAAACATAAATATTCTCACAATTTAAAAGTTTAGAAAGTATTGAATCCCTGAACAAGTGACCAATTCTAAAATTTGCTATTCTGATGCTCCTACTCCTACATCGCCCTCTATGTAAGGTATCAAACAGTTTACGTATAGGAGCTAAAAGCCATCAAAATTTTCCGTCCTATATATCTTTCTATTTGATATCTAAGAAATCAAAATATGCTGTTGTCGAATTATCACTTAAATTTTTTGAATATTAAACTATTACCTGAATTGTGAGAAAAAAAATAATAATAATACCCTGTTGTGCCATGCATCAGCAAGAGTTGGTGCATGGTCCATTGAACAATGATGAGAAATAAACCACAGTCCCAATAAAAAGGCAGAATTTTACTTGAAATATTTAGTGGGAAATGGAAAGAAAGGATGTGCTTGGCTATTTCAATATCTTCAAAAGCTATTCTTTGCTCGTGAGGACCTATGTGTTTAAAGCTAGGATTTGTAACCTTTGCTCTTTACCTTATCCTTGGAGGATTTGTTATATTGCTCCTATGACGTTTCCTTTTCTTCATTGTCACTTTATTTGTTTTACCTTGAGAATCCATCCTAACCCCATTTTACTTCTGATAAACAAGCATCCTAGGATGTGCTTTTTCTCCTTAGAGCCCCCACAAAAAGGAAATGTGTTTAATGATTGACGAGAATGTGAATCATTACTAGCAGCAGTCACATTATGATAAGATGAGAAGACAAAGAAGAACAAGATGCACAGCACCATATGATGATTGAATTTGTACTTATAGTTATTTGATTGATTCCATCTCAACTGGAATTGTCATTTCTGGAATATTTTGGTTCAGCACCATATCATTGTGATCCGGTTTGTGGATATGCATATCAGATTAATTCAAAGGAATTCATCTATGGCCATGAAAATTGTCAAGACCCAATCTTATATTTACTGAAATTACTAAAGGGCTAAAAAGGATTCTGTATTTGGAAAGCAACTCTTTCTAATTTAAATCAAAATTTTAATTTAAAATAATATTACCTCTATTTCATAGTTTAAATCGTTTTAGATTTACACACAAGAATTAAAAATTCATAAATTTTAAACAATTTTAAAACTAAACTTCCAAAAACACATCTCATTAAGTCTTTATTTACTTTCGTAATTTAAAAGAGTTGAGTTATAATTAATGGAAATAGACAGATTGCATAGAGGGATAGAGTTGAAAAAAATTAATAATTTTTTATAACATTTTATAAAACGACCCATATTGTGAAAAAAAAAATTCAAGTCTAAAACGACTTATATTGTGAAACGAATGTAGTATTAATTAAAATAATTTTCATTTTTTGAAGGCGGTCATATACTTATAATACAATATATTTTTTCTCTCATTAATGATTGTGTCTTATATTTACTCAATATTTAATAATATTTTATTAAATTTTAATAAACTCATATTAATCTAATTTTTATTCAAGTATACTATACAAAATCAAAATCTTTTGAAGAACTGCCACCAGCAGTCATTTGGACAAGTGATTTCCAGATTCTCATTAGTGACACCACCACCAAGAAAGCATTTCAAGTGAGTTTTGTACTAGTAAACTTGTATATATGATATTTCGATTAGTTAGTCACTATAGGTAAAAAAAAATTATTACAATTTAATGGTTAAAGGCTTGATCATATATTTAACGAAATTCATGCCTATATATTAATTTATCAAACTTATTCTACAATCAATATGAGAATGTTTTAATCACATAGCCATGATTCTAACTTATCTAAATATATATACTAAAGATGAAGAAGGGAGTGAGTTGTCACTTCATATTATTTTAATAAGTTTTTTTTAATCTTAATTTTATTAATTTGATGGTTAAGATTTTATACAGTTTTTAAATACTTATAATTAATAGACTAGATTTAATTAAGGATATATTTTATGATTAAGATTCGTTTGGTCGTCGTGGGTAATTTAGTCATTTAATTTAAATTTCTTTTTTTTACACCCTCCTGCATAGGAATCCCCCCCTTGCAGCTGTTTCCTTCCTCTCTCTTATCTCCAGAAAGACTACTCATCTGGATCATTTCTGTTTCATTTTTCCTCTTCCGTTTCTAAATTTCCTTGCTTGCATTGGAATCCCAACTATCTCAGTCCTCCCTTTTATTTTTCTGTTGCATTTCTTTTATACATTTTTGTTAGTGCATTAATATCCATTTCCATATCAAACACAGTCCAAGAGAGGATTGCTGATTCTGTAGGATTACCAGTAATTTATAAAGTTGCAGAAGAGGGTGATGCACAAAACTCCACGGTTGTATCCAGTCCAACGCCTTCTTGTAATAATTCAAGAACATCAGGTGCAATATCTGATGCTCTTTTTCCCTTCATTACTTCTCTACCTAACCAAAATTCAGTTACTTACATCTGATTTAATGTCAGGGTGCCAGTTATGTCTGTGCAGATAGCCATGTTTGTTTTGCCTAAAGATTCACTTTTTCTACTTCTTTCTCTCACTTCACTTTTTCCAGTACAACTGAAAGCAATTTTTTGTACATCCATCTCTTGGTTGTTCATCTATTCCTCTGTACATTTGTCTACGCAATTAATTTTGTTGTTTGTTGGTCGTAGTGTCCATATTTTCCCTTTCTTTTTGGCTAATGTATATAGTGTTAGTGTTGTACTCTAGAGGCAGTCACTTGTACATTATATATGATACATTTTATTTTAATAAAATGTATTATTTATCTTACAATTTCTTTTGTTTACTTTTGAGTAATATAACTGTTCGATAAAGTCCCTAGTACAACACTGTGTTAAGGAAATTATGATAGAGATTATGATATGAGATTCCTACTACACTGTATGGTGTTAGTACTTAAATGGTGCCTAGTCATAGTATTAATGAGACAGGACATCATTAATGCATTAAGACTAGCATGTGTTAGACTTCCTGATTTGATCAGGCGGTGGTTCTCATATCCGTGAGTATTGAGATACTCAAAGTTAACACATAGATGCTTATTAATAGAATAAGTTCATTGGATGACCTAGCTTTGAGATAATCACATGGATAACTATTTAGTGCCAGTGATATAATTTCAATATAGCAAATGTACAAGAATTCTTATATTTGAAATCTCCAAGGTACTTTGTTTGCTGAGCTTTGTACTTTAATTCCAATCTCCGGAGCTCAATCGAGGGCCGTCTATGGGATGGATATTGAGTATATTGTGAGGTAAACGAAAGTAGTTGAGAGGGTTAATAAAGAATTCACCACTCCTAATAGTATGAGCGAATATCTCACGGCCACTTGTAGGAATTACTACTCGAAAAGTCCTTGGCCAAGGCGATTGTGTATTGGAAACAGTTCCAATTGATACATATCTAGGATAGTGGGTTCCTGGTACAAGTACTATTGTATTCGGGCCAGAATTAATTCTGGAGGGAGTTGGCACTAATTCCGTACTCCAAATCGAATGAGATATTGTATGGTGAAAGGAGTTAATTGTACTGAAGTTTATTATTGAATGGTTTATGTCAAGCCACTTGACTTCCTGAACTCTTGGGTGGTCATGATATGTTGCTAGATACCGCTCATGATTTGGGAATATGGGTTTATTAATTGATGAATTAATAAACCAATCCTGATTAGAATTAATATGATTAATTCTAATTAGTGGATTATTAATCTCAAAGACGTTTGGATTAATTCATATTCACTACCAATTGACTGGGAAACCTAATAGGTCACACATAATAGAGGATTATATACTCAAGATGTTATTTGATAACATAGTGGGGTTAATTGAGAGAAAGAGAAGTTATTGTGGACAAATTATAATTAGTTATAATTTGTGGTCCAAGTTGTAATTGTGAGAATTTGATATTTCCAATTACAATTAGGGAATTCTAATAGGATTAGAATTCTCAGTTTTGGGAAGGGAAATTTCGTGTGACATATTAACAAGACACACGAAACCCTAACTGAAAAGTGACATACGAAAAACTAGTAACACTCGACCTTCTCTTCTCTCTATCTCTCTCGATTGTCTTGAGAAACAACCTTAGCTGCCATCTTGTTTCTGCTAGCACAGGAAAGTTTGGTGCTTGAGTATTCCTCTGTGTAGATTACTGTTAGAGATAATTACACACTGTGATTATAGTGGTTAGACGTTCAACTCACATGGAGGTTGATCTAGAGGATTGTTGGATCGCGCCTTAACTTGAAGAAGAAATTTTTGTTCTTCGAACGATCAAACAAAGGTAAAAAGCTACTACCTTTATTATCATTATGTCTTGTTTTTCACACATAGACAGGTCTTGGGATGGTATCTCGTGTTATTTTCCGCTGCGCCGTATAGGATATGATCTTGAGATGCCCAACATATAGTTGTCAGGTGAGATATCCAAACTGGATAACTCTCATGAGGGGGAACCACAAGTGCCGACAAATTAGCTAACCCTAATTTGTATTTCAATTTTAGATATCCATGGATTTGCTTTGTGCTCGCACATTTCAGGTGCCACTTTTTTATATTTTACATCCTCTGTTTTTCTAGGTATATAGATTCTATGATGATGCTTATAGATGTATAGTTCTATCAATGTTTGGAGATACTGCACTGGTATCTTTTATTATTTAAGGTTTGCCAATTTCCTAGGTCTTTCTGTGGGGGGTGAAACGATTGGGTAGTTCAAGAATCACAAATTTAGTCTATTTGATCTTTGGTTAGAATTTTTGGAACTTGCGGTGGTGTTAATAAGATATGTCAACCCTAAGAACATTACAAGAATTGGCTCACATATTAACCATGAAAAGGATTTTATCTTTATTCCCTACTTTATAGTGGTTGTTCTTTAACCATCTGATCAGGAATATAATGACCGACCAACCTTCCCTCCCTCCCTAAAAACAAAACAATTAGTGTCAGGGCTTCTTTTGAATTATAAATTTAATTCAGATATCATGCTCATTCATGAGAATTACATTAAGTTGACTTGTATTTTCCTCTTTGAAGGGGAGAAAACTATTTTTCCCCTAATGTTTTCATTCTAAGCTTCATTTTTTCCCTTTAGTTACAACTATTTCTCTGTGCATAGACAAACAGTAACTACTAATGGTAGTACCATAGACTCTAATTTTATCTATCTACAAATGTTCCACTGATTAGTGCAGCTTAGTTTATTGCATCGATTTTGGACTTCAGTATGTGTACGTTTCTTCAAGCAAGCATGTTAGGGTATAGTTATACAATATATCCTCTTCTTTCATTTGTAGAGTTCATGTAAAGTTCTTCAACTTTGTATATGTGTTATATTCTACAACTTATTAGGTCTTATTGAGAACAAGACCTTTTTCTATTCATGGAGGTCTCTCCCCCACTATTTCCACATTAGACCAAATTAATAACTTAGCCTGAATGATTATTTTTTAATTTTGTGGCATATAGTTCATTCACCGATTGACATAACCTACTTATCAAATTCGAACAATTGACCGAAAACAAGAAGTGTCTTATGATGGTGCCATGTGTGACCTTCTATGGTCTAATCCGGAAGACATTGTTGATGGTTAGAGTTTGAGTCCCCGTGGTGCAGGTTTTTTGTTTGGAGGAAGTGTTGTCACTTTATTCAATTATTCAAACAACATTAACTACATATGCTGCGCACATCAGTTGGCAATGGAAGGATACAAATGGATGTTTAATAACAAGATAGTTACAATCTAGTTTGCTCCAAATTAATGTTATAGATAAAATCATTATTTTCGTGGTTTTTATATTCATCCTCCTGAAGTCAAAATTTATAGTTCCTTGAATATGCTATAGATGCGGGAATGTAGCTACAATTCTTGAGCTGGATGAGAATCTTGAAAAGAAAGTTTCACATTTTTTAAGCAGCTCTACAGGTCCTCCTTTGGTTATTATTTTTATTTCTGAATTTATTTTGCTAAGCAACTCTATAGATTTATGAATCTATTGTTGCTTCTGCATTAGTTTTTCCTTGCAAATCCTCATGTGCATCTTGCTCAAATTTGATAGTCTCCTAGAGTTAGTTTGTCTTGGTGTACCTGAACATGCGATTTCGGAAATCTAATTATGCATGTGTTCCTTGTTTGTATTTCTTCCTTGTGTATTTGTCTTCTTTATTCCCTCTCTTTTGTCATACATTGAAGCTAACATGAAGCCATGTTTGTCTGGAATGAGTTTCTAACTCGTGGAATTTGGAATATTTTCCAGAATACTCTTGTGATAGTTGCACTCGTCAATGGCTTTTTCCATTAGGCAAGGTTTAATTAATTGGCAGTGGAGTGTTGTTATATGTCTCAGAATCTAAATGTATATTCTAAAGATGTAGAGAGGAGTGAATTCTTCACATTATTTTGTTAATTTTTATTTATTTTTATCTTAACTTTTTTAATTTGATGATTAAGTTTTAATAGAATTTTTAAATATTCATAAATCACTGATCAAATTTTATCAAGAAAATATTTTTCGATTTACATTGATTTGATTGTTATGAATAATTTAGTCATTTCATATTATTATTATTATTATTATTTCCTCAAATCCTTTTGCATTGGGAATGTAGAAGGTCGGAGACCCTCCACTTTCCTTCACTTCTTCCTCCCTAATTTCTACTACTGCATTTATCTCTTCATCGCAATAAACAGAAATATGCCCAATAATGATCCGAACACAAGACAGTTGAAATATAAACCTGGCATCGTTTCGCTGATAATAAGAATGAAAAACGTATGATGCTTCACCGCAATTTCGTATATATCTAATCTTATTTCATTTATCAATAAGATTGTTGTGCGAGCACTACCAGACTCCTTTCACAAAGAACAATAGTAGTACCTGCGAATGTGTAAGGATTGTCAGATTTACGAGTTTAGTGCTCAAATCCGCAATCATTTCAAAGGTAAGTAACGGCCCTTCTTTGCATCTAGGTTTCTATTTTCGCCATGGTGCCATGTTTCTCACTGTGGAATTGGATTGATTAACAAATCTCGGGTTGGTGTTGATGATAAGTTTGTATGAAGCGCAACAATCCCATCTTACCAATTTTTTTTCTTTTTTTGGCAAGGAGGTTTATGTAGTTGAGCAGAATCTGGGTTTATAATGATGGGACATGAAAATGTATTGCTTATTATCTATGTTTATTGTGATTATTAGAAAATTTTGAAGCTTAATTTGAGGAGGAAATTAATCAATAGAGCAAAATCCATATTTGTTGTGATTAATCATGTTGTGTTTGTTGTGATTATTTTGAAGTGGGATGAGCAAAATTGAGCCTTTATGAATGGAAATTCGATAATTCATCTTAATGAGATTTTTTTTTTTTTTTCAGATCGGAAGGGCAAGTCAGTTTGTCAAACCACAATCAGATCCATTTGAAGAAAAGGATGGTGTAAAGCTTCCTAGCTATAGAGGGGACAACATAAATGGGAATGCTTTTGATGAAAAATCAAGAATTTCTTACCCTCATAGGATGATAAGGGCCTATACTCAATCTGTTTCTACAATGAACTTACTCAGGGCATTTGCTACTAGAGGGTATGCTGCCATGCAAAGGGCAAACCAATGGAATCTTAATTTTACTGAGCATAGTGAGCAGGGGGATAGGTCTGTTGTCTGCTTAGGTATTTTATTCAAACCATTATTGTGATTGCCTCCATAAACAGTTTGTTAGCGTTACTTATTTATGGTGATGTTTGTGCTTGGAAGATATCAAGACCTAGCTCACCGAGTGGATGAGGCCCTTAGCTTCATAGCTACTGTTGGTCTAACAGTTGGCCATCTTGACTTCTGGACATCCCATGAGTGTTTGTTTTTGCCTTATGAACAAGCACTAATAAGGAAGAATTCAACTTTTTGTTGGAATATATGTCCTCTTAAACTAGGTTTCTGATGAAAATATCGAATATATTAATAAAAGAATTTATTTGCGGAAATCGTTTGTGAATTTATTTTCTTTATTTATACACATTTTCATTTGGAACAGACCCATTGTGTTTGAATAAGTGATCCATGTGAATGGAGGTCTTTCACAGTAAGGTATGAATCATGGGTTATTTAAACACGTAAACAGTTGTTCTTAACCGATTGATGAGAATGAGAATCTCTTCATATTTAGGTTATTATGTTATGAATTCCAAATAGGGAATGGCTTGTTAGTGTTGTGCCCTAGAGGCAATCACTTGTACATTGTATATGACATATTTTATTTTAATAAAAGGCATTATTTATCTTACAATTTCTTTTGTTTACTTTTGAGTAATATAACTGTTCAATAAAGTCCCCAGTACAATATTGTGTTAAGGAAATCATGATATGAGATTCTTACTACACTGGATGGTGTTAGTACTTAAATAGTCCATAATCATAGTATTAATGAGACAGGACATCATTAATGCGTTAAGACTAGCATGTGTTAGACTTCCTGATTTGATCAGGTGGTGATTCTTATATCCGTGAGTATTGAGATATTCAAAGTTAACACATGGATGCTTGTTAATGAAACAAGTTCATTGGATGACTTAGTTTTGAGATAATCATATGGATAACTATTTAGTGCCAGTGATATAATCTCAATATAGCAAACGTGCAAGTATCCTTAGACTTGAGATCTCCAAGGTACTTTGTTTGCTGAGCTTTGTACTTTGATTCCAATCTCCAGAGCTCGATCGAGGGCCGCCTACGGGATGGATATTGAGTACATTGTGAGGTAAACGAAAGTAGTTGAGAGGGTCAATAAATGATTCACCACTCCTAATAGTAGGGGCGAATATCTCACGGTCACTTGTAGGAATTACTACTCGAAAAATCCTTAGCCAAGCCGATTATATATTGGAAATAGTTCCAATTGATACACATCTAGAGTAGTGGGTTTCTGGTACAAGTACTATTGTATTCGGGCCAGAATTAATTCTGGAGGGAGTTGGCACTAATTCCGTACTCCAAACCGAATGAGATATTGTAAGGTGAAATGAGTTAATTGCATTAAAGTTTATTATTGAAGGGTTCATGTCAAGCCACTTAACTTCCTGGACTCTTGGGTGGTTATGATGTGTTGCTAGATACCGCTCATGATCTGGGAATATGGGTTTATTAATTGATGAATTATTAAACCAATCCTGATTAAAATTAATAGGATTAATTCTAATTAATTATGAATTATTAATCTCAAAGACGTTTGGATTAATTCATGTTCTCTACCAATTGACTGAGAAACCTAATAGGTTACACACAATAGAGGATTATATACTCAAGATGTTATTTGATAACATTGTGGGGTTAATTGAGAGAAAGAGAAGTTATTGTGGACAAATTATAATTAGTTATAATTTGTGGTACAAGTTGTAATTGTAAGAACTTGATGTTTCCAATTACAATTAGAGAACTCTAATTGTTTTAGAATTCCAAATTTTTAGTGATTTTTTCGGTTTTATGATGATATAACCGAAAAACTCTAAGGGTGATTGACGCGAGAAAACAGCAACCACCTAAACCTTCTCTTCTTCTTCTTCTTCTTCTTCTTCTTCTTCTTCTTCTTCTTCTTCTTCTTCTTCTTCTTCTTCTTCTTCTTCTTCTTCTTCTTCTTCTTCTTCTTCTTCTTCTTTCTCGATTTAATCTTGAAGAGGAACCCTAGCCGCTACTTAGAATTTCTGCTAGCACAGAAAGCTACGTGCTTGAGTATTCTTCTGTGTGGATTACTATTAGAGATAATCACACACTGTGATTATAGTGGGTAGACGTTCAATTCACGTGGAGGTTGATCACAAGGATTACTGGATCGTATCTCAACTTGAAGAAGAAAATTTTGTTCTTCGCACGATCACCCAAAGGAAAAAGCTGTTGCCTTTATTGTTATTATATCTTGTTTTCCACACATAGAAGAGTCTTGGGAGGGTATCCTGATTTATTTTCCGCTGCGCCGCATGGGATACGAGCCCGAGATACCCAACAGTGGTATCAGAGACATACTATGTGTGGTCTACGGATATTGTTTTGGCATGAAAAACTATTTTCGTGTTTGTCTTTATTTGCTGTGAAAATCATTTTCACTCGAGTCAAAATCGTTTCGATCTTTATGTGTTAGGTCCATAGCACAATATGATTGTGTAAAAGTCATAGTGTATTTTGAAAGATGCTTTCTTTGGTGCTGAAAATTTTTGTAGGAAAAACGTTTTCTTGCAACATGGATGTTGCTCTCCGTTTCATCCTAATTTTCCATTTTGATTTTGTTTAAACTAACAAATTGGTTGTTGTTTAGAGCTTCAAAACAGAAAATACTGCTGAGAATTGTTCTCACTAAAAATTTGCAGAAGAAGAAAGCACCAGAAATTGTTTTTGGAATTTTTTGAAAATCGCCGCCATTGTTGCAGAACACAGGCGGCACCGGCTCCGGCCTCCAAGCCAGCGCCGGTTCCATTCTGTTCGCGATGTTTGAAAATCATTTTTCGAAGAGAAAAATTTTTGGAAACCAAAACAGAGCTGGCGCCAACTTCGGCACCGGTTCTTCTCTGTTTGCGACTTCCAGCTATTTTAAAAATAAAAAAAAATCTGGAATAGAATTTTGAAAGGGAAAAACCTCATTTGATGAGAGACGGGACCTAAAAGCATTTTCTCAAAATTAGTTTTGAGACAATCAATTTTGTTCTTCAAAATAATGATTTTGAAAATCTAAAATTGATGTATTCTCTAAAATTGTAATTTTAGAATTTGTTTTATTTTTCCAAAATAGTGATTTTGGAATAATAAAAGTATATGTTTTGTTAAACATAGTTAATGGCATGGTGGATGGTTATGGATTAAAACCAATTATATCTGTTCATACATTTTACAGCTTCAGTTTTTATGAAATAGGGCCTGCGTGTCCTGCCTTCTCTAGAATTCTTGTGTAATTCTCTTCTCATCTAACTTCCATCGAATGTAACTCAATGTTTCCTTTCTTTAGGAAATTATGTAATTAGTTTACATAGGTTAGATAGGAGTAGAATTATTCTATTTTGGAGATGGCAACCAAAATAAGGCAAGGAGGTAAAACCTTCTACTTAAATCATGCATGAACACATAGGGTTAACTATATTAATTTCTTTTATGACTCAAAGAAATTAATTTAGGGTAAAATCCATAACCATACCACGTAATCGCTTTATTACCATGATTATCAATTATGTTATTTATTGATTATTATGCATGTCATTTAGCAAAATCACTAAAAGGAAGAAATCCCTTAATTAATATTAAACCTAATTTCTTCCGTTAATATAGTAAGAACAAGAGTCCTTTTTCGAGACCAGGTTGTTAGGCAAACCCAAACCTACTTGACATTGGGCATGTTCAAGTTATTGAATTAAATTCCTTTGGAATTAAATTCCTGATTAATAGGTTGGGTTTAACTAAATTCTTTATCCCGATTGGGCAAATTCAAGCACAAAGAAATTTAGAGGAAAAGTTGGGGTAGCCCAAAAGGCTTTAAGATTAAAAGCTGTTAATCACCCAATGATCCGATAGTTACATACGATGTAATTGGTATTGGATACCTACCAATGAACTTAAGAGTGGCTTGTTGAGCAAACCCAAGGTTATTCTAGAGGAATTTGGATACCAGTCCACTGGGAAAACTTCCAATGGGCTTTCCCGAATCAATAGTGAGGGCTATTGGTTTGAAAAAAATAGTGAAGTAAAAATACGTTTAATTAAAGACCTAATTATTTGCATATCATGTGCATATACAAGTAGCTAATGCTCTCTATCTTTACATCTAAGTCACTTGCATCATGTCAACGAACTTGAACTTACGTAGCATTTTGGAAACCAACAAGTTAACCGAATCAAACTATCTCGACTGGTATAGAAATTTGAGAATCGTTCTCAAATCGAAAAAGTTGCTCTACGTGCTAAATGCTCATATTCCATCACCACAAGCCCAAGATGCTCATGCTGATGAGCATGCTGTCCACAAGAGGCACAAAGAGGATAGTAATACAGCATCATGTATTATACTGGCATCCATGACTCCTGAGTTGCAAAAACAGCACGAGCATATGGATGCTCAATCGATCATTTTTCATCTTCGAGAGTGTTTGATGCCCAAGCCAGAACTGAAAGATATGAGATCTCAAAGCAACTATTTCGTTACAAAATGGCAGAGGGTTCTTCTGTGGCCACTCATGGGCTGAAGATGCTGGGCTTGATAGAGAAGTTTGGATCTCTCGGGTTTGCAATGAATCATGATTTAAGTGTTAACTTAATTCTACAATCTTTACCTAATAGTTTCTCATAATTTGTGATTAACTATCAGATGAACAAGATTGAGTCTACCATTCCTAAATTGATCAATCTTTTCAAAACTGCGGAGTCCTCCATGAAGAAGGATTCCAATGCAGTTTTAATGGGAGAATCTTCCTCTTCTAAGAAGAAAGTTCAAAAGAAGAAGAAGAAGGCTGCCATAAAGCCCAAATGTGGTATGGACAAGAAGAACGCAACTACCAAGGGCCCATGCCATCATTGTGGGAAGATGGGCCACTGGAGGCACAACTGCAAAGCCTACTTAGAGACCATCAAGGACAAGAAGCAAAAGGAGAAGCTTACAAGCACTTCTACTTCTTTTCCAGGTATGTTTATGATTAAGATAAATACTGTCTTTAGAAATGAGATATGGGTATTAGATACCGGATATGGATCTCATTTGTGCAATAACTTGCAAGGGTTAAAGAACAGTAGAAGGCTAGAGAAAGGCAACGTGCACCTATGTATTGCAAATGGGGCAAAGGTTGCTGCACTTGCTGTGGGGACATACGAGCTGAACCTGCCTTCGGGATTAATTCTAGAACTGTAAAACTGTTATTTTGTACCAAATTTAATGAAAAACATTATCTCAGTTGCGTGTTTAGACTTATGTGGATTTCATTTAATATTTAAGAATAAATGTTATTCTTTTTCATTGAATGATATTCATTATGGTTCAGCAATTTTAGTTAATGGTTTATATGTTCTAGACTTGGACAATCTAATTCTCAATATAAACAATAAGAAACCTAAAATAGATAACTCTAACACCTCTTTTTTATGGCATTGTCGTTTGGGCCATGTAAATGAAAATCGTGTTTCTAAGTTACATAAGCTTGGTAACTTATGGTCATTTGATTATGAATCATATGGCACATGCGAATCTTGTTTACTAGGTAAAATGACTAGAACTCATTTTCTAGGGAAAGGAGAACGGGCCAAGGAGTTATTAGAACTCATACATTCTGATGTATGTGGCCTAATGTCAATACAAGCAAGATGAGGTTATAACTATTTCATAACCTTTATTGATGATTTCTCACGATACGGATATTTGTATTTAAATGAAATACAAATCTGAGGTCTTTGAAAGGTTCAAAGACTTCAAGAATGAAATAGAGAAACAACTTGGCAAAAGTATTAAAACTCTAAGATCTGATCGAGGAGGAGAATACTTGAGCCAAGAGTTTCTGAGTTATCTTAGAAATAATGGGATATTATCTCAATGGACTCTGCCACATACACCTCAACATAACGGTATATCTGAGAGAAGGAATCGAACCCTTCTATACATGGTACGGACCATGATAGCTTCTGCAGACCTACTAAAATCATTTTGGGGGTATGCACTAGAGACTTCTGTTTATATACTAAACAGAGTTATGAAAAAATCGGTTGATACTACCCCATTTGAGATGTTCTTTGGTAAGAAACCAAAGTTATCTCACTTGCGAGTATGGGGTTGTCCTGCCTTTGTCAAAAGGCCACAGTCTGACAAGTGTTTGTTTGTGGGATATCCAAAAGAATCTTTTGGATATTGCTTCTACCTACCCTCCGAAAACAAATTGTTTATTTCGAAGCATACCGTCTTCTTAGAGAAGGAGCACATGCTCAAAGGGGATAGTGGAAGTAAGATTAAACTTAGTGAAGTTCATGAAGATTAAACAAACGAGGATCAACCGTCTAACCTCACATATATTGAGAGAATAGATGAACCTTCTAATACATAAGAACCTCGTAGATATAGTAAGATACGTGTGGCACCTGAGAGATATGGATTTCTCATTAGCCACAATGACGTATTGCTCATAGATGAAGATGAGCCTACTACCTACAAGGATGTTCTGAATAGTTCAGAATCTGGCAAATGGCTTGAGGCCATGAAGTCAGAGATGGATTCCATGTACGACAACCAAGTATGGACTTTGGTTTATCCACCCAAATGAATTAAACCTATTGGGTGCAAGTGGGTTTTCAAGAAGAAAACGGACATGGATGGTAACTTAGTTACCTATAAAGCATGACTAGTGGCGAACGGTTATCGTCAACAATATGGTATTGACTATGATGAAACCTTTTCGCCAGTAACCATGTTGAAATCCATCAAGATACTCCTAGCCATTGCTGCTCATTATGATTATGAGATTTGGCAGATGGATGTGAAAATAGCTTTCCTAAATGGAAATCTGACTGAGGAAGTGTATATGACACAACCTGAGGGTTTCACATCCAGTGATGGCACAAAGGTGTGCAAGCTGCAAATGTCCATTTATGGACTTAAGCAAGCTTCTAGGAGTTGGAATATCCATTTTGATGAAATAATCAAAGAGTTTGGTTTCATTCAAAACATGGATAAGCCTTGTGTATACAAGAAGGTTAGCGGGAGTGCAATTGTTTTCTTACTACTTTATGTAGATGACATATTGCTAATAGAAAACGATATACCTGTCTTGCAAACGGTTAAAATTTGGTTGTCCAAACAATTCTCCATGAAAGATCTTGGAGAAACAACCTATATTCTTGGAATAAGGATCTATAGAGATAGATCCAAAAGGTTGCTTGGTCTTTCACAGTCTACATACATAGATAAAGTGCTAAAGAGATTTAGCATGAATCAATCCAAAAAGGTATTCTTGCCCATGTCACATGGTGTAAGCTTTTCAAAGTCGATGACTCCCAAAACACAAGTTGAAAGGGATCACATGAGTAAGATTCCATATGCCTCGGCAGTTGGATCTATCATGTATGCTATACTATGTACTAGGCCTGATGTATCTTATGCTCTCAGTTTGACGAGCAGATACCAATCCGACCCTGGTGAGGGTCATTGGGCGGCTGTAAAGAATATCCTTAAGTACTTACGAAGGACTGAGGATATGTTCTTAGTATATGGAGAAGGTGATTTGAAAATAAACGGGTATACTGATACCAGTTTTCAATCTGAAAAAGATAATTTCAAATCACAATCCGACTACGTGTTTACGTTGTGCGGAGGGGCAATAAGTTGGAAAGGTTCCAAACAAGAGATTATTGCCAACTATATGACAGAAACTGAGTACATAGCCGCTTCTGAAGCAGCTAAGAAAATAAAGATAGAGAGAGTTCCCACGGATGAGAACTTAGCTGACCCGCTTACGAAAGCACTATCCCAAAAGAAACATGATTGTCATGTTAAGTCATTCGGTATTAGATACATGAATGATTGGCTCTAGTACAAGTGGGAGTTTGTTAGTGTTGTGCCCTAGAGGCAATCACTTGTACATTGTATATGACACATTTTATTTTAATAAAATACATTATTTATCTTACAATTTCTTTTTATTTACCTTATATAATATAACTGTTCGATAAAGTCCCTAGTACAACACTATGTTAAGGAGATCATGATATAAGATTCCTACTACACTGGATGGTGTTAGTACTTAAATGGTGCCTAGTCATAGTATTAATGATATAGGACATCATTAATGCGTTAAGACTAGCATGTGTTAGACTTTCTAATTTGATCAGGCGGTAGTTCTCATAACCGTGAGTATTGAGATACTCAAAGTTAACATATGGATGACCTAGCTTTGAGATAATTATATGGATAACTATTTAGTGCCAGTGATATAATCTCAATATAGCAAACGTGCAAGTATCCTTAGATTTGAGATCTCCAAGGTACTTTGTTTACTGAGTTTTGTACTTCGATTCCAATCTCTGGAGCTCGATCGAGGGTCACCTATAGGATAGATATTGGGTACATTGTGAGGTAAACAAAAGTAGTTGAAAGGGTTAATAAAGGATTCACCACTTATAATAGTGGGGGCGAATATCTCACGGCCACTTGTAGGAATTACTACTCGAAAACTCCTTGGCCAAGGCGATTGTTTATTTGAAACAGTTCCAATTGATACACATCTAGAGTAGTGGGTTCCTGGTACAAGTACTATTGTATTCGGGCCAGAATTAATTCTGGAGGGAGTTGGCATTAATTCCGTACTCCAAACTGAATGAGATATTGTATGGTGAAAGGAGTTAATTGCACTGAAGTTTGTTATTGAAGGGTTCATGTCAAGCCACTTGACCTCCTGGACTCTTGGGTGGTCATGATGTGTTGCTAGATACTGCTCATGATCTGGGAATATGGGTTTATTAATTGATGAATTATTAAACCAATCCTGATTAAAATTAATAGGATTAATTCTAATTAATTATGGATTATTAATCTCAAAGATGTTTGGATTAATTCATATTCACTACCAATTGATTGGGAAACCTAATAGGTCACACACAATAGAGGATTATATACTCAAGATGTTATTTGATAACATTGTGGGGTTAATTGAGAAAAAGAGAAGTTGTTGTGGACAAATTATAATTAGTTATAATTTGTGGTACAAGTTATAATTGTAAGAACTTGATGTTCCAATTACAATTAAGGAACTCTAATTGTTTTAGAATTCCAGATTTTTAGTGATTTTTTCAGTTTTATGATGATATAACCGAAAAACCCTAAGGGTGATTGACGTGAGAAAATAGCAGCCACCTAAACCTTCTCTTCTTCTTCTTCTCTCTCGATTTGATCTTGAAGAGGAACCTTAGCTGCCACTTAGAATTTCCGTTAGCACAGAAAGCTACGTGCTTGAGTATTCCTCTGCGTGGATTACTATTAGAGATAATCACACACTGTGATTATAGTGGGTAGACGTTCAACTCACGTGGAGGTTGATCACGAGGATTGCTGGATCGCGCCTCAACTTGAAGAAGAAAATTTAGTTCTTCGCAAGATCACCCAAAGGTAAAAGTTGTTGCCTTTATTGTCGTTATGTCTTGTTTTTCACACATAGAAGAGTTCTGGGAGGGTATCTCGATTTATTTTCCGCTGCGCCGTATAGGACTCAATAGGTGACCACCTGTGAGGGGTGGGTCATTCCCGGATGAGATATCAATCCAGTAGGTCGTGCCGGTCCGAGCTAGCAGTTTGTTTTATTTCAGTTAAGTGACTGTGTTTTGCCAGAATGGACACCCGGTTATTGTTGGGTATAGAGAAGGAGGAGTATTTTCCCCAGTAGGCCGATCACCTACTTGTTGTCAGTTTGCACAAAGTGTCGGCATTCTGGCCGGTTATAGGGCCCAACGTGTGGTAACCCATAATCATTTATTTCTAGTGGTTGATTTTATTGATTATGTATGCTTGGAAAAGCCAAAACACCACTCTTACTTTTGACTAATGTTTATTGCTTGCCAGCAATTCTTTTGTAAAGATTTCATACTTTGCATCCACGAACTGATTTCACTGAACACTCAAAGCACACACGGACTTACTGAGATTTTTGTCTCATCACCGTTTTACCATGATTTCAGGTCGATCCTACTGTGAGGATGAGTAGCTAGATTATGCCTGCTTTGGAAGATTTTCTAATGATTTATTTTTGTGTAATGTTTTGGAGAGATGAGAGTTGATAAATTTTTATTATGGATTTATTTTTGGTATTCTGGGATTTATTCTTGGATTGATATTTATTTTGGGATGTAATAAATTTTAAGTTCAAGTATCATTTATATTCCGCAATTTCATTTGTGTGACCTAGTTATAAAGACCCCTAATCCTTTGGACGGGGCGACATCCCCGGCCCTGGCGGGCCTAGGTAGTGGGGTGTTACAAGTGGTATCAGAGACTAGGTTTAGGCAATTATTGATAATATTTGTGCTAATTCTTTAAGTCTAAATCTTTATCTAACCTAACTTGTTGATGTTGTAGGATGGTTAGACTGCTTAGGACTGCGAGGAAAGGGCAGCAGTGGCACCCGCCTATCTTTCTAGACCCGGAGGACCTTCCAGTTCCCCAACCTGCCCCTGCACCAGTTATCCCTATGGAGGATAACAGTGATGATGAGGTTATCCCTATGGAGGATAACAGTGAGGATGAGGTCCAGATCATTGAGCCACCCCTGATTCCGGTGATAGACATAAGCTCGGATAGTGAGGATGAGGTGATGATAGTGGAGCCCGAACCCCACCTTCCTAATCCCAAGGTGGACTTAGCAGCAGATAGCGATGACCCGGGGAAGATAAACTATGAGTCTCCAGCTAGGCCTTTTTTCCTCCCTTCTTCCAGCCGAGTTGAGCCCGGGGAGAGTTCTAGGCGCCCTGGGAAGGAGCCAGTGGAAGGATTTGCTAGCGGGGATGGGGTCGATTTTTCCAAGAACTCTGGGGGATGGTTATATTAAGCTGATGATGAGGGTTCTGATGAGGATTAGGGGACTAGGAGTTCCTTTGATTAGGATGTTTATTTGTTTACTGTTTTTCAAGAACTTTTATTGTTAAGGATTTTAATTCTATTTTCTATCAAGATTTCAAATCTATGCAAGTCCATTTTTTAAAGAGAATTTATTCCTTAGCTAAATTTACATCCGCTTCCTATTTACATCTACTTGACAATGCATGCAAGTACAACTAAAATGATTTGACATTTAAGTGCATACACTTATCATCTGGGATGTGGTTTAGAATGGCACCCAAGCGTCGTGCAACTTCAGCAGGTAGAAGGGTACCGGAAGTCGAACAAGTGGCACCAGAAATAGGAACAGCTCAGATGCAAGCACCCAACCGGGGTAAAGGGAATAGTCAGAATATGGGATCAAGATCTGAAGTTCCAGTTGATGTGACCATAGGCCAGGCATTCAGCAAGATGGCCGAGATTTTGCAATAAATGACTGAGCGATGAAACCCTCGGGGTGAGGACGAGGCCTTAGAAAGGTTCTTGAAGTTTCAACCTCCTATCTTCCTGGGCGAAAGCAGAACAAGATCAGAAGGCAGAGCAGTGGGTTGAGCAGTTGGAGGACATATTCGCGACACTCCAGTACACCGAGGAGCGGATGGTTAAGTTTGCAGCTTTCCGATTGAGAGGACCAGCTCGGGCATGATGGCAGCGGGTCCAAGACGATTGGGAGATGGACGAGCAGGAATGGACATGGTCTAACTTCGTTGAAGCCTTCAGGGCTAAATACATCCCACAGTGGATTGTGAAGAAGCGAGAGGACGAATTCCAGAATCTGAGGCAGGGAATCATGTCGGTAGCCCAATACGCGGCCCGGCTCACTCAGTTGTCCAAATACTGCAAGCGATTGGTGGACACTGAACAGAACAGGACGAGGCAGTTCATCAAGGGGCTGAGACCGGAATTGCAGAGAGCATTGGCACCTGCTCTACCGACAACCTATTCGGGGGCTGTAGATGCAGCTACACGAACGGAAAATGAGAATCGCAGCCGGATGGCAGTAAAACCCTTCCAGCTGCCGAGACAGCCGCAAGGACAATTCCCGAGACCGCAACCCCACAAGCGCCCCGCCAATCATCAATGGCAGAACCAGGGGAAGTAAGCTCGGACAGCACCAGGTGGACCAGCACCGAATCTCCCCACCTGCAGGCAGTGCGGACGGAAAGGCCACACCGAAAGGAATTGTTGGTCTAAGGGTGGAGAAAGAAAATGCTATTACTGTGGTGACCCGAACCACCTGAGGAATACCTGCCCCAAGTTGCACCGAGTCGAGCAAGGAAACCCGGCTCAGAACCCGGGGCCCAACCGAGCCAACACCACGGGAGCGTCCGGGAGTGGAGCACCGAAGCCGCAAGTGAAGGCCAAGGTATTTGCTCTCAACAGAGAGGAAGTTGGGGCCGATGCAACGGTGGTAAAAGGTACGTTCACTACTCAAGGACGTTCCGTTAATGCTTTGATTGATCCTGGCTTTACTCATTCCTATATAAACAAGTTGTGTGCATGTCATTTGGGTTGGGATGGAGTGGAGCTACCTTTCACTTTAGAAGTAAGCACACCTTTGGGGAAAATGGTGCAAGCGGATCAGTATGTGAAGGATTGTAAGATTAATGTAGGGAGAGAGAGCTTGGAAGGGGATTTGTTTGTGTTAGACATTGAGGATTATGACTTGATTTTAGGAATGAACTGGTTAGCCAAGCATGGGGCTAGGGTAGATTGTAAAAATAAGACAGTTCAGTTCGTTAGACCGGGATGTGACATATTGGAATTTAATGGCAAGAGGGTGAAAGAATGTAGGTATTTGATTGCGGGGGCTAAAGCCCGAAAATTATTAAAGCAAGGGTGTCAAGGGTACCTGGCTTACGTGATAAACAAGCCGAATGACCAGTGCACTCTGGAAGACACGGAAGTAGTGAAGGATTTTCCCGATGTGTTTCCGGCAGAGCTTGATTCTCTACCTCCTAGTCGATAAGTGGAATTCACCATAGACCTAGTTTCGGGAGCGGAACCAGTATCACGGACTTCATACCGGATGGCACCGGCAGAATTGAAGGAATTGAAGGAGCAGTTGGAGGAATTAGTGGGACAAGGCTATATCAGACCGAGCACGTCGCCCTGGGGAGCGCTGTGTTGTTTGTAAAGAAGAAGGACAGAACTCTAAGGCTATGCATCAACTACCGAGGGTTGAACAATTTAACGGTTAAGAACAAGTATCCCTTACCGTTGATTGACGAGCTATTCGACCAGTTGCAAGGATCCAGTTGCTACTCTAAGTTAGACCTGAGGTAAGGGTACTACCAGGTGCGGATAAGAGAAGATGTTATTCTCAAGACAGCCTTTAACACCCGCTATGGACACTACAAGTTCGTGGTGATGCCGTTCGGGGTGACTAATGCTCCAGCAGTATTCATGGACCTGATGCACCGAGTATTCCAACCTTATCTGGACAAGTTCGTGGTAGTCTTCATCAACGACATTTTGATTTACTCCAAGAGTCCGGAGGAGCATGCAGAGCATCTGAAGCTCGTATTGGAGAAATTGTAGGAGTACAAGCTATACGCCAAGTTCAGCAAATGCGAATTCTGGCTAGACAATGCGGCATTCCTTGGCCATGTGGTGACCAAGGAAGGAATCAAGGTAGATCTGGCAAAGGTTGAAGCGGTATCAGACTGGAAGCAGCCAGAGAATATTACTGAGATCCAGAGTTTCTTGGGATTGGCTGGTTGCTACCGAAGGTTTATCAAAGGATTTTTTACTCTTGCTTCACCAATGACCCTATTATTGCGAAAGGATGTTCCCTTTGTGTGGAATGAGAAATGTGAGAAAAGCTTCTAAGAACTGAAGAAGAGACTAATGACGGCATTGGTATTGAGTCTACCGAAAGAAGGCAAACCTTACGCGTTGTACACTGACGCTTCGAAAAATGGACTGGGAGCAGTGTTGATGCAGGACCGAAAGGTGATTACTTACGCTTCTCGGAAGCTGAGACCTCATGAAGTCAATTATCCCACTTATGATTTGGAGCTGGCAGCTATAGTGTTTGCCCTAAAGAAATGGCGACACTACCTGTATGGAGCCGAATATGAGGTGTTCACCGACCATAAGAGTCTGAAGTATATCTTCACTCAAAAAGACCTGAACTTGAGGTAGCGGAGGTGGATGGAATTCTTGGAAGAATACCGTTGCCCGATCAACTACCATCCCAGGAAGGCCAACGTTGTGGCAGACGCCCTGAGCAGAAAAGTTGGAATGGCCAGACTGAATGTGCAGGAAATGCAAACGGTTCAAGATGTGTTGGACAGAAGGGCAGAAGTACAAGACAAAAGAATTGTCATCAGCAATTTGAAGTTGGTGCTGGATTTGAAGCAGGAGATTGTGGAAGCTTAGCAAAGCATCGTCGAGTTTCAACTTTTCAAGAATAAGGAGCTTAAGCGACCAGGCAGTGAATTCCGTCTAGACAAAGCAGGAGTTTTTCATTTCAGAGATCGATTGTGTGTACACGGTGAGCAGCAGTTGAAAGACAGAATTTTGGAGGAGGCACACAAGAGCAAGTACGCCATTCATCTGGGGGATGTCAAGATGTATCAGGATCTGATGAAAGCTTATTGGTGGCCCGGACTGAAGCAGGATGTAGTCAAGTATGTTTCGACCTGTCTCACCTACCAGAAAGTTAAAGCGGAGCATAAGAAGTCAACGGGTCTATTACAGCCATTG
Organism: Voacanga thouarsii; assembly: GCA_026120185.1. Taxonomy (NCBI): domain Eukaryota; kingdom Viridiplantae; phylum Streptophyta; class Magnoliopsida; order Gentianales; family Apocynaceae; genus Voacanga; species Voacanga thouarsii. The sequence goes on from JANUWF010000948.1 coordinate 787,530, forward strand.
CCCGTACCGGAATAGAAGTGGGAGGAGGTGACCATGGATTTTGTTACCGGGCTCCCTATGTCAAAAACCCAAAAGGACGCCATATGGGTAGTGGTGGATCGACTAACCAAGTCGGCCCATTTCATACCGGTGAATGTGAGGGACTCGATGGAGAAGTTGGCTCAGACTTACGTTTGAGAGATCGTCCGACTACATGGAGTGCCTTCAAGCATAGTGTCAGATCGAGACCCGAGGTTTACGTCGCGTTTCTGGGGAAAGTTTCAGGAAGCGACGGGGTCGAGTCTAAAATTCAGTACGACGGCGCATACACAGACCGATGGGCAGTCAGAGAGGGTGATACAGATATTGGAAGATATGCTGAGAGCTTGTGTTTTGGACATCGGGGATAAATGGATAGAGTGTGTACTGTATGCCGAATTATCATATAACAATAGCTATCAAGTTTCGATCGGGATGGCACCGTATGAGGCCTTGTATGGGCACAAATATCAGGTACCATTATATTAGAGTTGGTCCGAAGATGGTCATGTGAGCAAAACTGGGGAAGTATGTGTCCAAGAAATGTTGGATAAAGTGAAATTGATCAGGGAAAGGTTAAAGGCAGCACAGAATCGGCAAAAGAGTTATGCGGACAACCGGCGAAGAGAATTAGAGTTTCAAGTCGGGTGTAACACCTCACTACCTAGGCCCAACAAGGCCAGGGATGTCGCCCCATCCAATGGACAAGGGGTCTTTATAACTAGGTTACATATAATAAAATAAAATAAATACTTTAAAATTAAACTTATTACAACCCAAAAGATAAATACAGGAATAATTTCAAAATAAATTGTTTGCTACAATCTCTCAAACATCCCGTAAAGAAAATAACATAAAGTCTTCAAAGCATAGGCAACAAGTCTAGCTATTGACCTTCACAGCCGGATCAACCTGTAAACATGGTATAAAAGGTGATGAGATAAAAATCTCAATAAGCCCGTGTGTGTTTTGAGTGTTTCAGGTAAAATAATTCATGTATACAAGTTGTAAAAGTTTCATAAGAGAAAGTGCTGGCAAGCGTTAAATAAGTGTTGAAAATAAAGAGTGGTGTTTTGCTTTTCAAACCATACATATGCACAATAAATACAACCACTCAAATGGGTAGCCATGGGTTACCTCACGTTGGGCCCCATGACTAAACAACGGTCAGAATGCCACACTTTGTGCAAACTGACAAAAGGTAGGTGTACGGCCTACCGGGTGAGATACTCCTCCATCTCTACACCCAAACTTACCGGTTGTCCACTCCGGAAACACACAGTCCACATAACTAAAACTTGCTATCTCGGACCGGCATGACCTACCGGACTGGCATCCTATCCAGGAAGGACTCACCCCTCAGAGGTGGCCACCTATTGAGAGACTTACCCTAACCCTTCAAAGACTAGTCTTGGTAGTCTATCCTTATTGAGTACTCAACGTTGATTGTCCCATTTGGGAGAAAATTGATCACGCATTGCTTTATTTGAAAATAGCAATTAAGGGTTTCTAAAATTCTTGTCAAAGTTGGGTTTTAGAAAAAGTTTAGCATTTTGTGTAAAACTACTTGTTTGATTTTTTTAATGATTTGCTTGACTGAAATAAATAGGAAAACAGTCCTTAATTGCCTTTACAACATGAATATCCATACACATTGCATTTAGCTTGCCACAGTAATTTTTTGTCTTCACAAAATTTCATGCAGGAGCTTACCTGATTCTTTACTTGCTCAAATTCAAAAGTCTTCTAAGGTTGACCTAACCCCGCCTGGGGTAAACACAAAATATAAGGTTACACTCAAGCTAAATTCACTTACACAAATAATCCTAATTCAACTTATTACAATCACGACCCTAATGTCCTAAGCTTTAAGGCTAGCTAGTAAAGAATTTATAAAATAAGTCTAATTTGATAAGTTAAAATAACTAGGGGTTCTAAAATAATTGCTAATAAATTATAGACTCAAATAATAATTCTTGAGTGTTATTATTAATAAATAAACTAAGGTTTGAATATTGAATAATACCAAGACCTAAATAATATTAATAAATGGTAATTTAAAAATAGCTTTATTATAAATAAATAATAAATTACAAATAATTTTTAATTAATTTTTTATTAGATAATAAATAATTAGTAATAAATAAAATTCATAATAAATGAATTGTATTAATTTTTTGTTTAATAAATAACAAACAAATTTTAATATAAATAATATTTATGAATATAAGCAAAAGTTTGAACTATGGTCTACAAGGTCATTATTATTATTTATATAAAAGATCTTATTTAATATTATACCTATGCATATATTATTTTTAAGGAAAAATATCATTTATTTGACTAGTAAAATTTCAATATTTCATGTAACCCCCCCCCCCCCCCATTTCCAAAACTTCCTAACAATTTCGAAATCCTTAGAGAAAAATATAGTAATTATTTTAATTAAAGTAATAAAATTTACTAATTAAAATAGTCTAGGATCAACAAGAACATAATCATGATTTTCCTATTGCTAACAAGAATCATGAACATATTCCTCAACATCAAACAACAAACTAATCCATTTATGAACATATGCTTAAATCAACACTTGCTATCACATGGCCAAACAATCATGATCATGGCTTCAATGGAGATAAGAACATAAAAATCCTATTCACCAAAGGTGACATAACATCTAGCATGCTTAAACATTCATAACTCTCTTAGGCCATGATGAACATACATCGATTCTCAAGGAAATTCATATAGGTTTAACATAATCAATTATTCTCATGTCCTAATCCCAACCCCTTTATTCACATACATATACTCAATCCCCCATTCATATTTTATTCTTCCTATCAATATCTAAGAGACATGAACGCTGAATTAAAAAGAAGGTTTAAGGAGAAATACTTGATTGATGAACACTTCGATGAAGATTTAAGAAGGTCCACGCTTGAGAGTCTTGAATTGTCCAAGAGAGGAGGAGAGAAAATAGCCATGGTTGTCATAACCATTTCGGCCGAGAGAGAGAGAGAGAGAGAGAGAGAGAGAGAGAGAGAGAGAGAGAGAGAGAGAGAGAGAGCATTAGCATGATATGTTAAAGATGGAAGGGAAGAAGATGAACAAAAGAATTGTTCTTGGTTACCTTGATGATGTTCTTGAGACTTCAAGGGAAAAACTGGTTTTGATCCGAATGCTAATTTTTGTTTCTGAGATTTAATGTTATAAATTCCAGAAATGAACTCTAGGGAGTATGTAGGAGTGTTCTGGAGTTTTTGAGAGGGATTGGAGGTGTTTAGAGTAGTCTTTGGCTTGAATAAAGGTAGTGTGTGTTCTTGGTGAAAATGGAGAGAGTTGAGGGAAAATGCTGGACGAATTGCTGGTGAGTGCTGGCCGAATGGTCTATGGAATTCAGGGGTTTCGGTTTTCAGCTTAGAGAGGAAGAGAAAAATCTGATTGTTTGAAATTCAAATGGAGTGATTTGAGGAGTGGTTTGAAGTATAGGATATGTTAATGGTGTTTGATTGAGAGAGGTTTCCTTGCTCTTCAATGGTGCTGGCTGGATTGCTTGGTTTTGCTGAAATGAGTGAAGGTTAATATAGCTCTAAGGCTGGCCGAAATTCAGTTTACAATGGCAGAGAAAATTCTGGTTTGCTAGCTTGATACAAGAGTGATTTAATGAAGTAAGAATTCTGGAATTTTTTTTAAGTTCAAATGAGTTTTGGATAGAGTAATCTTAAGAGGTTTTTGAAGTATGATTATGGAGTCCAAGTACTCAAGGCAAGTGTGGAGATTAATGGTGTTCAGTCCATGGCTGAACAAGGTCCAATTTGCAAAGGTTTGATGGTGTTTTTTAGTCTAGGCCTAGGGAGACAAAACTGGAATTTTTTTTTTGGTTTCAACTTGTTCAAGGTTTCAAATGGAAAAGCTTTTTAATGCAGAATTTTCTGCATTTCTTCAGCCCGATTTGCAGCTGGTTTTCTTGGAGTGTTTGAAGGTCGTTTAAGGGTGGTCTTGCAGCTTCCTTTATGGAGGAAAATCAGAGAAGTTTGCTGGCTTGAAGGTGAAATAAAACAGCTTCATTTTCTGGTTGAGAGTTGAAAACTACCCAGAATTTTTTTCTGGTTTGTGCAGTCCGAATTTTGCACAGAATTTTCAGTCTTCAAGCCACATGAAATGACCATTTTTTGACAGCAAATTATTAGGATTACTGGCTGAATTTTTTTGAAAGCTGGACTGTCAAGAATGCTGGAATTTTTCCAAATTTTTCTTCGTTAAAACCATGAACAACATGAAGGTAGGATTGAAGGTTCTACTATAGTGATTTATTTCTCTTGGGAATCTTCCCTAACTCCTCTCCTATTTTCAGTCAAAACCCCAACCTCCAAGATTCATTTTCGAAATTCAAAGACTAAGAATCCCTGCTGAAATTTTCTGGAATTAAAACAATGAATTTTGATAAATTTTGAACAAGTTTAATGGATAAAAAGGTTAGAACAAGCTAGAGGTAATAATAGGACAATAATTCTCCTAGAATTCTTTTTAGGACACAAAGATAAGATTAAGACATTCTCTTCATGTCTCCCCTAAGACAACATTCCCATTTTTATGGAATGCAAGAAAACAAAAATTCAAACTTAATTAAGATAATCATGATAAAAACTTAAATGATGAGATTTGAACTCATGACCTTAGAGATTAATTCACAAAGCTCTAACCACTAAACCACACTAACTCTTATTCTTATTTTCTCACCCACATATTCTTCTTATGTAATCCTCAAGTTATCTTCCTATTTTGACCTCAGGTAAAATTACCATTTTACCCTTCCTACCCAATAAGCATAACTAAGCCTTTTAACATATAAACCACCATTCTTAAAGCACATAAAATCATTCAAAAATATATATATTCATGCAAAATAATATGATATGCATCCTAACCCCCTTACTCTAGGGTTGACTTTAGGTGGGGGTTTCACATCGGGGATCGCGTATTTCTGAAACTAACACCGAATAGAGGAATTTTGATGCATTCGAAGGGCGAAAAGTTGAATTCGAGATATTTGGGGCCGTTTCTGATTAAGGAAAGAATTGGACCGGTAGCTTACCGATTGGACCTGCCAAATGAGTTGACGGGTATCCATGATGTGCTTCATGTGTCACAATTGAAGAAGTATAATGCGGATCCTGGTCATGTATTGAATGATGAATCGTTAGTGTTGCAGCCAGACTTGAGTTATGTGGAGAAGCCTGTGCGAATATTGGACCGCAGTGTCAAGACTCTTCGAAACAAACAGATACCGATGGTTAAGATTCAGTGGGAGCACCACGACACGCAGGATGCCACATGGGAGTCGGAAGAATGGGTTAAGCGGAAGTATCCCGAGCTGAAATAGAGGTATGCTTGAATTTCGGGACGAAATTCTTCTAAGGAGGGAAGGATGTGAAACCCCAATCAAAACCAACCTTAGAGTAAGGGGATTGGGATGCATATCATACTTTATTACATGATTAAATATATTTTTATATGATTTTATGTGCCTTGGATTTAAGTTTTAATGTCTTGGAGGCTTGTTGGTGAGTATTGAGAGAGAAGGATAAAATGGTAATTTTTGCTTGAGGTGAAAATAGGAAGATAGCATGAGGATTAGATAGAAAATAATTTTCTAGTGAAAATAGCAATAAGAGTTGTTTTGGTTTAGTGGTTAGAGCTTTGGGATTAATTCTTGAGGTCTTGTGTTCAAATTCCATCATGGGAGCTTTAGCTTAGTTAAATTTTATTTTTGCTTTGGAAGTAATAATTTCGGCCTTAGGTGCTTAGAATAGGGTAGTGATGATGTCCTAAGAGAGACATGTTAGGAGCATCCTCATTCTACCCCCTTGGCCTATTCGAATTTCCTAAGAAGGAATTCATTTTCCATGATATTTGATTTTCCTTATTTCTCAACTCATTAGTTTGATCAAGTTGTTCTAGCCATTTTTTTTCCAGAAATTTCAGTAAAGTGCTGTGGCTTTGTAGGATCAAAATGTCTTAGTGAAAGACTTCTTATGGTCTGAAAATGTGGAAGGGTTGTGGGAAATTCCAAGAGGAAAAATCCCTCTAGTGAGCTTGCTAAAAATTCACTCTAACTAGTTCATCTTCCCTCTTGGAATGAACTGAAATTCTCCAGCTTATTGTGCCATCAAGGTGTCGAGATTCTTAGCTAACATTCCCTCCCAAATGCTGCCAGAAGAATGGTCTTTTGGATCAGCTTGCAACCTGAATTCTTTAGTCATTTTCGGACTGCTCAAAGCTAGAGCAAAACCAGGAAAAATTCTTGGGCAAATCGCAACTTTGAGAGTCCAAAACCAAGCTGTTTTCTTTCAGATTTTGTTCAGCACCTTAGCCATGTTTTTCCTCCATGAAGAAGGCTGGAAACCAACCCTGAAAGCTCCTGAAATTCCCCTTCAAACTCTCTGCAAGTTGGCTGGGAAATGGCTACCGAAAAGCTGTCCAGGAATTCCAGCCAACGAAAATCCTGTGTAGTCCAAACTGTCCAGCTTTGTTTCCTAATTCTCTTTCAGCCGAAACCCCATCCTTGTTCTGCATAAACCTCCCTTAAACCTTCAGTAACTGAGCTCCATTATTCCCTTAAAGCGTCTGCACGAAATTCAGACATGACTGCCCGAAAATCTCTCCAACAAATCCCTGCAATCATGCTTGATTGATTACCAAAATTTCAGCCACCATAGTTTAACAACCTTCCATAATGTATCCCTCAAATAACCAGACTTTTTCTTCACCATTATGCTCCCTCTTTTCGGCCACCATAAGCTTCCTTAACTCAGCTTTAATCCCACCGAAATTCTGCTCAAAACAGTCGGCCATGGCAGAATTCCAAAGCTCTCCAATAATCAAGATATTCTAGGTTATTTAGTTTCCAAAATTGCTTTCTAAAAATATTCTTCAAGAATTTTAACAACTAGCCTTTCATTTTCCCTTCCAAATCAGAGAATCATCTTCCTAAACCCTACAGAAATTTGGCCAACCCTAGTTCTCACAGAATTTCAGCAGCTACAAACTACAATCTCTCAAATCCCTTCAACCTTCAAGAACACACACACTACACCAAGAACACATACTTCTTCCTTTCACCTAATACCCCTCCAAACCACTTCAAACCTTCTCTAAAATCTCCAGATTCGACCTACTCACTGCCGTGAGTCTATCAACACCATTCTTAACATCAAACTCCACAAATCAACTTGCTACTTCGGATCAAAACCAGAAAATTCTGTGAAGGTTCAAGAACACCTTCAATGTAGGTTTATTCTAACAACTTTATCTTCTCCAATCTTGATCTTTAGTGAGAATATATGTGAATAGACATGCTAATGGTCTCTCTCTGTCTCTCTCTCTGTCTCTCTCTCTCTCTCTCATGGCCGAAACTCCCTCCTCTTGGCCGGATGGCTTCTTCTCCCATGGTCATGCTATCTCCATCTCCCTTAGACGAATTTAGGCATCTAGGAGTTGAGATCCATTCCAAACTCCTTCAAGGTATTCATCAACCAAGTAAGTTCCTTCAATCTTTCTTTTAAATCATAGATTCATGTCTCTAGGATGATGTTGTTAGAAGGTGGATGGTGATAGGATTTGAGTATGTATTGTTGAGGTTGAAGCATGAATATATGTATGATTGTGAAGGAGATGGGATTTATGCATGGAAGGATTATCTTGGTTGATTGTATGATGATTTGAGGTTTGATGCATGTCATAGGTAGTATTTGTGATAAAGTATGCTAGAGATTATGCCACATTTAGTGAATAGGATTTATATGCATGTTGGATTATTGAAGCCATGATCATATTTATGCTAGTAGAGGTTAGATCATGTCTTAATAAATTTAGATCTATACTTATATGCATGATTTTGATGAATTGATGAATTGAGGGATTGTATGTGTTCTTGATTGTGGATAGCCATAGAAATTTGATCATGGCCTAATTGTCCCTAAACTAATTTTATTTCATGAATAAAATATTTAATGATATAAGTTTTGCTAGTAATTTTGAAAAACCCTAGGAAGGGTAGATTTGGATTATTATATATATATAAATGATATTTTAGTCAAATAAATAATAATTTTTGCTAGAAAAATAAAATATATAAATATTATTTAAAATAATGAAATCAATTAAAGCCTTTTATAGGAATGATTATAATTAGTAAAATATTTATTAAATCAAAACCCCTTAAAGATTTACTTATTATTTTCCAAACAAGACTCATTAAATTTATTCTCAACTAATTTTAACTATCAATTATTTTCTAACAACTAGATTATTAATAAATCATTAGTTTACCTAATACTACCTAGGACTCTTGATCAAATAAACTCTAAATTTTTCTTAGCAAGATTTAAAGTTTCAACTTATTAGAATTTATTTCCCAAACCATTAATTATTTTAAATATCAAATTAGGCTCAATCTATAAACGTATTTAGTTATTGTTTAGCCTTAAAGCTTGGGACACTATGATCATGGTAGTAGCAAGTTGAGTTGATTTAAAATTGAGGAAGTGGATTATGGCTTGAAATTGATTGTGGTTTGTTTTTGCCATGCGGGGTTAGGTCAGCTGTTGGAGACCTATTGTGTGAGCGAGGATCAGGTAAGCTCCTGTATAAAACTTGATTGATGTGAAATGCTTTCCTTATGGCAAGTCAAATGTAGAGTGTATGGACACTCATTTATGTCAAGGCAATCGAGGGTTAAAAACCTTTCTTATTTCAAACATTTGAATTATTTAAAAATCAATGAGCAGATTTGCTCAAACTCAAACTCTTGCTAAAACTGATTTTTACAAAAGACTTTGGAAACCCTTAAATTGCCATTTTCATGTGAAACAATGTTTGTTCATTTTATCCCAAGTGGAAAATGTCGTTGAGTACTCAATAAGGGTGGACTGCTAGGGCTAGTCTTTGAAGGGTTGGGGTAAATCTCTCAGTAGGTGACCAACTCTGAGGGGTGGGTCCTTCCCGGATGAGATGTCAGTCCAGTAGGTCGTGCCGGTCCGAGCTAGCAGTTTGTTTTATTTCAATCAAGTGACTGTGTTTTGTCGGAATGGATACCTGGTTGTTATTGGGTATAGAGAAGGAGGAGTATCTTGCCCGGTAAGTCGATCACCTACCTGTTGTCAGTTTGCACAAAGTGTTGGCATTCTGACCGGTTATGGGGCCCAACATGTGGTAACCCATAATCATTTATTTCTAGTGGTTGATTTTATTGATTATGTATGCTTGGAAAAGCCAAAACACCACTCTTACTTTTGACTAATGTTTATTGCTTGCCAACAATTCTTTTGTAAAGATTTCATACTTTGCATCCACGAACTGATTTCACTGAACACTCAAAGCACACACGGACTTACTGAGATTTTTGTCTCATCACTGTTTTACCATGATTTCAGGTCGATCCTACTGTGGGGATGAGTAGCTAGATTATGCCTGCTTTGAAAAATTTTCTGATGATTTATTTTTGTGTAATGTTTTGGGGAGATGAGAGTGGATATATTTTTATTACGGATTTATTTTTGGTATTCTGGAATTTATTCTTGGATTGATATTTATTTTAGGATGTAATAAATTTTAAGTTCAAGTATCATTTATATTCTGCTATTTCATTTGTGTGACCTAGTTATAAAGACCCCTTATCCTTTGGACGGGGCGACATCCCCAGCCCTGGCGGGCCTAAGTAGCGAGGTGTTACAGGAAGCATATGCTTTGATATGCTATAGTTAAGATTCTATCGAAGGGCCAATATACTTGCATGTTGGGTATGTGTGACTAGTTAGTTAAGACAGATTTGTACAAGATAGTTTCTAAACTATATCGCCCCTTGTGGTTGTCCGGATAATCTAAATATCCAGGGCCCTGGGAAACGTGACTTGGATGTTTGTTTTAGGGTAGCTCCCTTGGAAAGCGGAAATACTCTAGGAAGTCGTGAATCATTGGACTAGAAGCCTAAGGATGGTAGATGTCTTTTGGAGAGGTATTAGTACACTTCTTCCTCTCTAAATGTACGACGATGTGTAGAGGGGTATTTTAGTCATTTTACCTATAGGTCAGAGACTTTGCTATTGTTGCATTGTCTTTGGGGTCAATATTTCCTTATGGTGATATTAGAAAATATTTAAAATGTAAAATACATCTATTTATATAGTAGGGGTATTTTGGTCATTTTAGTAGCCAAGGCGATGTGTCTTTTTTGTCCTCGGAATAAACCGTAAGTCATAATTAATTTTTGGGTTGATAAAATGATCTCAGTTGAGAGAGTTTTATTTTATTCAGAAAGTCTAATTTATTATTGGAGTGGAATAAAATAAATGGAGAGAAATTTATTATCTGGTTTAATTGGTTAATTAATTATTCAGGACCTGAGTCCAGTTTGAATAATTAGAAAACTAACCGGGACTTAAACTAGAGGAAAATAATTATTACTTAATTATTTATTGGGTTATTTATTTAATTAAATCCCAAGAAATAAATAATTAAAGTTTAATTATTTTTTGGTTCATTTGGGTTCATTAATTATTTATTGGGTTATTTATTTAATCCCAAGAAAAATAATTAGTATTTATTATTTTGGACTTTTCGGGTTCAAGAAAAATAATAAATATTATTTTGGCACAATAGCCTGGACCATAGGATTTTTTCAGACACAGTTCAGAAGAGTTTAGGGTGAAGCCAAAATTTATTTTGTTACTAATATTCGGGTATTAAATCCCGAGAATATTATTTTTTATCAAAATAATTATTTTTTGTTTCATGACTCTTGGCTTTTTGTGTGGAAAAATAAAATAAAAGAAAAAGGGAAAAAAAATGAAAGGTCTCTGTCTCTCCCTCTCGTGTGCTTGTTTGGTTTTCTGGCTCTTGGACTTCTTCACTGGGTTTTGTTTTAACTGAAGAAGCCATGCCTGGAAAATGGATGGTCAATGCAGTGCAATACTGGTTGATCATTTTTCCTTCATCCCAATTGTGTGCTCACCACCAGAAAATTAGGTTGAGTCATATTCTGTGAACTGGAAAACCAAGCATTAACCGGAGGAGAAAGAGAATACCGGAACAGGAAGAAATGCAGTGCACTAGACGGATGAAGAAGAAGCTATTTTTCTAGGTTCAAAGCATTCTTCTTCAATCTTCAAGTTTTAAGTCTCCAAGAGGTATGTTTTCATGCCTCCATGGTACTCCAATAGTCTATTTAATGTTCATGTTCTTCCATTTTTATTACCACCGTGAGCATGCTCTGTCTATGTTCAATTCCTTCACTTTTGTCCTTTCTTATGACTATTCTACTCATATGATTTTGGTTGGGGAGCTTACAAGGCAACTGGATAGTGCTCATGTTAAGTTTCTACGAGGAGTTGCCAACCCTCTTGGCATTAAGGTATATGTAACAATGTCTTTCACTTGAAATGAAGAAGTAAAACCATGTGGTTTTGTGGATTTCTCACCCTACCAACAACACCCCCACCCCCAACAAAAAAAAACTTTTAAAAAATCACTTCTCTTGAAGCCACAATAGCCATTATTTTTTGTAGAGAAATCTCTTGTCAACTATAGATGCAAGAGATGCTTTGGTTTGGTTTGAACAAGCAATGCTTGATCCTATCATCTATTTTATGTTGTCATTGGTCTGAAAAAAGTTTCAAGATAGTGGATGGTGATATTTCTTTCATTTGCAGTAAATGGCAAAACTATCTACACCATGATCATGAAATTTTATCACAGAAATCTTATATGGTAATTTTCTAGTGACTTTTTATAGGTGAGTAGTAAAATGGATCCAACAGAGCTGGTTAAGCATTAACATTCTGAATACTCAAAATAAACCTGATAGAATAACAATGACTATCAGAATAGGAGCAGAGAACATGATGGTGAAAATCCCACACCTTATTAGAGCAATTCGCAATACAAGTCAAATTGTCACCTGGGTCAGTGACCCCTACTTGGAAATACTATTGAGGCATTTTGTGGTTTAAAAACCCACTCCTTTGATGCAATTAGGGCTAGGGTCGATGGTCATAAGATTTTATTAAAATGCTTCTTCTGCATTATTTTGGAGATTGGAGTTTTATAATGCATTGGATTTGTTTCAAATGCTGGTTTATATAATGCAATAGTAATGTTGTCTGGTTCCTTAGAAAGTTTATAATTTGAAAACATTCAGATCAAACATAACAATGAAAAATGGGACAGAGTGTAATAGAAACATATGCTTAAGAGAAGAATATGATTTCAAAGCACAATATATCTCCCTTCATCTTTAGTTGTTATTATCTATTTTTCTAGCAATGTTCAAAGAATTATTTTCCTAACAATCATTAACTGTATGCTATATTCTGGTAGGCTGAAATGAGAGCATTCTTTGATGTCCATGATCAAGAAGGAAGCTATCCCGAAGGTGCGCATCTAGAAATGACGAGTCAGAGTGTGTAGGAGGCTCTCAGACAATAACTAACAATGACCTGAGCTCAAGATATCACACACATTGTTACCCAAGGCTTAATGTTTCTCAATCACTTGAGCTTGCCTCTATTATATCAGAGAGACTGAGAAAGAGAAAGCTGGGATCACAACACAATCTCTCCTCTTTGGGCTTTCAAAAGTGTTGTTTTCTCCTCATCTATTTAAGGTTCACTGTCTTGTTTGTATAAGTTTTAACTTGAGTGTTTATGTTTTAGTCGTCTGCATTACATCCATAAATTGTTGACTATATGCTCAAGAAAGGAAGAAGTTCATAAATCAACCATGCTCTAAAGATATAAAATCTCCGAATGCAAGTTGTGATATTAAAATTCTAAAGTTATGATGATGATAGTATCTAAAGAGGTCACAACCTGAAGATGTTAAAATACACCTTTCTCCTCCAGAGCTGGATGCCTTTTCAATAGATGTGGTCGTTCTTTTCTCTCATAGTAAGGAAAGCTATATCAGCACAACATAGCTATTTGTGGTATTTAATTTTGTGTATTGTGTAGTGTATATACTTGCTTACCATGAATTAGACCTTCAAAGCTTCTTTGGGTCATGGATTTTGTAAGAAAAAGTAGGCAAATTCAGAATCTAAGTGCTAGCTGCCTAAGTACTTTAAAAAAAAAAAAAAAAAGTGATTGTAAGCAATACTTGGTTTTGATTAGTATACGTGTTAAGTTACGAGAAACAAATCTTGAGCAACAACTCTACTCTTGGAGCTGGTTTTTGCCTGTTTCTCAACTAACCATTCTCTATTGTGGTTTTATTATGAGTTGTGAAGAATTGCAATTTCTGTAAAATAGTAGGTAGCTCAACGAGAAATAGATTTTTTTTTCTCTCCTTTTTTGGGTTAATTCATTTCTATTTTGGTGGGTTTAAATTCTTTTCAATCTACATTTTTTTACTTATTTTTGGATTTTAGTTGGTGAAAATATGTAGATGAATGTTTCATACTCTTAGAAATGCAATTATAGTGAAAGAAGACATTATTTCAGAATTAAAATTTGATTTATTAATGATTCAAAATATTGAATCTTTTGTGTTTTTTCAATTGATTGTTTCTTTTCCTTTTATTTTGTGGCGGGCGAGAGAGCACTGACGTTTATTTATTTATTTTTGTTTATTTTTCTTAGTATCTCAAGTATTGGTTCCTTGAACTATACTAAGGAGGTAGGTAGAAATATGATGTTATATTATGAGTTCAATGGGTATTGAGTAGGGAGAGTGGTGCCATATTCCCGGTCATATTTACAATGCATGAGTATGAAATATTGTAGCAACATATGCATTTTTGTTAATTAATGAGTATAAAAAGTAAAACATTATTTTATTATTATTGTTGCCTTGCAAAAAAGGAGCCGATGGCAATGTTTATCGACTACTTTTTCGATAAACATAAACGTCCAATGGAGAAATGAATGAGTCTAACCTTATAAAAGAAGTGGGTTCCTTGAACTTACTATAGAAATGGTCCAAGCAGGCACAAATATTACACGCGAAAGCAAAACAGAACTGAATATGATGTATTTTAATAAAAAATGACGAAGGAATACAGTAGCTGATAATCAAAACAACCCCAAATGGGAACTTTGTAAGCAAAGGAGTAAGGCAAACTATAAATAAAGTCGTAATAAAGCTATAAATGAAAACTGTAAATGAAAGCAGCAAAGAAAGCTATAAATGAAAGTTGTAAAAATGAGGATAAAAAGAAATGAAAAATTGGAAAAAAAATTAGTAATTTGGTCGGAGATGAGTGTTAGTGTTATTCAATCTGGGATTCCTGCTTACTTTATACTTGTTGTGGTGCAGTTGCCGACTTTCGAACGTAGAGGAAATCCCGTTTCATGGCCTGTTCTTGATGGCTGAGAACGGAAAAGTCCTACCAATCGTGTTGAGGTGTGCAGTAGTTCATTGCCCATTGGTTCCGATGTTGATCGGGTACAGTCGCTGAAGACTTTTTTTGACGTCATCATCCATTTGGCAGAATTCGTATCGGCTTCGACTGAAAGTTACCATTGCAACGGATCGACTAAAAATGACATCAATACATACTCCCTCAAGTCCCGTTACTTTAATGGCGCGAATAGGTGAAGCGACGAGAATCGTACCCTTTTTAATTTGTAACCGTTCTTTGTCTGACAGAAAATGGAACGTCCCGATCAATGTAGAAAGGTGCTGACTTCTCGACTTCGAAGCCCACGAACGGTTAGTTTTTTGAAACTCCTCTTTAAATAACCGTGGCCCCATCATTCCTTTTTCACCGATACGAACTCCTTCTTCTGCAATAACTTTATTCTGCTTAGAATTCTATCTTCTTTGTGAAATTTTCTCCTGTTTACTGCATCCTTCTTGAATTAGTGAACCCCTAATTTTCCATGGCTACTCCCGTTGATCATTCCCCCCTTGCTCTGATCCACACCAAGGCCAACCTTTACGTCTTGGGTCCCCGACTTCTACCAACGGAAGTCACTGCGGAACATCTGCGATTCGTCTATCGAGAGGACTTCACCATTCTCTTGCTCCGGGATAATTTTTCCACTACCAGCCTTCCTTTTTCTTTCTGCTACTGGCCGCGTCTTCTGAAAGGCTACAGGGAATGGCGTGATCAATGCCAGTCTACCTATAGTGCCCTTTGGGACCAATGGGGCATCCGTGACGCCATTACAATGTCCGATTTTGAGATGACTTTCGACCGCAACTTGTTCTCGGTTGTCTTGGCGTTTTGGTCCTCAGCAATCAATGGCTTTATCTTTCCTCCCGGTATATTTTCTCCTACCATACTGGATATCTGCATTATCCTGGGCTGTCGTTGCGATGGTGATAAGATCCTAGCCCTACATGATGAAGAAAATTTACCTGTCGTTGAGGCCCATTTAGACAAATCCACCGCCTCCTACGACAATTTTATGGCGGCGCAAAGGGGTATTGGCCTCGTTCCGTCGGAATAGGAACAATCGGCTTTCCTCTGGCTATGGCTCTGCAAGTACATTCTCTGCTCCCATTCGGCGGGAATAAGTAATGAATACCGATACTATGTATCGGTTCTGCTAAGGAAGAAAAGACGCTGCTACATTGCTTCCCTGATTCTGGCCCTAGTGTATCGGCTAATGAACTAGATGACTTCAACTTTGCCGGCTAGGGGTGATCCGACAAATCTTGGAGGCCCCCTCTGGGTTATGCAACTGTAGCTCTATCAGTATCTCCCCCAATTCGGCGTCAATATAATTTTCGGAGGCTCCGCAGGTTTCGTCAATCAGGCTACCGGCTATCGGCTGTTGAAAGTCCCTACAAGCAGGTCTTCCATCGACACTATCATGGCTTACCTCCATCAGAATCAACTTCAGAATGCGCCTCACTTCTATCCTTACTTCACCCAAGAGATAGGCCCCCTCTGGCTAACAAAACTTGCCGAGGCACCGGAAGCTTCTTAAGAAACTATTTGGGCCCGAATGTTGTGCTTTCGAGAACTCCTTCTTGGTGTGAAACCAGGTGCTCGGAGCACTAAGTCTTCTTGTAAACGGTACAACCCACATTACTTTTCATGACAATTTGGGCTAATTCAAGACATCCTTACTGATCCTGGTCATATTTTCTCTTATTCTGTTATGCTTGTCCTATTGGCTGAAGATGTGAGAACTTTAGCCGACAGGCCTCTAATCATTCTCCGCTCTTTTGAGTATTCTCCTTTTCAAGTCATCAGGAAAGCCACACCAAACTTCAACCTGTGGTGGCGACTATTGCGCGAAATGCTTGTTTTCTGGCCCAGTCGAGACGTGGTTGCCCTGACTGGTGGGGTCGGTATCGGCAGAAAGAGAAGTGTCTGCACCAAAGAAAAGGAAGCAGAGCAAAGTCTTTATTAGTCCGGTCACAACGCCGCTGTTCCGCATGCCGCCAGCAAAAAGAACCTCTATACTGCCATCGGCCAATGAGGAAGAGGAAGAAGAAGAAGCAACCGTTCCTCCCTTGCTGAGGCGGTCAAAAAGACAACAAACCCTCTATACTCCGGCATTTGCTAAGGTTCGCTTGAAATATTTTCCTTTTCCCATGCTTTCATCCATCAGCTCAGAATTAACCACACATTACCTTTCTTTGCAGAAATAGAGGACCAGCCATCTGGTGATCTCTGATTCTTCTTCAGAATCATCGGCAATTATGCCCCCTGTCTCCTGTGGGAATAACAATGGCAGAGGAAGGGACTTCGGCGGTTCCACCTTCACCAGTGCTTGAAGTGCCTTCGTCATAGAAGATAGAGGCTGAAAAACCTGTTACGCCCCCAGTGGCCACTGCCCCGGAGCCTTCAACGAAACCTGCCCTTCCTCAACCAGTGATGACGGAGGCCGCGGTGTTGGAGCTTATGTGGAATCTGTTGGGAACAAATCTGCTGACAAACCCTTCTTCTCAAGATGCTATCAGCCGAGCCTTGTTGCTGTTAGCACGATTGACCTTTTCTGATGTCCTGATGGAATTGAGGCGCTTATCAGTCGACTATTTAGGGTAAATGCGATTTACCCGGTGCTTCTTTTCCAGTACTCAAAGCAAGCGGGACAAAGCTTCACGTCAACTTCAAGCTTTGGGAGCACTCCGAGATCAAGAAGCATTTCTTCAGACTCATCATCAGGAAGCCTCTGCTCGCCTAGGCATCCTTCAGGCTGATATTTCCGCTAGAGTCGAAAGAATTGAAAGCCTTGAGACGCACTTGCGAACTCTCCAAGAAGAGTTAGACTCTGAGAAACGGGCCTTGGACAAGAAGCTTAAGGCTGAAGACGCCTGTCGGCAGATAGTCTCTTTTGTTGAGGAAACGGCGACTAAGTATCTGGATGATCGACTCATGATGGAAGCTGAAGAAGAATTGCTCCAAATAGAATTACAACACTCAGACAAGTTGCTAAATGGGATGCAATCATCATGGGGTGACTTCCAAACTTACTTAGCCACCTTTTTCCGTAGTCCCGATGATGTTTGACTTTCTAGTACACAGGCTGGGGATGCCAAAATGCATCCACTTTCAACGGAGGAATCGGCTGCTGATCCTGAACCGACTCCGGAGGAACCTTCCGCCCTTGCAGAAGAGAAAGAAGAAACCCCGAGGGCGACTGATTCGCCTAAGAAAGATTCAAATCGGCTCACCATTGTTCTTTTTGCCCAATCGATCGAGACACCTCACACTCCGCCTGAGGGGGCTTGACTTTGGCTTCTTTTTTTTTTTTCTTTTTACAATGTAACAGCCATCTGATCGGCTCTTTTGCGATCAGCCATTTCACATGAAATACCAACATATATTTTTTGTCTCTCTGTTGTTTCTCTTCTTCTCTTTTTTTTCCCCCTCTTTTTTTCTTTTATTCTTTGTAGTCTTTTCCTACCAATGTTCCTTCCCAGAATATAGGATAAAACCTCTTTAAATACTTACCATTTATGGTATTATTTACTTCCTTCTCGTCGGGTGTCATCAACCAATAAGCTCCTCCATTGAATACCTAAGTAACAAAAAAAGGTCATTCCCATGAGGCGGACCACTTACCATAGCACGGGTCTTTAGGTGCCATAGTTAGTATAGTCTTTCGAACCATGTCTCCTACTTGAAAACTTCTTCCTCGCACTTTTCGATTGTAGGTTCTTGCTATCTTCTCCTTATGCCTTCTGATATTTTCCAATGCTATCCAACGATCCTCTTCGGTTTGGTCCAAACTCATTGCCAAAGCCAATCTGTGATCTTCAACCGACAAGTAATGTTGGTAAGCTACCCGGGCTGATCATAGTGATAATTCAACAGGCAGCATTGCATCTTGTCCATAAGTCAGCCGAAATGCAGTGAACCCAGTAGCGGTCTTGTAAGCATTCTGATATGCCCACAACGCCTCTTGAAGGGTTTCGTGTCATCTTCTGGGTTTTTCTTCTACCGACTTTTGAATCATACTGATCAAAGTCTTGTTTGTTGCCTCAGCTTGGCCGTTGGCTTGTGCATAATATGGGAATGAGTGAAGTAACTTAACCTAGAATTGGGATAGGAAGTTGCATACCTTGTCTCCTGTAAACATAGTCCTTTGATCGACTGTTATGGTTTCAGGTATGCCGAATCGGAAAAAGATATTTGCTAAAGGAAGGCGATCATGGCAGACTGGGTCACTCTAGTTAGGGTCTGTGCTTCTACCCACTTGGTAAAGTAGTCAGTTGCCACAAGAATGTAAGTGTGTCTTTTGGTTGATGGTGGGTGAATTTTGCCAATGACGTTTAGAGCCCAACCCCTAAATGGCCACGGCTTGATGATAGGGTGTAAGTCCGTGATGGGGGGTATGAGTTAATGGGTCGTGCTTCTAACATGCCTCACATCCAGCTGCGTAAGCTACACAATCCGTAGTCATAGTAGGCCAGTAAAAACCATGTCGTTGTAATGTCCATTTCAATTTAGGACCTACCTAGTAAGCATCACATAGGTCTTTATGTACTTCGACTAAGGCCTACACTGCTTCCCATTTGGACAAGCATTTTAGCAAAACTCCTATATAACTTCTTCTAAATAAGTCGTTCCCGATCAGTACGAAGCTCAATGCCTTGCACTTAAGCTCCCCCGAAGCCTGGCCTGTAGGCTTCCATAAGTATAAGATGATATCAAATCGCCAATCTTCCTCATGTCTCTCTTCTGATATCTATTAACATATTATCATTCCGACTCTTTTCTTGAAATCAGAAGCCGTCTGAGCTAAGTCGTTTGCCTGCCCCCCCCCCCCCTCAGTTCTTATCTCGAGGAACATAAGTCAAGATGATTTCTGAGAAGTTTTGCAGTAGCTCTTGCACCTCCTGTAACTTATCTGATAACACAGGGTTAGTGCATTTATATTCACCTGAAATCTGCTGGTTGATAACTTGAGAATCCCATGTTATATTGACCATTGGTGCGTCCAAAGCCTTTAAAATCCGAAGCCCCAGAATGAGAGTATCGTATTCTGCTTAATTATTGGAGGTTCCTTTACTCAATTCAAACAATATTTTTCCTTATCGTCCACCTGGAGCTTCTATAACCAAACCGACGCCAGTCTTACTTTGCGTGCTGGATCCATCAAACTCTAACCTCTATGGCTTATGTGAGATGTAACCCCAGTACTTTTTCCTTTTTAGTGTTGGGTACTTTCACACATGAATGCTTGGTTAAGAAATCGGATGGCTTGACCCTTCATCGCTTTCAAAATTAAATGAGTTAAGGAAAAAGTTTGTAACTTGATAGCCCATTTCATTAACTATCCTTACAACAATGGCCGGTTCAGCAAATATTTAACGAGATTAATTTTGCATAGGACTTGCACTTCCCTAGGTAGCATGTAATATTCTAGCTTTACACATGCATAATATAAAGACAAACATAATTTCTCAACAGGGGAATACCTGGTCTCAGTGTCCGTCAAATTTTGAGTAAGGTAGTAGACTATTCTTTCAACCCTTTGAGCATTGTCCTGAGCCAGCAGACAACCGATAGATTCTAAAGCCACAATTTCAAAGGTATCTTATCTCATGGAGGCATCAAAACTGGCGGTCGTGACAAGGCTGCCTTAATCTGATCAAACACCGTTTGATGCTCCGGTTGCCAGACGAAGTCCAATGATGACTTTAAACGGAGCAAAGAAGAGAACACATTCTGCTTACCTGCGGCATTTGACAGAAAACGTCACAAGAGGTAGAGTTTCCCTAAGAAACTATGAAGCTCCTTTTTAGTTCGCGATGGCCTTGTCTGCAGAATATCCCTTGCTTTATTCTAATCCATCTCAATCCCTCTTTGATGTACCAAGAACCCGAGGAAATTTTCGGCTGAAACTCCGAAGGCGCACTTAGCTGGGTTGATTTTTAACCGGTGCTGGCGCATTCTAAGGAAAGCCTGCTCTAACCACTGCAGGTATTGCGAAAAAGTGGGTGACTTGACTACTAAGTCATCAATGTAAACTTCCATGGTTTTGCCGATGAGGTCATGGAAGATGAGGTCACAAGAAGGTGAGTTTCCCTAAGAAACTATGAAGCTCCTTTTTAGTTCGCAATGGCCTTGTCTGCAGAATATCCCTTACTTTATTCTAATCCATCTCAATCCCTCTTTGATGCACCAAGAACCCGAGGAAATTTTCGGCTGAAACTCTGAAGGCGCACTTAGCTGGGTTGATTTTTAACCGGTGCTGGCGTATTCTAAGGAAAGCCTGCTCTAACCACTGCAGGTATTGCAAAAAAGTGGGCGACTTGACTACTAAGTCATCAATGTAAACTTCCATGGTTTTGCCGATGAGGTCATGGAAGATGAGATTCATGGCTCTTTGAAACGTAGCTCCAGTGTTCTTTAATTCGAAAGGCATCACTATCCATTCGAATAAACCAATAGATCTTGAGCAACGAAAAGCTGTCTTCCTGGTATCTTCTTCAGCTATGAATATCTGGTTGTATCTAGAGTATTCGTCCATGAAGCTTAAGAATTGGTTCATTGCAGTGGAATCTACCAGCATATCGACCATCGGCATGGTGTATTCATCCTTCAGGGTGGCTAAATTCAAATTTCTAAAATCAATGCAAACCCATAGTTGTCCGTTCTTCTTAATAACGGGTACAATATTGGATACCCAATCTGCATATCGGCAAGTACGAATGAAATCACAATGAAGCAACCTCTCAATTTCTTCCTTGATCTTGGGTAAGAGAGCAGGATTGAAACGTTGGGCAAGCTATTTGTGAGGCCTAAAACCTTCTTTGATTGGCAAGCAATGTTCTACAATGCCTCTATCCAATCCTGGCATCTTATGATAATCCCACGCGAAACAGTCTTTGTACCTGCAAACCAATACTGTTAGCGCGTTCCATTGATCGAAAGTTAAACACAAACTTACCTTTATTGTCCTTTTCTTTCCAAGTTCCCCGATGTCTAAACCAAGAGCATGCCAAATGTCAGGGTCCTCTATTTTTGGACATTAATCCTTTAGCCCTTCTATTGTGATCTGGTTATAAGCCATTGTAAGTTTGGAGTAATGGCTCGGGTCAAAAGTAGAACGGTAAAATACTACCTCATTCATGTGCACTTCTATGGAAAACGGATTGGAGTCAGTTGGTATCCTTTCTACTTGTTCTCCGTCCCAAATCAACATCATTTGGTGAAGTGTTGACGGAACGCAATGATTTGCATGAATCCAATCCCTACTAAGTAAGACCGATTATGCCAACTTTGCCGTGATTACAAAGAAAACAGTCATCCTAACCTTGGATCCTACGGTCACCTCGAAAATGATAACCCCTTCTGCTTTAGCAGCCTCCTCTGTGAAATTAAGCATCTGTACATCAATGGAAGTTAGATCGTGGTAATCCTTACCTAACTACCTTAAAGTTGCCAACGACATTACATTCAGCACAGCTCCTCCATTAATAAAAACCCGAGAGAAAGGTCTTCCATTGATGTGTGACTTAATGTATAGCGGTTTGAGGTGATTCAAATGTTCTGTCGTAGGGATCGGAAAGAGCATCCCTTCCGATGGTGTTTTAAACTCGATAAGCTCAACAGCTGCTTCTTCTATTGTGTAATAATCTTCTTCTACTGCTTCTTGCTTAGCTTTAGCTCGAAATTGTGACGGAAGAATGCTGAACATATTTTGACTCATGGAAACACATACCTATTTCTCCAACCATTCTTCCAATGCCTGCTTCTGCTGAGCTCATCTCCTTTGTTCCCGTCATTTCTGAGTTTTTGTGAGTTGGGAACAATGGTCTGAGAAGAATGACGCTTTACGAGGCACACGAACTGTAAATTTCTCATTATTCCCCTGGAAATGGGCCACAAATGTTGGAACTATAAACCGAGTGAAAACTTACGGCTGACCATCTAACCTTTGGATTGTTGGTTTGTTTCCTTCCAATTGCCTCTTGATGGGAGAATTTCCTAGCTCATACTCCTTGTCTTCTACGCATGTCTGCACTATGCTTGCATCTGATGCTTGTCAGCAAAGCTTACCCTTCTCTCTTGCAACGCCTTCTGTATTATGTTCCTGAAAAGTATTATGGGAAAATGAATTGTGCCACTTACAGTATTTCTTATCCTTCAATTCATTTAGCCCCAGAAGTTTATGACCGAATGGTAGACGAACCTGCTTGTCTTTAACCATTTGATCGAAGATTTGTTCAGCCCTGAATACATCGAAAGTATATATGGATGGGCTTGCAGGAGAAGCTTCCTCCTTCTCTTTGCCAGGCTTCAAAAAAGGGCAAGTGTAAGATGCACTTTTTACTAATTCGGCTGTCATTACGTCTAGAACTTGTTCTTCCTCATTATCAGTAACATCATCCACTACCGATATCATGGTTTATCCTTGAGAAAACTTAACTGACCGCATTTTCTCTTTTTCCTTGATCATTTCTTCTATCCTGACGACTTGAGATAGCAAATGGTATAGATCAGAAAAATCTTATAGAATAAGGTGTTCCTTGAGTTGCGGATGCATTCTACTAATGGCTATCCAGGCACACTCCATTTTCGGTAATTGGGTGGTGCATTTGGCCTTAATTTGCCGGAGACGCTCGATGAAATCTGTCACACCTTCAGATGATCTCTATTTAACTGCCAAAAGATCAGCAATGGACACCTCAGGTGTTGGTTTAAAGAAACGCTCATGGAAGATTCATTCCATATCAGCCCATGAGTGGACGGATCTGGGCGTTAGGTTTGCATACCAGTTAAATGCTGCCCTTGTCAAGGATAATGAGAATAACTGCAATTTATGCCCCTGAGCATTCTGCCTTTGTTCAAAATTATGAAACTCGTTCTACAGCAAAGGTCGGAATACTGTGGCCAACTGCAGAATAAGGCTCTGAATGAGTTCAACGATACACTGCTCCATAGCCTGTTGTATGGCAGTTAGAGAAGCAGGGAGGAGACGAAGTCTGCACCCCCTTATTGCTCAACAAGAGTAAACCGGGTGCTCCTAGATGTTGTCATGGTGGAATCAAAAGCTCCCCGTAAAGTTCGAACGGTAGGTCGATCGGACGATTCTGATGAAAGCCCCGGGGACTGTAGCTGAGAATTAGTCATAACACGTTCTGAATGCAATTGTATGCAACAACTACCCTTTGGGTCCCACTGGATGTGCCAATTTATGTTGCCTTACGAAAAGGGAGCCGATGGCAATGTTGATTGGCTGCTCTTTCGATGAACATAAACAGTTCGATGGAGAAATGAATGAGTTGGACCTTTTAAAAGAGATGGGTTCTTTGAACTTATTATAAAAATGGTTCAAGCAGGCAGAAATATTGCACGCGAAAGTAAAACAGAACTGAATGGAATGTATTTCAATAAAAAATGACAAAGGAATACAGTAGTTGATAATCAAAACAACCCCAAACAGGAACTTTGTAAGCAAAGGAGTAAGGCAAATTATAAACAAAGTTGTAAACAAAGCCGTAAGAAAGCTATAAATGAAAGCTGTAAACGAAAGCAACAAAGAAAGCTGTAAAAATACGGATAAAAATGAAAAAAAAAAATTGGTAATTTGGTCGGAGATGAGTGTTGGTGTTGTTCAATATGGGACTCCTGCTTACTTTATATTTGCTGTGGTGCAGTTGTCGACTTTCGAACATGGAGGAAATCCCGTTTCGTGGCCCACTCTTGATGACTGAGAATGGTAATGTCTTGCCGATGGTGCCGAGGTGTGCGGATGATAGTTCATCGGCCTTTAATTTCGATGTTAATCGGGTACAACCGCTGAAGACTTTTCTTGGCGTCGTCATCCGTTTGACAAAATTCGTATCAATTTCGGTTGAAAATTACCATTGCAACGGATCAATTAAAAATGACGTCAACAATTATAAAATTTAAATTCTCTCCAAATGCATGTATCTTTTTCTTTCCTTATTATTATACCATAATGATTAGTCCAAGTGATTAAGTTATCATCCGAGTGCAAACAAACATCAATTGATTTTTTTTTTTTTTTACTGTTAAGAAAATTTTTACTTGTTCTTTTTTATGATATTTTGAAGCTTTTTTGAATTATATTATTAGGTTAGTGATAGCAACTAACAAAGTTCATAAAAAAATAAAAATAAAGAGAGTCAGTTGCTATTTATTTTATTTAAATGTATACACTATATAAGTAATAGAACAAAAATTTTGTGGTACTTATTAAAAAAATATTCTTCAAATTATTTTATTAAGAGTAATTCTTGTTGGAGATTTTTCAACTAAGAAATTATTCACAAAATTTATTTAATTACAAATACTTAAAAATTTTATTTAATCATCGGGTAAGATCTTCGTAAATAGTGCCGAATTATCAACTAGTTCAAAACCAATGGAGCAAATACGTGATCTAATCAAACCATATATTCCAAGTTCTTTGGCACATGTGGACTTAAGAAATTATACACTAACAATTTCCTCACAAGGATCCAACACAAATTGGAGAAAAAGAAAATATCATCACAATGAAACAAATGTCAAATAGTTTGGTAAATCTTTATCCGTGCTAGGAAGAAAATAAGAGAGACCGTCCATCCCACTAGGAATGTGAAAGATACTCGCATTTGAAAATTTACGAAATTGGTTTCCTTATGTAAATACTTTTTTTCTTTCACCTAATGCACTTTGTTAAGGGTAAGTTTGGTTCAAGTGAAAGTGGGAAGGAAAATAGGAGGAGAAGAAAAATAGAAGGTAAATGTTTGATTTACTTCGTTTGGTTTGAATGATTATAGGGAGGGAAGTATATGTGGAAGGGAATTAGACCCCTTCCACATAAGCTTTTTCTTCCTCTCCATTCTGGAGAGTTTGGGAGGTAAATGAAAGTTAAAAAACCCTCTTGTCTTAGGATATTTTTATTATTACAATTCTATCCTCAATGCAATATCTTGAGTTTGGGCTCATGAAATTATTGATTTTTTTTTTCTTTCCTCCTGAAAGTATGTTATAGTAGTTGCATTCAAATCATATTTGTATTTTTTTAATTAAATATATCAACGAAATAATTTATAACAATTAGACTTGTAATTAAAAGTTATTATTTTAGATAATTGAATTTCTAATTTATGAAATTTATTTTATTCTCAAAAAATTAATAATAGTAGAAGAATATTCTTGTTGATAATTTATGAAAGTTTGACATGGTATTATTCATTTTCAATGATGATGATGCATAACATATATATATATATATATATATATATATATATATATATAACATTTAAAAGAAAAAGAAAAAGACTTACTTTGCAAATTTTTTATGAATTAGCCTTATGGGTATAATAGCAATTCAATAATTATTTCCTCAATTTATACCTTATAATCAAATAATGAAAAGTAAATCATATTTACTACCCTTCCCCCAACAAAACAAGATGAAAGTAATTATATTTACTTCTCTTGATAGAAGTAAAATGTTCCACTCCTCCGCCCCTTTCCCCTTTCCTTCGCGAACCAAACTTAGCCTAAAAAAATAAAAAAAGTAAAGAGCACACGCATATATTCAAATTTTTAATATGGAAGTTAAAACTTGAACATGGTTAGGGACATAATTAAAACCTTAAGGACAAAGTTATATAAAAGAATATTACAAATTTTATTTTATTTTTAGAGTGAAAGGCAAAATGTATATAAATTAAAAAAAATATTTTCAAAAGAAATAAGTAAATTTTCAATTGAGAAACATCACTTTCAATTTCTATTGAATTCGTCTAGTCTCGGAAAACTTTTTCATTCTTTTATTTTTGTAATATATAGCAATGGCATTCAGGCCAAGCCCTCACGGTTTTATGCCGAGTCGATCTCAACCATAGGCGGGTCGGTTCATATCAGGCTCAGAGCCACTCGAACCAGTTCTTGGGCCGTACGATCGGTCTTAGCCATAGGTGAGACCGTGTCCGGCCGGGCGTAATGGACCAGTCTCTCGGACTACGGTTCAAACGGGGTCCTCTTTTTTTTTTTTCTCCTAAGGTTTTAAATTTTTTTTAATAATTTAAGTAACACAATTGTTTTAATTATAAAAAAAACACCTTAAAGTGATGGAATAATTTGACTTGAACTCTTACCGATTTTATTAATTAATAAAATAAAATTTATATAAGAAGGAATTTAATACTTAGACCTCTTAAAAAGAACTAAAATATGAAGAATTTACTTGAATAATTAAAAAATATATGCTCAATAAAATTCTATTCTAATATTTTTTTAGAGAAAATAAAGAGTATTGAAGATTATGAGAGTAAGAATAATGAAAATATGGAGTTGAAGAAAGTTTATAATATTTGGTGAATTTTGGAGTCAATTAAAAAAGTATTTATAAAATTTTAAAAGTTGGGATAAATTAGCCGTTAGAGAATGGGTAAAATTATCTTAAAATGAATGAAATAGCCATTGTTGCCAGTCCGCGGATGGTCTACGAACTCAGTTGAACCGAATTGGCACGAACCAACCAGCTTTAAGATGATCAAATCAACTATGAGTCTAGGATCGTCACGAACCGACCTTTAAAACCAACCCAATCAGGACAGTTCTATTAAAGAGCCAGCTATGGCCGCCACCCCCACCCCCACCCCAAAAAAAGAAAATTTTGAAAACCCCCTATACATATTTAAAATATTTAAATTGGCTCTCCTAATAATTTTTTTAAATATATTTTAATATGGACTCTCTCTAAAAAACTCTAAAAATATTTTTAAATATTGTTATTCTAATTTAAAATTATAATTATACTATTAGTATTATTTATCTATTTATTTTCCTTTTAATAAAAAATACGAATTTATTTTAAATATAAAGTTAGTAAAACATAGTACTAATTTAAATTTTACTTTCATTTTTTCATTTAGGGAATTTTTAACTTTCATAATTATTGGTAAATGTTTTATTTTATTTACTTTATTTTCTCATACTTTTGTTTATAAATTTTATAAGAACTTTATTTATTATTAATATATTAATTATATAAATAATATATATTATTATTATAATATTTTGACATAATATAATTAATACTACAAATTCTCAAGATTAGCTGTCAAATCCAATAGTCATTGCAAGTAATACATATTGAAGTATTTCTTCAAAATAAAGACATTGTATCATGATCGCGATTGAAATTTGATGACCCCATTTTTCACGTCCAATAGACTAGATGAGTAGAGCTCCCTTTGGTGTTGCATGGGGATATGCATGTCCGGCTGCTGGGGCTCTGATCTGATGCACCGAGTCTTGGATATATTTGGTGATTTTTTCGAGCCAAGAATCAGTCGCCTTTCTCGCGTCATTTCATTTCATTTGACACTAGCCTACTATAACATGGATTCATATATATCGTCGTTTCACTAAAATTTTATAAATAATTTAATGTTTTTGAAATGACATTTTTTTATGTACAAATTAATATCGCGAAATGTGTCTTAAAAATGTATTTGACTTTGATCTAATTTTAATTATGAGAATAATTTAATGCGATTTAATCAAAGTGCGTGACTATCAGGACAGTTACGGGTCTCTGAATTAGTAGTATATTCTAAAGGCTTTAAAATTAAATCTCTGCTTTACAGGTAAACTTGTGCAGTGCAAAACCCAACAATATAGCCGACCACTTCCATTGTGAAAATGAAGACTGCTGGAATTATGAGCCACATGTCTGCCATTTACTCGATTACAACTCTGTTTGCCTGTTTTTCCTTTGTCAATTCTCAGCTGAACCGCTTCATCATTATGGGCATCACCAGTGAATTTATTCGGGGACTTTGCCGCTAAGGCTAGTCTCCGAATCTTCAAGTTGTTCAACACGGATCAATATTCAATCAGGATAGCGAGAGGCACGCTCTGTAGTCTGTATTCTCATATTCAAGACGGATCAATATTCAAGTTGTTGTGTATTTTAAAACGTACAATAATTTAATATTTTTAGTTTAGGTCTGTTGGGTGTCCTTATGTTGCACTTCTCCTAAACAGAATTTGTTTTAATGGAATTAAAAATAATATATAGTATATATGTTAATATAAAAAAAATATAATATATTGTGAATAAAAAATAATTATTAAAAAATATAAATTCTTAAGATTAGTTTTTTAATTAGATTAAATATTTGAATTCGATTGAGTTCTAATTCAAATGCAACCCTACTATTTTCTAAATTTTCTTAGTACATGAATATGTTACTTCAACTACAGGGTCAAGGCTTGTTTTGGTTTGTGAATGGGAGATAGAGAGGAAAAAAGAGAAGAAGTGGCACATTTTACTTTCACTAGAGGAAGTTAATATTTTTATTCTTATCCTCTTTGGTTGGAATGAAAATAGAAAGGGAAAAAGAGAGAGAATAATTAATTTAGTTTATTATTTTATTCATCATTATCTATTTTATTAAAATTTTTAATATTAAAAATGTAGTCAATATTGTCGTTATTATTCTTATTTTATTTTCTCTCTCTCAATCCCTCCAAATTGGGAGGGAAGAAAATGCTTATGTGGAGGGGGAGGTGTACCTCCTCTCGATTTACCTCTCCTCTGCATCTACATATAACCAAACAAGGTAAATATCTCATTTACCTCTACATTTACTTCTACAAAATAGTGTAACCAAACCAAGCCTAAGGTTTGTTTGATAAAATTGAAATTTAAAGATTGAAAATTAAAATTTGAAAATTGAAGTTTGAATATTGAATCTGAAATCTGAAGTCTAAATCCGAAGTTTGAATTAATTATAATTCACTTTTTAAACTATATATTATTATAATTTAAATTACATATAAAAAATATATTAATAATTAGATGAATATTCAACGCATTCAAACTTCAAATTTAAATAATTTTTAATTCACTTGGGATTTCAATACGTTTTAATCAATTAAATGATAACAAAAAACTGTTATCAAATGCATTTAATTAATTAAAAGCTTAATATTAATCGTTATTAAATATATTTAATAAACAAGTACTTAATTCATTTAGTTTTAAAGGTTAGATTGAATTACTAAACATGCCCTTACATTTGATTAGCCTGCTTTGTGTGGTGCCATAATTTTTTAATATTTTTATTCAAAATTTTTAACATGATAAAATATAATGTTAATTGATTAAGATTTTGAGTTTAATTTACATCTTTATCTCTTAATGTATAAAAAAAATTATTATAGATATGAAAGGAGAAATAACTATCGAGTCCAGAAAACTTTGTAAAGTCACATAAACTAAATCAATAATTTATTTTTTAATATTAAATTAATTATTTCGTTAGTAAAATATTATTTTTCTAACGACTCTCGGTATTGGCATTAATACTCACAGAATACTTAGGTTAATCTATTTGTTATAGTAGTATAAGATTTTTTAGAATAGAACTTTGTGGAAAATGAATTTCAATACTAATTTGGATTCCTTATACACCAAAGGGTAAAAACATTTGCTAAATAGAAAAAGAAAAAAAATTAAAAAATTCTTCAAAATTAAATATTCCATTTTAACTTGTCACAAACATTGTGGATAGTATTTGAATTATAGGCTACTATCGTATCTCTATTGATTAATGGGTTAGTAATTAATTACTTAAGTTTAAATAAAAAATATATTTACTAAGAAAGTGAAACATTTATTTTTTTAAAAATCATCAATTTAGTCCTTAAATTATGTTGCCAATAAGGTCCTTATATTTCAACTATTTTTTAAAAATGTTTTCAATCCTTAAACTACTTTTTATCAATTAAATTAGTCCTGCCCCATATCCACAGCAAAAGCTCATTAAACTTTGCACGGAAAGTATACAACAGAAGAGGTATAAGACATATGCTTTGATTAAGGCTTTACTTGGACAAGAATTTTTTTAAATTTATTCTAATTTAAAATTTTATTTTAATTTTAAAAAATTATTATTTTATATATTTTCGTTTTTTAATAACTTTAATATAGTTACAACATATTATATTCTCTTTTTTTAATCTAATCTTAAATTTCACTAATATTATATATTTAATAATTTTTTATTATATTAAAATAAACTTATATCAATCTAATCACTAAAATGAACAACGTGAGAAGGGCATGCAAAATTTAGTCAAACTTTGTTGCGAATTTAGTGGCTCCTACAAAATAATTTAGGGACTTTGAAAGTTAAAATAAAGTATAAAAATTATGTTAACGATATAATCTTTTCATGCTAAAAAGAATGTCAATCTAAGCAAATGACAAACAGATTAAGAAATTGTTAAAATTTATATAATTACAATAAAATTGACTATTATATCCATGAATAAAAATAAATCTTCATTAATTAGATTAGGAATGCACACAGAGTTAAATATTTATTGAAGAGTTAAAGAAGAGATAAATTAAAAATATATATAATAAATATGTTTTTAATTTATAAAATTAATAAATATTTTAATACAATAAAAATAAAAAATTTTGACTATGGGAGTAGTTGAATAACAATTTTGGGGAATTTCCGTTTATATTTTGATGTTGTACAACAATATGATTAGGCTATAAATGGAGCAAAAAAAAGGCCCAATTAGAAGTTGCAGCCTGGTTTTGATCGCTGGATTTGTATTGCCAATGATCCAAATCCAGTCAACAAAATTATTCCATCGGGTCATGGGGGTCTTTATGATTTTTCTTAGATGGCCACTTTTATCGAACTTGTTTCTCTAGTTGGACCAGAAGTTGTATTTGTAAGAAGCAAAACTCTTTTATAAGAAATTAGGCTGTACGTGGTCGACTCTATTAAAGCCCAATTAATGGCCAGCTTGAGGGCCCATAATCATAAAAATGGACATTGACCCTCGGATCGAATTCAGAAAAGAAAATCTCAGCCGTTCCATTTAGGTTACGTTTTCAATTCCCAATATAAGCCTTACGCCTATTTCCTTCCCTTCAGTTAGCTTGGTTAGGGTTTTCATTCTCCATAACCTCCAAAAAGCCCCGAATCTGGATCGAAGAGGTTAAAGAGACGGCTCCGCCGCTGTCCGCCTTGACAGAGCCTTAGCAGCATCGTCTTGGCCCTCATTTTGCCCCAAAAAATCTCTTCAGTTCATTTCTAGGGTTTTAGCTGTACAGAAATACTGTTGTAGCTAGATAGTTGAAAGACTGAACTCTGTCAAAATGGTGTCCAAGGTATCAAAGTCTGAAAAGAAAGCTGCTTATGATCAGAAGCTTTGCCAGCTCCTGGATGAATACTCTCAGGTGCTTGTGGCGGCCGCTGATAATGTTGGATCAAATCAGCTCCAGGGCATTAGGAAGGGTTTGAGAGGTGACTCTGTGGTGCTGATGGGAAAGAACACTATGATGAAGAGGACAATCAGAGTCCACGCTGAGAAGACCGGAAACAATGCCATCCTCAATCTGATCCCCCTGCTTGTTGTAAGTTTTGTTTTGTTTTTTTTTTTTGTTCTATTTAATTTTCAGATTTGTGTTTTCGGTTGATGCATAGTAAATTCTTGACTTGAGAAATGGTGGAGAAAGATAATTTAAATTTTATTTTCTTTTTTGATAGGGAAATGTTGGTTTGATTTTTACCAAGGGTGACTTGAAGGAGGTGAGAGAGGAGGTCGCAAAATACAAGGTAGGTGATGGTATTCAATTGAGGACCTGTTTCATTCCCTCGTATTATTTTAGCTGTAGTTGAGATGATTTTTTTTTTTGAATTTTTAATATGACTATATGATGATAGCTTAAGTAGCTGTAGTTACATCTTGGCTACTATGGTGGAAATTGTTTTTTAGCTGGATTTATAATGCAAAATATTATTGTTACATGTGCTGTTCTGTGTTGTGTTACCACTTTCAAATTTGGTAAAAGTTACGGCAAAAAGATTGTTGTATAGCTTATATTGAATCTGAATTGCATTATTCATCTTGTCCTATATACGCAGGCTCATGATTAATAGGCTTCTAAATGGCATGTCATGGTGTAGGATCTTTCTAGCAATATATGAATGATATGAGTAATGTATTCCAGTAATGGGATATGGGAATGGACTTGTTTTTCTGTGCCGTAGGTGCATTAGATACTGTTCTTGTACTTTGGTCTTTGATTGTGCTCTCATTATTTGTAATAATGTTTGAATACTCCTTAATTTCTTTTGGATGGTCAGAATTAATGGTGACCGACACAATGCTTTTGCTTTTTAAAATAAGAGTAACCCTGGTTTTTTTGTAAGATTTCCGGTTGATTGTGCTCTCATTATTTGTAATAATGTTTGAATGCTCCTTAATGCCTTTTGGATGGTCAGAATTAATGGTGACCAACAAAATGCTTGTGCTTTTCAAAATAAGAGTAACCCTGTTTTTTTTTTCTAAGTTCTACGGTGGAACTTATGTTTTAAAATTTTCTGCCATTACTTACAGAAATATTAACTTCTGTATTTATGTAAATTCATCATACAGTCCATCTTTTCCTCATTAATTGCGTAAATAAATCTTTCAGTGAAGTTTAGTCATGTGTTGTTTTGCAATTATGTTTCTGCATGCCTCAGTGTAATTGTTTTCCTTGATATCTTTGACATACTATTTCATGCTCATTTTCGCTTCCTTATTGGTTTCCCCCCCTTAAATGACCAAACTGCTTCTTTATTAGGTTGGAGCTCCTGCTCGTGTTGGTTTGGTGGCACCAGTTGATGTTGTTGTCCCACCTGGCAACACTGGTCTTGATCCATCTCAGACCTCTTTCTTCCAGGTCTTACTTACTCCCTGTTTTTCTTTTTTTCAGCCTCCGAATGTCATCTCATATATGCCTTGTGTGTAGGTGCTGAACATTCCCACCAAGATTAACAAGGGTACTGTTGAAATTATCACTCCTGTGGAGCTTATTAGAAAGGGTGACAAAGTGGGTTCTTCTGAAGCTGCTCTGCTTGCAAAGCTTGGGATTAGGCCCTTTTCTTATGGTCTTGTTGTCCTCTCTGTGTATGATAATGGATCTGTTTTCAGCCCTGAGGTCCTTGATCTGACTGAAGATGACTTGGTTGAAAAGTTTGTATTGGGAGTTTCACAAGTTACTGCATTGTCATTGGCCGTGTCATATCCAACACTTGCTGCTGCACCGCACATGTTCATCAATGCCTACAAGAATGTGTTGGCTATTGCTGTTGAAACCGAATACTCCTTCCCACAGGCTGACAAGGTGAAGGAGTACCTTGAGGTATGCATCTTATTGTGATACTGATGTTTTGTTGATTTTTATTTTTTTTTTGCTTATGGTTTTGTTTAAATCTTTTTGTCTGGAAAATCCTGCAGGATCCTAGCAAGTTTGCTGTTGCTGTTGCTCCAGCTGCTGCTGCGGCTGATTCTGGTGCTGCTGCTGCTCCAGCTGCTGCTACTGAAGAGAAGAAGGATGAACCTGCTGAGGAGTCAGATGATGACATGGGATTCAGTCTTTTTGATTAGGTTCAGTTTTGTTGTTATGAAACAATAGATCTTAGAAGGGTCTTTTATTGGCTGTAGACTTGAATATGTTGTTTTGATGTTTTAACTGGGATGGTTGTAGGTTGCTATTTTGCAGTTTTGAGTATATTTCAGACAAATATATAAACTAGTTGTCTTTTGCTTGTGATGTTTTATCCCCTGAGCACCAGGGTAATTCTTTAAAATCTTAGGAGATTTTTGGAGTTACATGTTTGCCAGGAGAGAATACTAAGAGGGACTATCAATTGGCGTAGCACATAATTCGTCGAAGTGGATGGGTATGTAGCGAATGGTTGCTTTCGGTATCCTTTGGAGTTATGTACGTAATTTGCCTATATTCACAGGATTATATAAATATTAAAACATATTACGATTATACGAATATTAAAATATGTTATTTTGTTAAAAAAAAATTTATACGTGATTATTTTTTAAAATATTAGATTTTTATTGGTTTTGATTTGGACTGTGAAAGTACTATGTAACTTATCGCAATTTGTGCGATTCTAAATATTGTAAATATTGTACGGTAAGGCCTAAGTGATTTTCTTCCCCCCCTTCCCACTCTTGATACTCTCTCCTCTTTATTACGATATACCTGGGTTTTCGAGTTATTATTATTATGGCAAAGTGATTACAACGCACTTGGATTTCAGAGTCGTATTTTATCCGCTGGAATTTTGTTGCTACCATAATATTCCAACTTCATGTTCGTTTCCAGTGTCATGAGGGAAAGTTTATTGTATTTGTTGGATCAGATCATCGCCTAATTCCATTTGCTTGTGTTTGCTATGAAAAAAATCTGAAGTTGATCGAAAACTCTCAATAGTCTTTCTATTTCTGGCAGCTATTTTTCTTTAGAGCCAACAAACAGATCCGTTTCATAACTAACCGGCCTCATCAGTTTCATGTGACCGTTTTTATGGGCCGGTCCGAAAGGGAGCCACGAGGACCCCAGGCATAACGATGTTTTCTACGTAGGTCTGGCTCGTCCTTGAAACTCCGCTACTTTTTCGTGTTGCCTGATTTATAACACATATCGCTCCCCTTTGCAGGGTGGCAAAATTTGTCGTCTAAGCCATAATGTGCTTGATAATTATACTTGAATTTAAGTTTAGATGTCAGTGATGACCCAAAGCCAACTGATAATGTCAAAGAGATGATCATAAATACCCGTATTAGTAGGTCTACAAGAGCCTAAAACGCAAACTATAAGTTGTGATTGGGTTTAGACCAACAATCCATGTAGATTAAGAGAACTATTGGTTGTTGGTTGATTGTAACACGGTAATACTTGTCAAATTCATTATTGATAAATTCAATATATAGAATATGCACTTCGAATTTTCTTACTCAATTTTCTCTCTTACCTTTTTTCTCATTCTCAATAAATCGCTAGTTATCCCCTCAAAGAGTTTAAAATAACCTTTGTATACCTTTTAACTAAACTTTCCCTCTATAGCCAGGAGGTTGAGAATCTAGCTGTAAGTTAGAGGAGCAAAGTTCAAATTTTGATTTCTCGTTCCGAAGTATCCAAGAAAGAAAAAACAGTTCCAATGAAATTCAACCTAGAAAACTGATTTTAACAAATTATTGACTGTCCAAACAAGAAATGAAGTGATACTGTATCCTGTCTTCATTTATTATTCTTTTTTTCATATTAAAAAAAAAAAAGAAAAACGTATCCTCCTTCGGATTTCACGAAGTATTATCTTTCATCAAATAAGTAATAGTAGTACTAGATTTCAAATAGTAGATGGTTAGATGATATCATCAACAAACCACGGGGACAGAAATCAAAGCAAGAATAGAAACGTGAAGTGAAGAATCAGAGATTGCTTATACTATTTTGAGTTTCTCTGAATTTGAATTAGTGGAATCCACTAAGGAGTTGTGCTAGACATAGAATATCAAAGCATCAAGAAACAAAAAAGGTAGAATTAAAGAAGCAAATGCACTTAGACTTAAAATTACATTGTCCAGATAATGTTGGCTAATTATGCTACTAATTTAATAGGTTTGTCCCCCTTTCATTTGGCTGGTGGGGTACGTAATTTTGAGGTTGCCGCATGATGATCCAATATTATATCCTTTCCCATCCTCTCCCCTTCCCCCTTTTTAGCTGCGTAGATTTTCCAATATTATCTTATCTTTGCAATTCATGAACGCAGTTAAGGAACAACTAGAATTGCAAACTTTGAAGCATCTTCTCGCGAGCAACTCGCAAGTTATTCAATCAAAGCTTGGTTCGAATTCAATATTGACTGAGCTCGAATCGAGCCTTAAATTAAATGAGTCGAGCTCGAGCTTAACAGAGCTTGACTTGAAACTCGTTTAAAATTCAACTCTGAATGCTCGATTGGTGAACTCGAATTCAAATTTGAATTTGAATTCGAATTCGAATAAATAAATGTATAAATAATATATATATATATATATATATATATATTGTTATAATATATGAAAGCATATTTATAAATTTTATTACTCAAATATATTCTATATCTATATAAATATGTATTTTATTATCATTTTACTAAAAAATAATTATACAATGGATAATAAAAATTACTGTACCTTACAATCTTTTTTTTTTTGGCTAAAGTACCTTGAAATATTCTTGCTAATTTATATTAGTAATATCACATTATTGTAACTCTATAACACAAAAAGTCAATCATTATTCATTATGAAATTTTAGTAGATATTTGGTCTAATTGTTATCTTTATTTTCATTCCCACCTTGAATCTCCTATAGTTGGCCAAAAAAATTGTAACAATTGTATTTCTTTTTATCTAGTAACTTTTCTATCAATGAATTTATTTAGAGTAAGTTTATTATTTTTTTCATCAAAATTAATTTATGTTACTTTTTCCAATAAAAAAAAAGATTTAATATTAAATTGTTCATAATAATTAAATATTTAATTGTAACATGTGTTTAAATGGATAGATGAAAAAAGTTTAAAATCACAAAATATAGAGTTCAATTTAAAAACAAATTTAATAAACACAAGAAGAAGAAGACATTGATCATCTATTTCATATATTTTAGATTTGTATTATAATATTTTATAAAATTGAAGTTCAAAAGATTAAAAATTCAATTGTGTTAAGCTTTTAGTAACTGTTAAAGAGATTACTTTAACTAAAAATATTAAATTTAATTTATAGTTCGAGCTCGAGCTCGAGAAAGTTTGAATAGTATTCGAACATACCGTAGCCGAGTTCGAGTAATCTTAAAAGTGAATCGAGTATAAAAATTTTTGTTTGAACGAGTTCGAGTATTTACAAATTTCATATTAACTCGATCTCGATAAGTCACAACTCGACTTGATTCGACTCGTTTGCAACCCTAGAAACAACTAATGAAGACCTAGGGTGCATTTCCCAATTTAGGATAAATCCAATTCGCATTCATGAAAAACAATCTCGGATGTTATTTATTAACAAGAGAAGGTAGCTAAACTTTATGAATCGTGAAAAAGAAAAAAAAAAAACAAATTTTATATGTATGAAGCAGCAAAACGTTCATTGGCAAAATATGCTTAGCGTACATGTTTTTCTGAGATATTTTTGTTATACGGAGTTTATGTATTCAATCATTTAAAGGTTTTTTCTTGGCAAAGTCTCTATACAAATTTTCAATGTATCAGTGTCACAAATTGAGTTGCGAACTAATATGGTACAAGAAGTAATTCAACGTGGTGATTTCTATTTGATTGCTATCCCTAGATACAATTTTATACTATTAAATAAGTAACTTATCAAATATTGAATTCAAAGGTTCATAATTCAACAACCACTTTACAAAAAAATTAGGAGCTCTTTGGTTGGAGGATTTTAGGATAGGGAATGGAATGAATCGGAATCATATTCATTGTTTATGTTTAATTAGAATTTATGAGTTTCAAAATAAGAGAATTAAAGACTTAATAGTTAGAAATTGTGATTTGTGACTAAAATTGTAACTATGGGTTTTATTTTTCTTTTTCAAATAACTCTTTAAGAAACGATTCCTATTGTATTGATAAACCAAATATGGATAAAAATTTTGTTAAAATCCATACTCATAACGAATTTTATAATTCTTATTTTTATTCCAAAATGCAAAGTAAACAAATTGTTAATACACTTGGCATGTGCTGTTATTTGAGAGCAAGAGCCAAAAATTCACATGATGTGCAATTGTGCATTCAAGTTTGGCATTGGACCTAATAAATGTTAGTTTCTAATACTCCCTCCGTTTCAAAATAAAACATTTTACAAACAGATTAAAGATGTTAAAAATAATACAATAATTTAGATAAAGTTTATATTCTACCCATATTAAAAATATGATAGTAATTGATTGGTAAAAATTCCTAAGAAGTAAGAAGAAAGAAGAGTTTTGCAAAGTTGTGCCGTTAATTTAGAATAAATGAAGTTAAAATAGGAAAAAACTAATTATTAATTCTAAAAATATGTACATGAACAAGTATTTTGAAACAAAATAAAAAAATTTTATAAACAAATATTTTAAAACAAATAGAGTATTACTATTTTTCAATGGTTGTGTATGTTCTTTTTTTTTTTATGACCCAGGAACCCGCAGCCACTACCGACGAACCAGTGCGCATTGGGTAAACTTAGAGGCTAACCCAATACCCGCAAACCAGGCCAACCATGTAAATCATGGCTCAGATAGGCGACGGATGACGTAGGAGAGATTCGAACCCGAGTTGAGGGCTAACTGGATGAACCAAGCCTTGCCCTTGACCCAACTCGCCATACCCATTGTCTAGGCACACGTTTTTATTCTTGGCATGCTTGGACGATTATGACGATTAGTTCACATGCAAAAAGGTTTGTACAAGCTGAATGGAAACTACATGCCTATAGCTACTTTCTGCAGTTTCTTTCAACAATTTTGGTCTTTCTCCCAAACGAAAATAATAGTAAGATAAAAAGAAAAAAAATTGCTTCAAATAAATAGAATTTGCTATGGAGAAAGAGAAGAAATAATAGAATTTTGTTGTAATTAAACTTAGCAGTTGTTTGGTTGGAGAATTTTAAGACAAGAAATGAGAATGAGTTAAAGGCTCTAAGTTTTTTTCAAATGAGAATGAGAATGAGTTAAAGACAAGGATTTTTTTTTTTTTTTCAAATTCATTCTAGATCAATTTTTTATTTTAATTATTATTATTTTTACAATCATCTACTCACAATATATCATATTCTTTTCATTGGATCTCATTTGACTCGACGTATTTAATACTAATTTTCTACAATCATTCCCATTGTTTATATTTAGTTGGTGAGGATTTCAACATAGAGGAATGAAAAGTTTAATAATTAAAATTTATGATCCATGATCAAATCTATGAATTTTTCTTAACAACTATTTAAAGAATGACTTTCACCTAAAAACTAAACTATTCAGTATTCTTATATAATATTATCATCAATTATACTATCATAAAATTAAAATTTATATTTGTAGAATCATTGACGAGAGAAGAGTTTATCATAACCAATAAACAAAACCAAATGCCATAGCTGATGCAAAAGGGCAAACGATCAATCCCCAAATTTGGGTAGATTTGTTGGTGTGCCAAAATGTGGAGCACAATAATGAAAGAAACAAAGGAAGGGAACCAAAGAATCCCACAAACGAGGCCAAGACAATTGCTTCACGAAAGAAATCCTCCATGATAGGAGGCCGTGGCCCGACCGTAACCATGGATTTCGTACAGCTTTATTTTGACACTTTCAGCATCTGAAGAAGATTGATGGAAGATTCCAATCCATTGTGGTGTGAAATGGGCTTTAAGATCATATCATTAGTATTTATTTGGTAGTACCATACAGGTCTAC
The DNA here is from genome assembly GCA_026120185.1 of Voacanga thouarsii. NCBI lineage: Eukaryota > Viridiplantae > Streptophyta > Magnoliopsida > Gentianales > Apocynaceae > Voacanga > Voacanga thouarsii. Next base: position 827,272 of record JANUWF010000948.1, read on the forward strand.
TAATGGATAAGGATGAAAAGTCACAGGCTGAGGACAACTTTGGCCAACACCATTAATAATGTGTGATCACTTGCCGGATAAACTCTGGCTAAACCCATCCACACGCCTTTTCTTTTCTTTTCCCTTCTTTTTATGAAACCAACCCAGAAAGAAAGACGGAAAAAGGAAAAGATACATTCAACATTATAATCTTCAGTCATGTCGTAAAAGTCTGTCCTGATCAAAGTCCTAAATGAGTCGTAATTTCTAGAGACAACTTATTCTTACTGTGAAATCTGGAGTTATATTATTATCGTAATTAGTAATTTTTTACAAGTCAAACATATGTACATATAAAAGTCTTTTTACAAATTTCGTGCATAATTTAAAATTTAAATTCGAAGGAGTAAAGCATATGAAATGAAAAGGATAATATTATATTTTTTATAAAAAATTTAAGAGGCATTAAGTAAATTTTAAAAAGATTTTAAAAAAATAATTTTAAACATTTTTTTTAAAAAAATGTGAGAGTAAATGCTGTCTCTGATCTCTAGTTTCGTGAATAAATAGTAAAATAAGGTAAAATTTATAAATTATTCTGTGGAAATAATGCTAATACTATACAAACAAACAAGATGCCAAGCAACATCATAAATAAAGATGGATAACTACCGGCAGATAACATGAAGAAGCAGCCATAAACGGTAAACCCTACAAGACATGCTTCCTCGGTAGGAAACTAGCAGCTCATTTTGACTCTGCTCGAAGTCAACCCAGCGTGACATCTTGCTTACTCTAATATGACATACTAATATAATTTATTTATATATCTTATCCATTATGCATATATTCTATTCTAACTTTAGGGTGTCAGATTATCTAACATCAATACATTGAACGTTGGAAAAATTCAGATCCGATTGAAGGCAAATCTGCCTATCCACTAATTATGAGCGGTCGCATTCTTTTTCTAATTATTTCTTTTTTTTGCTTTTGTGGAAGCTTCCCATTTTTGGACAAGTTATAAGGATGTTTTCCATGTGTAAAAGCCTCTCCATACCCATAGTTATATTACTTTACAATTTAAAAAACTAAAAATTAAATTCATAGAGTGTAAAAAGGATAAAATAGATGAAATTATGAATTTAAAATTAAAAAGATAAGTTAAATATTATATTTTCTCTTTAATCTCACATTAAATTTATTTTTTTAAAATTTTTTACAATTCAATCATACTCCCCCGTCCCATTAAAATTAACATACTTACTATTTTGGGATGTCCTATTAAATTTGACACTTTCCTTAAAAAGAAAATTTTTACTATATAATTTATTATAAAATAATTAATATACCTCACATATATTATATTTATATTCTTAGATTTGACATAAAGTATTATGAGATCTCCATATTTTTTATTTATATTATATTATATTATTATTATATTCTAATTTTTATTTTTATATAAAATATCGTGTCAAGTCAATCACTGGTAATTTTAATTGGACGGAGGAAATATTTGTTTGAAATAGAAAAGTCGTGTAAACTCATCTGGTAAAGATACATAAAAAGAAAGTGTATTCAGGAGTATAATAATTGGGCGGCCAATTCACGCGAATAGAGGTGCGCTTTTTCCAGTTAAGATAAACTGAGGAAGCCTGTAATGTATTCAGACGTGCAAGCCAAACAAACAGTTGAATCTCCAACTGTCAGTGCCACGCGGGTCGTACGAATTCGTTGATCTGGCACCGCCTAGTCAAGCGTATTCGTCCACGTGGATACTTTTAGCTTGGAGTAGCCAATTACCAAACTGTGTGTAGGTACACGTGATCATCTGCCACGTGTCGGACACGAAAGGCCTTTGCCCCGGGGGCAAGTCACATGCTGGGTCGCGTGATTGGCTGGTGAGTGAAACTGTGAAAATAAGTGATTGTTTTGTTGGAGGGCATAATTTTAAGACCCGACCAATGGAATATGGCCAACTGGAATAACCCCACCGTCCAAGCATTGGTTGGAGGAGATAATCTAAGTTGGCGTACGCACAAGTTGTTAGGGCAGTGGACAACCCCTTTTTTTTTTTTTTTTAATTACTAGTACTTTTTAAAATATTAAAATGCATACTAAATTTTTTTCCAAATTTTTAATTTTAATAACCTGATTGTTGATCCATTTCAATGGCTGGGTGCAGAGGATTATAAGTGACTTGTGAGATTTAAAATTGAAAACGTTACAAATCTTTTATAATTCTCTCTCCATATAAAATTTTTAGATATTTTTGTTAGTGCTTACTTATTAAAAATATAATTACTAATTTAGTCATTAAAAATGTAATTATTAACCTAATGTTAAGTACTATTCACATTGTGCATCCTAATCACTTTGAAGTCTTCTACTTTTTATATTTTCATTTTTCATGTTTATGATACGAGGAAATATCCAAGCGAATTGGTAAAAGGATAAAGCAAAAATGTTGAAACGTGGGAAATAAGGATGAGTCAACTCAGGTGAAGACTGAGACTGTAGAAATTGAAGTCTGCCCGCCGAAGTTTGAAAGTTGAAAGTTGGAATTGGTTTGGATGTGGGGACCATAAAAGTTTCCAAATGACTGACTTATCCAAATCCAACGGATCAAAGTCACCTTTATTTGAAAGGAAATTTTTATACGTATTTGATGCATCGTATATATATTATATTATATATAAATAAAATTATACATAATATTTAATGTATAATAAATATTACGAGTAGTATAATATATCAATGTATTCAATATAGATGCATATAAAAATTTCTCTTGTTTGAATTGTCTGTGCAATAATAACCCCTGGTTATGCCGTTAATTACAAGCTTCTATCCCGAAAATCGAACGGCTCATTTTTTGGTCTTTGGGTTTGGGCCAATAAAGTGCCAGAAATTTCAATAGTATGTTACTCCCTTCAAAATTTTTTCTATTTTTTTTTAAAGTGTCATTGTTGGCTGTTTCAAGCCGATTAAAAAAAAAAGAATTTATAAAGTTATAGCAAAAAAATTTAAATTAAATTTCACGAAAATAAAATTTTAATTAATGTTATGATTAGTAGAGCAACAAAGCATATACAGAAAATTAAAAAAAAATTGACACCTTAAATTTTCAAAATAATAAATAATTAAAAATAATATACGATTAAAAAATGGCCACTAAAAAAACAGGAGGATTATTTAATACTCTCTTCCCTTGTTTTTAAAAGTCAGTTGAGGCTTCAAGGGTAATTAAATCAAAATTTTATTTTAAATTAAATATATTATTATTTTATATATTTTTCATTTTTTAAAAATTATCATCTACTTCTAATACATCATATTCTTTCTCATTCGATCCCACATAACTCTATATATTTAATAATTTTTTACAAAATTTTTTTCAAACCAATTCTTATCAACATATTTAATAATAAGCATATTGATTAATAGAACTCTAAATTTATAGATTTTTGAAGGAAAATAACTAAATTAATTTTTTTTCTTAATTTGGAACAAAATTAATGACAATGATGAAAAATAAAAAATAATTAATGATAATATTTAGTAAAATAATACGGGTATATTTAAAAATAAATATTTTATTAATTTCATAAAATAACACATAATTATATCCCCAAAAAGAGACTTCTAAACTAACAACTAAAATTAAAAGTAATTTCTAAGAAAAATCAAAATGGAATGATAATTCATTTTTTATATTTGGTAAAATTACTCCTTATCATTGAAATGGAATGAAATTTAATCTAAAATTATGATTTAATATCCTACTGCATTATTTTATTTAAATATAACCCATATCCAATTAGCTTTAGAAAAAAAATAAAGTTTTTTAAAATTAAGTAAAAAAATATTTAAATATTATTTTTATATATCAACAATTGATACAAACATATTCAAATAAATGATTCAGTCATTATTTTTATGCAGTCCTAAATTGAATAATTTATAATAGTAATATCTTAATAAAATAATAACTTGGCACTTGGCATGAAATATAATTAAAAAAAACCACAAGTAAAGTTACAAAAAAAAAAATCGATATTTATTTGAAGTATTGTTATAAAGGTTGAGGGCAAAAATAATCATTGAAATTTCTTTTGTTGATTCTAACTTCAACCGGTGATGCTTTTTTCGTCATGTTTTTGAGTGGAAATGTCTTTCCTACCTTTGCTTGGAATAGGTTTTCCTGGAAACAGCTTTTCCAACATTAATTTTGTTAACCAAACATTAAAATTAAGAAAAACAAGAAAAGTCATTCCATATCATTCTATTCCCACATACCAACTTCTATTTTTATTTCTTCGTTTTCAATTAATTAAAAAAAAAAAAAGTATTCCTCTCTGAAAAGTAAAAAAAAGACCAAACAATTTAATCAACTTATTTATTTATTTGCTCGTGATCTAAAAAAATAAAAAAATATATAAAAAATAAGATTGATTTGTCTTTTAAATCAAAATAATCAAAGCTTAGAAATGTCAAACTCTAAAATGGCACATTTCTGGGCATTCATGCATATGCTCTAACATATGTCAAGTCGTCCATTCCAACCACCATAAGCAACTCCTAAAAAGAGTTAAAAATGATTAGAATTGCACATGTCGGACAAAATCTTTAGGCATATGGTGGCCGGCCCTAATGGCGCCATGAACAACGGTCAATTAAAATCTTGAGGAGAATTAGGCATATCCTCCACTAATCCCTATTATAGTCCTGTCAATATTATAAACCAAACAAATTGCTTCGCATTATCCACTCGTTCCTACTTGCAACAGTGTATAGTACATCAAACTCTTGACCACTCCACTTCGTGGCATATTCTCTTCTGGGTTGTTGTCCGATAGCATTAATATGCCGTTTCTTTCATTTTAGATTGTTAATTAAATATTAACCTAACTCTTAATTTTGTTTTGTGACTAAAGCAAGTATTTTTTGAACATTTTGAAGACTCATGGTGATAGCCGACGTGAGATAATTCAATAAATTTCTCTTGTATTTAGGATTAGACATTTACAACTCAGTGATTTTAAAAAAATAAATAAATAAGATCATTATATTCATAATAGAACGAGTTATACAAATGCATAGTAATATCCAAAGAGACCACCTCCAACTCCCAAATAAGTAGATTACAATTAAATCGAAAAGAAAAACAAACACACAAAACGCCTTCTAATTTTCTTAGCACCATCCACAAATACTAGAAATAGAAGAAATCCAAATTCAATCAATCGCGTGAAAATAAATATTTTAATGGTATAAGTAGAAAGCAATTCTTTTCAATCTAAATTCAAATTTAAATATTTTTATTTATCGAAATTTATCTTATATTTATAACACATCATATTATTTTCCTTTGATTTTATTTGGAATCCTATTTGAATACTACATATTTAATAATTTTTTATTACATCTAAATAAATTCATCTCAATTAAATTTCTATTTATTATACTAAATATAAAAAATAATACTTTCTCCATTATACTTTTAACTTAATTTTTATCCTAAATGATCTTTCTCTTTAGGAAATTAAAATTTAATATTTTAAAATTATTTTCATTTAATAACACTTTATTTTTTAAATATATTAAATAATTTATTTCTAAACAATATGGTCTTATTTAAATAATAAGAGAGATAACCAATTTAGAGTATATTAAAATTTTAAAATTTGAATACTTTTTAATAAAAAAAGTGAATAAATTAAATTTTAATGATAAAAATAGAAGAAATAACTTAATTAATTAAAAATTTTATTTATATTAATATTGTATAGTTAATTAAATAAGATAAATAGTTTTTAATAGAGAGAGTAACAAATTGAGCACTCGAAATGGTCGTCACGAGTTCCAAAATCTCAAAGCTAAAAACAGTCGGCAGTGGTGCCGTGGCGTCGTTTTCCCTAGAAACGCGGGGACATTTGTGACTTGTGAGTCCTTCCTGGTGAGACAATGGCAAAGCTGTAATTGGAGGTATAAAGATGTTCAAGTTGATTAAGGCCCTTATTCTCTTCCGCGCTTTTCAACTTTCAACGAACGAGGACTCTGCGTAGAACTCTTCGGAAGCATCGTAGGTTGGATCATGGTCATGGGTGCCCTCGCCATACCAAATTTCTTTTTAGTAGATAATAGTACTAACGTTATAAGAAATGTCTTCTCAAAAAAAAAAAAAAAAGGCCAAGTCAAAAAACACCTACAACACGCATCCAAATACTTTCATTCAACACGCACTGAAATAAAAAACTCACGCAAGTCACTTGGCTTTTTTCTTCTCTGTTTTTCACCTTAAATTATTCTAAAATTGATTTTTAATTTTTAATTTTCATATAAAATACTTAAAAAGTAATATTATTATATCAAAACACCTCTCAGTAGCCTTTTTTTTAAAAATTTAATTTCAAAAATATATGATGATTCAATTATAAGTGATTAATTTTAAAGAATTTATTGAATTGTTAAATTTACAACTAGATTCTAACAATATAATTCAAATTTGAAGTAAAATTATGCATATCATTATTCAAACGTTCTAGTAAAGTTAAAATCACAATTTTATTTAATACGTATTGAGAATGACATTAATAGTATTATTTTATTTTTAACTTAATTGTGTACTTAGAGTGTAATTTTTATTAAAAAATTATTTGAATTATTAAAAATATAAAATATAATATATTGTAAGTAAAAAAATACTTCTTAAAAAATATGAATTAAATTAAAAAATTTTCACTTGAATTGAAAAATGCAATTCAGTTAAGTTACAATCCAAATTGACCCCAAAAAGGTAAAACTGCAAGTTTGTGTGACAAAATTTATCTCACATATTAAAAATCAATAAAATTACGAAGTCAATAATTTTTTAGATGTTTATTTAATTTTAAAATAAACATTTATTTATATTTTTTAATATATTAATCATTAATATTTTTTATCTTATTCTTCATTTAATATAACATTAGAGAAAGACAAAAAGAGATAAAAATAAAAATAATTAATTTAAAAAAGTTATTAATATTATATAAAAATAAGAGTAATTAATTTTTAAAAAATTAATTTATTAAAATTTTATGTATAAAATATTATTATTTTTAATTTATGTATAAAATAATAAATGTATCACCATTTTGATTGCTGCTGATGGGAGGCGCGGGGGAAAGGTAAAGCCTACCAGGAGGTCCAAGTTTCGAGAAGGGCACTTTCGTCATGTCGGTTCAAAATTTGACCTAAGGTGTTAGGCATATCCGAATGCGGATAAGCTTGTTGCAATAGTATTTTCAACTTCGAAATTTCCCATTTTAAGAATTAATTTAAAATAATTAAAAATAATAATAACTGGCACCGCCGCGCCTTTGAATTTCTTCGTTCTTCCTCCCCCACTTCCACACGCCTTTCTCCTGTTCTTGTCTCCTAACCCCCTTCTATAAATACCTTTCTCTGTTATCTCTCAGACCATAAATCCAGAAAAACAAATTCGATTTCTCATTCTTTTCATGAAAAATGGTGGATTTGGATTGGAAAACCAAAATGATTTCATCTGATATTTCTAGCAAATCCCCGAGGCTCTCAAATAAACTTCAAATTTCAATCCCGTCACCGGCAGTTCGTGCTGCCGATCTATCGCCGGCTTCTGAATCCGCATGTTTTGCTTACGAGCACTATCTTCGACTTCCGGAGCTGAGGAAGCTGTGGAGTTCTAAAGAGTTTCCGAGCTGGAAAAACGAATCCATTCTCAAACCGACTCTGCAAGGTTTGGAGATTACTTTCCGCTTTGTTTCCACTCTTTTGTCCGATCCGAGACCCTATATGAACCGGAGAGAGTGGAAGCGCCGGCTTGAGTCTTTGGCTGCGAACCAGGTTGAGCTTATAGCCTTATTATGTGAAGAAGGAGAGGACGACTGTGAGACACGAGGCACGGTGCCGATTGTTGATTTGACCTCCTCAGCTGGTGTTTTGTCTCGTGAGAACAGCTCCGCCGAGGTCTGGAAGATTTCCAGCGATACAACGGTCGTGAGCAGAACAAGCGAAGCCAGCCTGCTGCCTAGGCTTGCCACGTGGCGGAAATCTGAAGACATGGCAGAGAAGATACTTTATTCCATAGAGTGCGAGATGAGAAGGTGTCCGTACACTTTGGGCCTCGGGGAACCCAACCTCAGCGGCAAGCCGAGCCTCGACTACGACCGAGTCTGTAAGCCATCTGAGCTTCATTCTCTCAAAAGGAGTCCATCGGATCAGATGGATTTAGATAATCTGGAAAACCAAACGCTTTACACAATCCATCAGATTCTGGAGTCATGGATCTGTGCATCCCAGCAGCTCGTGACCAGGATTACGGATCAAATAGAACAAAAAGATTTCGAAAGAGCCTCCAGCAACTGCTGGCTGCTCGAGAAGATATGGAAGCTCTTAAGCCAAATAGAAGATCTCCATTTAGTTATGGACCCGGACGATTTTCTGCGGCTAAAGAATCAGTTAGCCATCAAAGCAACAACCGAATCTGATTTATTCTGTTTCCGGTCTAGAGGACTGATCGAAATTACGAAGCTTTCGAAGAATTTGAGGGACAAAGTTCCACAAATTTTGGAGGTGGAGGTGGATCCTAAAGGAGGACCGAGGATACAAGAGGCGGCGATGGAGCTTTACAGAAGAAAGAATGATTACGAGAGGATCCATTTGCTTCAGGCTTTGCAGGCTGTAGAGATGGCTGTGAAGAAGTTCTACTATTCGTACAAGCAGCTGTTGGTGGTGGTTATGGGAAGCCTGGAGGCGAAGGGGAGCAAAGCATTCGCCGGGGTGGATTCCGGGGACTCATTGGCACAGATATTTCTGGAGCCAACGTATTTTCCGAGTTTGGACGCGGCCAAGACGTTTCTTGGGGAATATTGGAATCATGAGCAGGGAAGGTGCAGTCCGCAGAGGAGGAGACGGTGAGCAGAGTCCCGTGGGCGACTTGGGGCAACTGTGCTCGTGGCAATTAAAATTTTAGAGTATCAATTTATTCATTTATATAAACCTGAATTAATTTCTGTAATATACAAATTCTTATGTAATTTACAATTTTGACACACTCCCCGAATGGATCTTTCACAGATTATAAGTGCATCGCATTGCCAAAAATTCTTACTGTATTTATTACGCCGGAATGGTCATGTTACTACTATTAAAAAAACAAATTTTATTATGCTAAATAATTACTGTGCAAATATATGTTGCTCAGATATTAGCGCATTGATTTTTTTTTTTTTTCAATATGTAAACTTTTGCTCTTAATTTTTTTTTCTTCTTCCAAGTATAAGACTAAGCTGGGCAAATATGGATGTGATTATTTCAATTAAGCAAACCCAACAAGGTAAAAGTTTGTTGGAACTAAATTGAGAACTTGGTCCCAATAAATCAAGATATAAGGTTTGATTGGGTCAAGAATTTTTTTAAATCTATTTTAATTTAAAATTTTTATTATTTTATAAAATTTAATATTTTTTATTATATTTAAATAAAATTATCTTAATTTTATTACTGTTCAATTACGTTCATAATTGTTTATGGACCGAGCACTGCCATGTCAAGTGGCGACTTTTACATTGCTAAGGAAGTTGTAATTGGCGCATTCGAAGTGGGAGCTGCAGGCTTGAGTCAACAACCACTATCCTCGTGGTAGTTTAGGTAGGGTGCAAATGAAGTTGGTGATTCACGAACAACTAACGAAGAAGGAAAATATTTTTATATATGTTCAATCTTTATTTTCAATTAAAATTTTATACTGTGCATTATATATTCATATCTTGTAAAAAAATATAAATTTTATGCATGTAATTTATGAGAATTAAATTTACCTAAGTATTCCACAATTAAAGATATTCATTCTTTGTAGGATGAAAAAATATTTACAACCGCTATCCTTTGCATGCTTATTAAATGAAACACATTTCGTAGTCTTAACTAATAAAGTACGGACAAAATATAAAGAAACTTAAGACAAATTTTAACTGACGCACACAGCCTATAAAACATGTCTGATTTGGATATGTGAACTAAGTTTCGTGAAGTCTAAACTTATCCCAATTTTAGAATGCATTGCTGCGACTTGGGCTTGCCTTGCCCCAGCGAAGCCCATAAATACAAAGCCTGAACTTAGTAAACATTGTCGTTGATGACAATTTGAGCATCAGAGATCTAAGCAATCGATATATTCATCTCTATTACCCCAAAAATACAGCTAAAATATCTTTAAATCATGTGCTGCAATTTGTCTCATGTATGCAAGCTAATGAGAGCAGTGTGTGCTTACTGCAAATAAAAGATTGGACGGACCAATTCCATCTGACAATATATATGGTAATTAGTGCCTCTCGCTATTCAACTAAAACCTTGGTAATTACAAAATTTGACAAATACTTGAACTGTTTTCTTTTCCGCTTTTATTTTTGGTTAAGTTTTTTAAATTTTTTTTTAGGGGTAGTGGATTTCTGGGGCCATAACCCATGTTGTTCCATCACAAAAAAAACATCACAGAATTTGAGGTTTTGCTGTTTGAATGCTACAACATATAAACTTGATTTTCAAGAAGGGAAAAATCATGAAGTGCAATTTCTAAAGAACATTACATATTGATGCAACTTCTAAATCAGAAGCACAGGCTTCACACATCATCTCATCATCTCCTTCTATTTCCAACATGGACCAATCACTTTTCTTTTTCTGATGCTGCATTGTGCAACAAGATGATGTCTTTTTCCCAATTGATGGACTTCTCCAAATCTCCCTAATGATACTCTTCAAACTATCACGATAATCTTGTAGTTTTTGTCTTAGGATCTTTGATTTCTTCATGCTACCCAACAAAGCTATGCCCTCTTGCTTCAATTCACCGCCACAAAAGACAAAAATAATTCCCATGGCATAACAAGCTCTCGTATGCCCTGCATTTGCTGCTTCTTTGAGGCAATTGATTGCACAATCCAATTTTGCACCACAAAAATAATGTACCTGATGCAAAAGTTTTATCTTTATCACAACTAATATGAAAAACACTTGGGATTCTTAATATCAATTTTTATGACTAACTAATGATTATATTTGTAAGAAAACAAATTCTTGTCACAAGACTTCTTTCACATTATCATATGCAGGAAAGAAACTGAGTAAGAACGAGGAAAAGTTTTCATACCACTCCTTGTCTGTACAATGCTTCTGGATTTTTGTTCTCGTGGCACTTTTTGAAAAACTCAGAATGTTTCTCAATATTAAACCACGAGACAACCGGAAACTTGTCTAAACACACATGTCGATATATGTAACCTTCCTCTTTCTCAGATAATTCTTGAAAATACTTACAACTGCGCAATGGATAGCAACAATGAACACCACAAACCAAAGAAGCAGAAAAAGATAAGAGATTCTTAAATGTAAAACTAACACCAATTTGGTGGTTAAAAAATCAGTGAAGGAGGAGGCAGCAACATGTGCAATGATTTCTGTGACGAGTTCTTGAGGAAGGCATAAAAGAGACGATGCTAGCTGCTTGTGCTTTGTGCTGCTACTTCTTCTCCTGCTCCCTCGACAAACAAACCTTGCCATTCTATTTTTGTCTGATCTTTCTCGCAACCCACGAAAGGAAAGATAAGGCTGGCTGCCACCGGTGAGGGAGGAGTCTGATTTAAAACTTGTTTAGCAACTCGGATTTCTGAGTTCCTAATCCTATGTTGAATGGGATTGAAGAGCAGCTGACAGGGAGTTGGATGGAATATGCAGCTTTCTTTCCCTTATTTAGTTTGCTTCGTTGTTATTCTTAAGATAGGATAAGAGGCAAGAAAGACGGGTCTGCCTGTTTGGATTAAGAAGTTGCCTAGGGGGAGGCTTTTATCAAACGGGCATATGCTTTGTCTTCCTAGTGTTTGTAGACCTTCCTATTTCGTATTGTAAAAATTGTATGCCTTTTTAACCCCAAGTAAGTATTTCTCAAAACAATGTGTTGACTAATAACTGGAGATTAAAACTGAGGCGTCAAGATAGAGACATTTGGACGATGGTGTTTTCTGTACTTGGGATTACATATGGATGCCGGTTGTTAAAGCCTTTAGGTTCATGGTTTCTGCTTCCAAATCAAGACTGTCCATTAATATTTACGTAGAAACTTCTGAAGAAAATAATAGTAAAAAATATAAGGCAAAAATTCGGGTTGGATCTGTGTCGAAGAGGTTAAGGCTACTTCTATGGGCTAAGAGCCCAAGACCAAAATCTGTGGGCTTGGTTCGAAATCTTTTACTTTTGTTTTAGAGTTCATTGCATCGATGGTTTGTTTTGAGTCAAATGTTGCTGTTGATAATCTTCTTGCCAAAGGTAATCTATTTGAAAATTGAAAATTTTTGAAAATGATTTTGAAATAAATAAATATATAAAATATAATAGTATAAATTATAATTACATAAATAATATTTAAAACAAAAAATTGTACAAAGTAACTCTAAAATATATTTAAATTTATATTGAAATTCATTTAAATTGATGCGAAACAAAAATAGTATAATTGTCAATTTCTATATCTCTAAAATAGGCTAAAGACTCGTTCTATCTCATCCATGCTTGAATAAAATTAAAACAAAATAACAACTTAAACCTAATGACTCGGTGCTTCTTATTTGTAGTATGACACATTCAAAATGAATTATAACAAATTAACAAATCAAATAAACGAATATAATAAATTTCACTTTAAACTTTCCAATAGTAAAGGTTACATCTACGTGCACTCAACATCGACATAATTCATATCGCACTCAACACTGATTCATCTCACGTCGGAACAGCGCATTTTTTATATCAAAACACAAATGAGAGAAATAGAAAGATTGACAGTGTCCTGTGCATCCATGGTTAGAGGACACCCGTGGGATATTTTGCTGTAAGTTCACATCTTATGGTGTTTTCCTTTATTGTTTAACCTTGTCATTACTGTTTCAGCAAATTTCTTTATAATTAGATATGAAACTGTTATATTTTGATAATTTAATACGGATGTAATTGATTGTGCCGATAGTATTGATTAATAATAGAATTTTCAATAAATATATATATATACATAAATATTCGAATATAGTAAAAATTTAATAACTTCATGAATAATATTATAAATGAGAAAAAGATTTAGAAAAATAGCTTGCTAAAACATGAAATCAGGCACTTCAATTAAATGAGAGTGCTCCAGTTTGAAACTAGGAGTGGCAGTTATGTCTACCCAAAATTTTTTGTATATACTTTACAAAATTTATTATTTTTTTAAAAAATTACTTTTTACTTCTAAAAAATTTTAATATTACCTTATAATATATTATTTTCTATAATTTATATCCCAATCTTAAACTTATAGTTTTGTTCATAAATACAAGAGTTACGCTGACCAAGCATGATAATTACCAGGTTCAGTGCTTTTTTCCCAATCTTTCTTTTTTTTTTTAACCGGAAAAATGGAAAATTTTTATTGTTGTGATTTTCTGCTTTTGTATATTGCGCAGGCGCCCATTTTTTTGATAAACTGCACTGACCAGATTAGATGGGTAACTTTTGATCTGTATTTCACAGGCTGGATTTCTACCGGACTCCTATTTCAAAGATGTGATAAGCATAAAACGGGAAGACAGATTTTCAAAGATTTGTTCCGTACTTTTCACACGGCTTTTGCCCAACTTTTAAGCCCCCTTCTCTTGTAAACTTTCCTCTGCCTATAACTAATTCTCTTTCTTTAGTTCTTCCTGTAAGTGCAGGAGCAGATATGAGACTCAATGCTGTACCCCTTAGTGTGGATTGTCCACAACAGCAATTTGCTGCACAAATGACCAAATGTATTTTGGGTGGTTCCTCCTCTGCCGTGAAAGGAAAGAGAAGAGACCGGTCTATGATATACCATATTCTTGTTTCAAGTCCTTACAAATCAGGAAACCTGTTGAAGTCCCAAACATTGGACAAGAAATGCTTTCCTAAACTTTGTGCCAGGAGAATGTCTTGCAGAGCAACCCTCGAAGATGGAAGTTTTTTTGATAGGGAAGCATTAGCTGATGCTCAAGAAAATGGAAGGGGAGATTTATACAGCACCACCCCTTCAAGCAACATAAGATTACAGACATCAAATTCGTTTTTGCAGTCATCGGTTGACATTTTAGATCCTATAGCTCTTGGAATCCAGCCAGAAATACCAAATTGGCCAGAAAGGGAGTCAATTTTGTGGACAAGCCTTGAACAGAAGGCCAAGTGCTCTGGTCTCCCTATTTCACTCAGAATGATTCAGAAGAAGATACAGTTGCGTAAAAGGTTTAGAGTAATGGAAGAATCAGCTTCTTACTCAGTTAGGAAGGCTTTCTCTTCGATGGTATTCATCATGATAGAGCTTCAGAGCTCTGCACTAAAGATGAGGGAAGCATTATGCAATGAAGATCTAGAGATGATTATTAATAAAGTACAAAAAGACATGCAATCATCATTTGCCTGGCTATTTCAGCAAGTCTTTTCACGAACACCTGCCCTTATGATCTATGTGATGATTCTCTTGGCTAATTTCAGTCTTCATTCAACATCCCTCAACGTGGCAGTGGCACAGGCTTCACTAGCTTGTGGAACCACAATGGAGATGGCATCTATTCAACATTCTTCGGCTGATGATTCATCAATGACAATCTCAGATGACACTGCAACGCTTGGGAAGGAAGATAAGCTAGTAGCCGGTGGGACTCTCAGTAATTTCTCAAGATCTAAACCGTTTATTAATATAAGTCCGGAAGATTTTTTGCAAGTTGGGGACCCACAATTGAAGAATGTGGCAGAGGTGTTTCTATGGAATGCTATGCTGGATGAAGCAGAAAAGATGCAAGTAGATCAGAGTGATGTATTTCTTGACCATGAGGTTTTGCAAAGCTTTGTTTCACCAATTTCAGTGGTGATGGAACCAGATAACTATCTGGAATATTCTAGGACTGACCTAGGATACCAAATAGGATTGTCACAGGACCCCTACTGCCCACTACTGTTATGCAATTATGCCCGGTTTCTTCTCCATATTATTCATGATCCTGACAGGTATTTTCTCAAATCTATTTTCTTCTGATTGGTAGAAATTAACAGCTCTTACGTTATGCTTGTCTCATAAACTACGAGTTAGTCAAGTGATTTCTCAGCTCTTGCATGAGTCCTCCGACTTCTGCTATTCCCCCAAAAGAAAAGAAGAAAATGGGGTTGCTGCTACCTCAAGCAAATTTCTTAATTTTGACAGGGCAGAGGAGTGCTTTAAGAAGGCAGTTGAGCTGAAACCACCAGATGCAGAGGCTCATATCGTGTATGCTGACTTTTTGTGGAAAGTTAGGAATGACTTGTGGGCAGCTGAAGAAAAATACCTAGAAGCCCTGGCAGTTGATCCAGGAAACACTTACCATGTCTCCAAATATGCCGAGTTCTTGTGGAGAACCGGTGGTGAGGAAACTTGCGTTCCTATCAATTCTTTCAAATAAGAACAACAATAATGACCTAAAATAGTTATGATGACTTTCCAAGAATGGCTACAAAATTAGCGTCGGATGGAATTTCTTTGTTCCCCAGGAAGAAACTTCTCCACTTGTGTAGCTTTGTCTAGATGGTAAATTGGAAAAGAATAGGTGTTCATTGTCCGTTGGTATTCCAGAGAGGCTGTACTGCAGAGTTGAGCAGATGGTGAAGAAGCAGTCCTTTTGTAGTTCTATATGAATAAACCTGTAAGGTGGATAGTGGGATACAGGTCCTTCTTAATAAACAATAGCAGTAATCTTTGCTTTGAAATTTATTGTCTATTCAATCTCTTGAAATCTAAATTTGGGGTTCATGTAACGTCAGGCATTAGCCCATTCTGCAGCATCAGGGATCAATCTTTCTCACAGTTTAATTTTGGCATATATTGTCTATATTCTTTGCTCCTCGTCTTCCATAGGCTGGTCTACTAATGCTAAAGTTTGTTCTTTGCTTTAAATTTAATCATATCAGATTTAGAATTACGATGGAGACAACCTCAACTTTGTTGGTTGTGGAAACAGATAGGCTTCCAAAAGTTTCTTTTTATTAGAAGAAAATGCTACCGTTTTAGAAATTTGCATAGTGGTATTCCTGTGATTATCCTCCTCATCATTCCCATCACCCTCAATCTATTGCTTCACGCTTCTGTTTGGGACATTGGGTAAAATAACACACACTGAAATTATGTTTATGAACGTTTAATAGTTGAAAATCAAGAAATGGAATTATTTGTGCATTAAAGTGGAGCACATAAGTCAGTTGTTGGCATTCGAGAGCTATCCATCCCATGAGCACCATTTGTATTCTCCTTCTGCTAGGCCAAATAGTGAGCTCTAAACAAAAGAAAAAGACTACCAAATTCATCCACGAAAACGGCAAGAATTAGTCCTACCATGGATGGAGTAACCATAACCAGTAACAGACCGCAATAGCTGCTTCACCAATGATGTTTAGCTGATACACTATCGGCTCCCCTATTAATACTGTTGCAACTCTATTTAATGTGTGTTTGCGACTCAAAATAACACTGTCGTGGGATAGAGGACCTAGGGGTGGCGACCAAGGTTGGAGGATTCTCGATTGCCAGGGGCGTCCACCGAACAGGATCAACTGTTGACCACAATTGTGAACAGAAATGTCCCAAATTTGATTTTGGTTGGAAGTTTTCCCTACCATCAAACTAATGGTTTAACTTTTCTTTAAATAATATAATTGTAGATACTCTCAATTTCTCACTATTTCTTTTCAAATCTCACCTCTTTTACTTCAGTTATCTCAATTAATTCTCTTCCTCAAATTTATCAAATGTTGGTATATGGAGCAAAATTTATTCATCCTAGTAAAATGAATAGATAAATAAATAATTAAAAGAAGGGGAAGGTTCACAAGTTAATCAACATTAACCAGAACCACCAACCCTCGCCAAATTGGTATTGGGGTTCCTGTGAGGTTGCCTGACCCTCATTATAATAGTATATAGTTTTCTGTCTTCGGTCAGCAAGTACAAAGGGCACAAGACATCGAAGGTAATTGAGGTGCAGGTTGATTTGGAAGGTGGTATGAGAAAATATATTGAGGAAATTACACAATTCCCCCCATCCAATAACAAGCACAGACCTAAATCCTAAAAGAATATTACTACACTCGAAGTCTTTCTTCTAGATAGAGCAATTTTGTGGTATATCAATATTACAAAGCTATGCGACTAATAAGAACTGAAAGAAAGGTCAACTAACGAACTAAAGCGTGGGAAAGGACATAGCTCTCTCTCCCCCCTCTTCCTCTCTCCCAAAACCAAAAATAAACAAAGAGAGGCCCAATTATACATGGCATTTTGTCAACGTGTAAAGTTAAGGAACTTTGTCACCAAAACCAACTGCTTCGGCTATCAACAGCCTTCATTGAAGTTGATACCAAGGGCATACGTCCATATTCAGCAACAAACCTATTAACGCATTGCGTCCTCTTCTCACTGTGACCTCCCAAACTGCTGATTCCGGTAGAACCAATCTCAAATATCTTGCCTACATCAGCACACCAAACAAGGAAATAAGAAAATGACCAATCTCTTACAGTCACTGGTAATATCTAATAATATGGTAAACCATGTTGCTAGGAACAAAATTAATTTTTATCTAGTACAACTCTTCGATGAATAGTTCATCATAATTGTTTTTCTTAAGGGACACTTCAAAATAATTCTTATTGCTCATATTATCAGTCTATTGATTAACTGTAAGAAGCACGCAACAAAACAAATGCATCAAAGGTCTACTGACCAGGTAGAAATCTAAAATTTGGAGGGTGACAAACCCTAACGACCTTCGACTTTAAAATTCATGTAGATGTAGAAATTTCAGCCAAGATACTATGGCATCTACCCTTTTAAATTACAAAGACATGCCCCCTTCCCCTACTCTTCCAAATAGACACTATTCAACTACTTCACTATTTTCATTCAAAATTCAACCGCTTAAACCACAACTAGTCCAAATTGATTAGCCTAAGGAGTCATATAATGTATCTTTGACAACTAAATTTTCACTGCTATTTTACATATAGCTAGGATTTGACATTCTTAAACAGGTGCCTAGCTTGAAAAGACATCTTCATATGTTTCTTTTCACTTGCAAGAGTTCTATTTCTCATTTATCTAAGATTTAACCTAATTGTATATTTTCTGCTTCCATTTATCAGCAGCAAAATTGCTTACATCATGTATCTCAATCCTTTGAACAAAACCAGTTTTACTGCATAATAGCTGTGACCCCCCCCAAAAAAAAAAAAAACACCCCAACACCACCCAAAAAAAAAAAAAACTCTATTTGGAGTTCCTAATTAACCATCACAGAGTTATCCATGTGGATCAGCATATTAGCAAATACACTATTCATAGTCTTTCCAAGATTTTCAGTAACATAATGGACACCTTAAATTTGTTATTGCATGTCTAAAAGGATAAACAAACCATCCATCAACTTTCAATTGCAATTTAAAACAGTTGTTTCTTCAAACTAGATTCACATTTAATCTTTTCATGCATGGTTCACATGAAGATGCAGAGATTCTTTGGACAAGAAGAACAATGATTGACAGCAGCATAAGAACATATAGCATTATACAAAAGGCAGAAAAATAGCCCAACAAGCATTACTTACCTTTAACCCACACTGGAGGATTGCCAGTTGCATTTGCCACTAGGAAAGACATGGCAATATCTTCACAATTTCTGGTCATTCCATTGGCATCCAGTTAATCTTTATAAACATCTCAATTGTACAGTTAAAAATGGATGGGGCCACAGCAAAAAGAAAAATTATAATCACATTACAGACCTGTTTGTTGTTGTGTACTCTCTAATTGATGCTGGCATTTGGTAGGAATACATACTGAGATACTTCTTGTGGAAAAAGGCAGCTTTAGATAGAACCATACTATATGTTCCCGTCCACCAAACAGACCACCATCCTCCATAGATGTATTTGTCAGCTTCACCTTTCTGCATGAGAACAATATAAGCTTTCACTATTGGCTATATAGATTGATAGAAAACCATCTTTATTCCCTTTGCAAATTATAATTCAGTAATATGAAGAACCAGTTAGGAAAAGTAAAGGCACCAATACAAAAGCGAGGATGAGAAAATAAAGCTAGAACAATGAAAACCACGTAGAAGGTAATTAAAGGGAAAACAACTTCATTAAAAGTGAATGAAGTCAAAAGATGTGTAGAGCACTACCCAATACTTCAGGAAATACTTCAGTTACTAGAGCGAGATTAATGACAGAAATCTTGAAGAAGTAAGGCTTAAAAGGCATATTAGTGGGATCTGAATATTAACAGTATGCCTGCACATGTATGTGTTCAGCACCACAATGAAACGTGATGAAATGGTATAAACATCAAATTTTGGTTTCTTCTTTCTGGTGAAGAACATGTTCTAGACACTAAAAAGAGTGGGGAAGTCAGCATTAATGGTAAATGAACAACAAAGACCAGAGCTTGTGGCCATATGCTGTATTATATGCCCAAGTTAGAAGTAACTGCAGCAACATTTCTGCCACATCGTAAAACACTCAGAAACCGTACCAAATAATTCAGCCTGAGTTTCCATATATTATTTTAGTGTGCCATGTTATCTGAATCCAGAATCCAACATGCTCATCGTTCGTATTATACACACTTAAAAATTTATCATCTCATTATAAAGATAACACTGCACATGTGAACTTATTTTAGCAGCATAAGAACATCTTTTCAATGTATTGGAGACCTATTGTGTAATGATATTTCTACTGCATTGGTGAAATTGATTACAATCATCAAATAATTATAAACAGATGTACATTCGGACAAATAAAACCTATACTATCACCACAGGCTTGGAAGGATTCTAAATTCACCTATTCTGAATTCATAATGTCACAAGGACCACAAAGGAGCAGAGAATTTACCGATTTGTCAACCCAATGTGCACGTGGTACAAATCCAACCATCGTATCAGGAGAACTTTGCCAAACACTGAAAGCCAATTCAACTGACTGGCAAGGAAATATGACATCATCATCAATTGAAAAGAGAGCATCTGTCTTCAAATCTTTGATCTCTTTGAACCTATTGTTCAAACTGTCTTCCTTATTGATGTCAAATTTCAATTCCACTTGTCGACCATTCTTAGAGTTTGACTGTACAACGTGGTTTAGAAAATTAATAAGAGAATCTGAAGGAGAATCAGGCTCACTCCACACAATGTGTATGGAATCGAGCCCAGGACATGTTGTATAGTGAGAAATTGACTCTTTCAAAAGATCATTTCTCTTCCAAGTATTGATTAATAGAGCATATCCTTTCCTGCATGCAACATGAAATATGTAATTGGGGCTCGATACAGTAAAATGAAATATTGGATACTAAACATGAGTAAAATAATCAAAATGAATAATTTTCAATACTTGCAACACTCAAATTTCTCTCTACATAACCATGGCTCATAACCAATATATTTTCACACCTTCTCGTACACAAAGTCTCTCCCCTCCTACAGCTATCTTTCTTATGCCAGAAGAAAGGACGAAAGAAAAAAAAAAAAGAAGCACAGGAAGGCAAGCCAAAATTGAGAATAAGAGCAGCAAATCCATTGCAAAACAGTAGCCAGAAAATTATGAAGGAATTCCTTTTTAATGCATGTGTGCTAAAGCAGGGAATGGTTCATAGCTTAAGGCTGCAAACATGATATCCATAATTTGACTAATTTTATTTTCCAGGCTTCAAATATTCAATTCAAACAGGATCCAATACTTTTTCAACCTGAAAAATGCACAGAGATCACAACCCACGACTCTCTGTTATACAACGAGTACTGAAAGGCCACTATCTCCCATTCTACTTCCTACTTTTCTTCCCACTTTCATCAAACCCAAACTCATTCAACAAACACCGTCAGTCAAGTAAACCAAATTGTACACCAACTCATAATATTACACACTATTTGTTATCATCAAGAAACAAAATACATATAAAAGTAACTGCCCTGACTCAAAATCATTAAAAGCTTCCTGCCTTTTGCAAAACTGATATATCCTTTTAGGTGGTATTATACATCAAACATGTCACCATATCAATCTCTAAGCGAAACACACACACACACCCAAAAAAAAAAAAAAAAAGCAGAAAAATCTCAACAACATACCCCTAGAAATACTCCTCGACCCGGATTTGATTTATTTTAATTTTAAAATAAAATAGAACGTTCAAATTCAAATAGAGAGAGTAGAAATAATGACCCGGTGACTATCAAACACAATAATATTGATGAAGAGAACAACATTACAGCAAAGTTGATAAAAGAAATTAAATACATCTGCTAATTATTGGCAAAGCAGTAATTTTTATTACTTATTGCCAATATTCAATGAAGTATAAACGCAATAATTAGCTAAAAGAAAAGTAGAACTAAATTAAAATGGGTATTTGTACTCACCTTGGAAGAGCAGATGGACCAAGAAAAGCTGTACGGTGCTGCTTCCATCCCATAAACGATGCCGCCCGGCTGGCTAATGCAATTACAGTAAAAACGATGCAGCAAGAGAGCAAGAGCTTGATTTTCACAGATCCAAGGGCAGAGATCGCTCCTTGTCGAAACGTCCGACGGCTGAAAAGGCTCGTCCTCATTAACAACGACGTCATGAGGATTCAATACAGTTCAAAATCTCACTCCAACAATTCACTGAGGACTCGCCCGCCGCGATCCGAGTCCCGCAGGACATGAAGTCACTCACGAGTCGACTCACTCACTCCATAACATAATGTTCCCAAACTACCTCCTGAGGGTTTCTCGCCTGCAGCGGTCCGGCGGCCAGCTACGACAATGATTAACCGAGTATTCAGAACTCAGAAATGGTGGTAGGCTGGCGGTGAGATGACTCAAACCTCATTCTTTTTCCGTCGCGTCGAAGCCACAATAACATGTCCCTGACAATGATGGAGAATATGAATCCGCAACACAACACAGCGTGGAAGAGAAAGATCAGAGAGAGAATACGGGATGGAGGATATGATTGTGTCGGAAACCTCCAATGGAACGAATATGTAGGAGAGGGAAATTCACCGACGGTTTTAACCGTTAGATAATTTTGGGGAATAAATTGTAGTATCTCTCCGTCCATGTAAAAATTTTTTATTTTTATTATATTTAAATATTTATTAATTTAACAAATAAAAAATACATTTATTATATATATTCTTAATTTATCTTTCCTTCAACCACTTATATGTATTCTCAATCTAATTAATAAAAATTTACGTAGTAATAATTTTTTTTATTATATAATTATATAAATTTTAATATTTTATTAATCTGTGTGTTATTTATTAAATTAAAATCTTTTTTAGAATAAATAGAGTATTTGTTTATGAAATTTTTATATATAGATTAAGAATATTAAAAATAATATAACAATTTATATAAAATTCATATTCTATCTATATTAAAAATATTATAATTATGGGTTAGTAAAAATTCTTAAGAAATAAGAAGAGATAAGAGTTTTAAAAAGTTAAATAGTTGATTTAGAATAAATGAAGATAAAATAAAAAAATTAATTATTAATTTTAAAAATAAATATTTTAAAATAAAATAAATAAATTTATAAATAAATATTTTAAAACATATAGAGTATTAGAAATTAACGACTCCTCCTAGCCTATTTACATGTCACATTACACGTGTCGTGTCTAGTTTGTTCCACTTATCTGTGATTCTCTCTCTTTCTTTTTTCTTTTTCTTTTTTTTTTTTTTTTGCTTTTTAAATAACCTATCCGTGAACTGTGATTCTCAGCTCAGCCACCCAATTTTAGAATAGTAATTAATTATGGGGACTGAAATGTTTTAAGTCCGAGTAATACTTAAATTCATTTTAGAAATGCAATAGTTATATTTGAGAGGAAATTGTAAAGTTGGTCCCTTGACTATTTGTTTAGTTTAAAAATACTCTCATATATTTTTCTTTTAACTTTTTTATCCTTCAACTATTTTATGTTATTATTTTTTAGTTTAAATCACTACTCAAACGACAAAATCTACCCCCTCCAAAAAAATAAAAAATCGCCTGTTGCCCATATGTGTATGCTTGAGAGTAAAATGGTAAAATAAAATATTATATTATAACTATGGGTTAGACTTAATATTATAACTATGGGTTAATAACTTAAAAATATTATAACTAATATTATAACTATATTATAACTATAACTATGGGTCAATAATTTACTTACACAGACCAATGGAGTAGTGCTTGAGAGTAAAATGGTAAAATAAAATATTATTATTTTTTTCGTTCTAAATTATTAGTCTATTTTTTAATTTAATCTTTGTTTCAAATTATGTATTTTTTTAGAAAATTAAGATTTAATATTTCAAATTTATCCTTATTTAATAGCATTATATTTTCCAAACATATTAAAATATAATCAAAAACTCATTTTACAAGTTTTGCTATTCATATTCATCTCGTTAATTTTCAATAAACATTATTAGCAACTTGGAAAGATAATTAAATTATCAGCAATATTTTAACCCATTTTCTAGCAATAATTAAATACTTAAAAGAGAAAAGTAATTTGGAGTTATATCAAAATTTTAGAGTTTGTGTATTTTTTAATATAAAGAGAGATATTTATTATTAAATTTTAAGGGTAAAAATATAAAAGAATATTTAATTAATTAAAAATTTATTTTTCTTAATCTCTGTATAATCGGTTAAAATGGACAAATAATTTAGAACGGAGGAAGTAATTGAGTAATGAAGGTTGACTGAAACAATTTAGTATCATTATCGGATGAAATAAATAGTCAATTGAATAATTATGTAAATTGTTCTATACTTAAAAATAATTACAGAGGTAAAAATTATTTGACCAATGAGTAAATAATAAGTAAATGACAACCCCCAAATTAAATACTCTCTCCGTCTCATAATATAAGTCGTTTGACTTAATTTCACACATATTAAAATTCTTAAAAATAAGGTGATTTTATATTTTTTCTTCCTAAAACACTCCTATTTGAATGTCTAAGAGAGGAGAAAGGAGGAGAGGGAAAGAAAACAATAAATAAAGACAAAAATGTAAAAATAGCTTTATAACTTTCTTGAAATGTTTCCAACGATTTATAATTTAAGATAACAAAAGGAATCTTTAACGACTTATATTATGGGACGGAGGAAGTACACATCTTGCATTTAATGATGTGTTTCGTGTCCGCTAACTATAATTGATTTGCATACTTATTGCATGCATAAAATAAACTCGAATAAGTGTCCATCTTTTAGATTTTTAAATTTTTATTATATATCAATTTTAAAATAAAATATCTTTATTATCTTTATTATAATCTTATTATTTATTATTGTACAAAATTATAAAATTAATTAATTTTTAATTTTTAATAAGTATAATTCAATATTTTCCTTTTAAACTTAATACAATTCATAGTTTTCCATAATCTGTGTTGAGTAAATTACAGATAAGGAAAATAGTCAGGTGTAATTGGGAGAATTCAATGGTAATTGTAGAATTTGTTCTAAGGGATATCAACATTAAGAGAGGGGCTAAATTTACACTTCTTTCATTAAAATTCACACCCATGTATAAATATCAACAAATGAAATGAATTTTTCTTTTTTAATTTGAAGAATAAGAAAAGACAATACAAAAATATATAAACCATAAAAATGAGTGAAAGTAGATTGTTTCACACTAATCCTTGCACGCAATAATTCTACAAAAAGGATACTATTACAGGAATAACTTCAATTATACCTTTTATGATTTTCACTATTTAATAACTAATTTGGTCCCATGTAAGGAATAACCAGTTACACTAAAAGATATTCTTGAATCTTGATATATCAATTTTTGGCAATACTAAACAGGTTGAGAGTGATTTAATTTGTTGGATAGATAATTTTCCTTTCTTTGGTATATGAGGGGTTTTCTTATGCAAATCTGCGAATACTGAGTTTATATCGATGCCAAAAAAGGGGAATCACAAAAATGCATTAGCAAAAAAATAGAAAAGGAGTGTGACCCCATATAGGAATCGGACCTTCTAAAACATTATTGGGCAATTTTCTTCCTCTAAGATATGAATTTGATTCCGGTCTTCATTATAGAAACACCATCCATTTTCTCCAAGAAAAGTAAAGCAGTAGTACATTGACTTTGTGTTCAATTTTAGTTTTAAGATTTCTACTCCGTAGGTCCCCATAAAAAACCAACCAAAAATTTTGCTTTTAAAATACTCCACTTAAAAGGTACGGCACTAATAGGTAAATTACTGTTTCAAAATAAAAAAAAAAAACATGAACCAATAATTATCGTATTTTTAATATAAGTAGAATATTAATTTTATTTAAATTATAATATTATTTTTAACACTTTTATTTTGTGTGTAAAGAAATTTATAAATAAATATTTTAAATAAATAAAATATTTAATACTCTCTCCGTCCACAAATAACTAACTTAATTATAAAAATTATACATATTAAGGAATTATGTAATTATATAATAAAAATGATTAAAATGTCCATTGTACCATTTGGAGTATTTTTATTATCTTTCTCACTTCATTAATTTGAATCTCACTACTCCTTTAATTATATTACTCTAATAATTATATATGTCTTTCTCTTTCCATATGTGTCCATTGTCTCTCTCTTCCTACTCTTTGTTTTAAAGTCTTCTTTTCACCTATATCACTTCATTAAATCACACTTTTGACTATTTTTATAAGATAACGTGATTTTATTATTAGTTAAAATAACTTCAGTATAAGTAATTATAATACTAATTGATAAAAAATTGTACTAAGGGTAAATTTTAAAAAAATAATTAAATATAATTTATATTTAGAAAGTAGACAATTATTTTTAAATAAATTTTAAAAAATAAATTATTTATTTATGAACGAATAGAATAATTTTTTATTATATTTATATACAACAGGTAATTGGTCCACGAAGGAATGTTTGTCAACATTTATGTGGATCAAAATCAAATGAATTGTTATCCTTTCGATGAAGATTTTGATTGGAATTGGTTTGGGGTAACCTATTGAGACTAATTACAAAAGTGGGTGATATGCATTGATAGCTTAGCTAACCTCTTCATTAAAAAGTCTTTATGTGAGTGCCCAATGTAAAAAACGAAGATGGAGTACACGTTATATGGGAGGGTCAACTGTCAAATGCCAACGTCCTACGTGGTTTTTTTCTTTTTTTTTCCCCCTCTCAGGTTGAAGGGCTTTCCCCAGCAGTTATTATTCTGCCAGCAACATGCGGTCTAGGGGTGACAATCGTGTCATGTTCGGATTGGCGGGTCATATCAACTTGAAATAATTACACTTGACAGGCCAACTCGAACACGATTCGATTAATAAACGTGTTGTGTCGTGTCAACCCATTTATTTTCGTATCGTGTTCGTGTTATAAAACGGGTTGACACGACATGACACAATTAGATACAAAAATTAAATAGATAATTATTAAATTCATCAACCCGAATACCTACTAAACCCGCCAATCTGTGCACCATTACACAAAAAATTTGAAAAAATCAAATCAAATTATATAAAATTAAAAACTAATAAAATAGTCCGTAAAGTCATAAATAACCAATAAAATAACAAATCATCCTGCTAAATATTTAGAGATCTTAATAAATTCATAAGATTTAATCTTAAAAATCTAAACAAATGTAATTTTGCAATAAAATTGGATTATTCAAAAAAATATTTTCTCTAGATATTTAGAACAACAATTTTGTCGTAGCATGCCAGGAATTTTAAAGAGCAAATGGAGAGCAAAAAACGAGCACGAAAGGAAGGCTTGTCCTTGTAGGGTGTAATTCAAATTGTCTTTGTCCCAATATCAGAAATAGCATAGTATACGAACTGGTAAATCGATGCTGAGTGAACCTTACCCTCTGGTAAATGCACCACACGAGCTTCTTTTCATTCTATATTCGATTCGACCTGTAGGCATATTACATACGTTATTTCCTAAAGGTCTAACCTTCCCCTTTAGACTTGCGTAAGGTCGTCGCTTATCAACTCGTACTAATATTATTATTATAGACACTAAATAATAATTAATTAAGAATGATTCATTTACTATATATCAAGCAAATAACCACATTAATATCATTTATTTTCTTTAAGATGTCTCATATAATTAAACAAAATAGACACACAAACAATTTAATTAATTCATATAATAAAATTTAATTCAATTAATTCATGTAAAAAATTAAATTATCTAATTTTCTATAGTAAAATTTGTAGGGTATTACAAAAAGTATTAAATATAAATATTAAAAAAAGTTAAACGGGTTCGCGGGTTGAAACGGATTAAAACAGGTTGAACCCGTTTATAACCTGTACACGTTTAAAGTTAAACGAGTCGACCTGTTTCGACCCGAACCCGCGAAACCCCAACCATAACCCGCTATAACCGTGTCGTGTTCGTGTCGTGTTGGCGTGTCGTGTTCAATATTGCCGCCCTTAATGCGGCCGAAAGCCACAATTTGAATATGCCTTTTTTATTGTCATAAGTACAGTGTCAAGAATTTAGAAAATGTTTCTGTAATACAGAATGTAGTTGTCGGCAAAATAAGTATATCTTACTATAATTTCATATTATTAGTTTTACTTTCTAATGCTTTTCTTTTTTTTTCTCTCTCTCTCTCTAATTTTTAAACAACAAGTCACACGAGTATATTTTTATATTTACTTTTATGGTCTTACATTATTTATTTATTTTTATATTATACTTTCGAAGTATTAGAAGCTTTTTTTATTGTTTTGAAAATAATTATTTTAATTTTTTAGTTGAATATGCTTTATCGTAGTCTTACTTTTAATTATTTAAAATAATAACTTTTTAATTTTTTTAGAGCTAAAAATTATGTTCAATTTTTTTATACTTTGCTATTTAAAATTAAATATCTACATTTTAAAAAATAAATATTCATTAGCCTAAAATAAACACATTTTCTTATATATTTCATAACTATATTTTTTTTTTTCCATTTAAGATATAGAAGTTTCATAACTCATGAATTCTATCTCTAACTTCTATACTTAATAAGAGTAAAACAGTAATTTATTTATAGTTAAAGATCTTTTTAAATTTCTGTATCAAGACAAAAGGAAACACTCAAAACCAACTGGTGCGACTATTTGAATGCTTTTGTCTATTAAAATGTTATTTTTATAATAAATTCTTTCAAAAGTACTTTTTAATTTAAACAAAAGAAAACGTTTCAGCAAGCAAAATAATGGCCCTATTTCTCGATAGTTGTTATAAAATTTTGGTAGTGGTAGAATAAAATTCACACAATAAGAAATTTATAACTATTTTTTGCACAAAAATTTCTTCAATTTTTTCTCTTTCTTTTCTCTCACAATCACAATTTTTTCACAAAATTATGGTATCTTTCAAACTTAGAGAATAACTCTATTTATAGAGCTCTTAGTTAGTAGAATACATAATTTCCCACTAATATGAATTAGTGGTGTCTCCACTAAATGATAGACATTCATAAAAATTCATAATTAGTGGAGCTTCCACTAATTCTCTAATAATTCACAATATATTCATAACACTCCCCCTTGGATGTCCATCCATTACATAAAGAATATGCCTTGTTAAAACCTTACTAGATAAAAATTCAGTGGAAAAAAAATTTAGTAAAGGAAAAAGAGTACACTATTCGATATGTCTGATTATTACTCCCCCTGATGAGATGATTATTTTAAATCTTTAAACTGACGCATACCAATTTTATATCTCAACTTTTAAAATGTTGTAATCAATAAAGTCTTTGTGAAAATATTTGCGAGGTTGTCACATGACTGAATTTGTAACATATCAATTTCACATTTCTTCTGGAGTTCATGAGTAAAGAAGAATTTTGGTGAAATATATTTTATCCGATCTTCTTTAATATATCCTCCTCGTAATTGAGCTATACAAGTTGCATTGTCTTCATAAAGAGGAGTTGGAATATCTCTGATAGATAATAATCTACAACTTTCTCGGATATAATGAATCATTGATCTTAACCATACACATTTTTGACTTGCTTCATGAATGGTTATAATTTCAGTATGATTTGAAGAAATAGTTGTTATAAATTGTTTTATAGAACGTCATGATATAGCAGTATTTCCACATGTAAATAGATAACCCGTTTGAGAACGTGTTTTATGTGGATTAGATAAATAACCAGCATCTGCATAACCTATCAATGTTAGGCTGGTTTTATTTGATAAAATAATCCAAAATCAATTGTACCTTGGAGATATCGAATGACTTATTTAATTCAATTTCAATATCGTCGTATTGGTGAAGAACTAAATCTTGCTAATAAACTGACAGCAAAGACAATATCAGATCGTGTATTATTAGCAAGATATATCAATGTACCAATTGCACTGAGATATGGTACTTCAAGATCAAGGAGTTCTTCATCATCTTTTTTAGGTCGGAAAAGATCTTTATTCACATCTAATGACTGGACGATCAGTGGAATACTCAATGGATGTGCTTTATCCATGTAAAATCTTTTTAGAACTTTTGTTATATATGTTGATTGATGAATAAATGTTCTACTTTCTAAATGTTCAATTTGTAAACCAAAGCAAATCATTGATTTCGAATTCTCTTTTTAAATAATCAATTATTTATTGGAGCTCTTCAGGAGTTCCAATAAAATTAATATCATCAACATATATAGTTAATATCACAAATTTAGAATCAGATTTCTTAATAAAAACACATTGACATACCTGGTCATTTTTAAATCTCGCTTTCAATAAATATTCACTAAGACGATTGAACCACATGCACCCAGATTACTTCAGGCCATATAATGATTTCTACAATTTGATAGAGTAATTTTCACAAGGATAATGTTTATATGCTTCGGGCATACAAAATCCTTCAAGGATTTTCATGTAAATATCATTTTATAAATTTCCATATAAGTAAGCAGTGACAACATCTAATAGGCGCATATCTATTTTTCATATACTGCCAAACTGATAAGATATTAGAGTGTAATAGCATCAACAACAGGAGAATAAGTTTTATCATAATCAATACCTGGTCTTTGTAAAAAATATTGGGTTACTAACCGTACTTTATATTGTATGATTTCATTATTTTCATTGCGCTTTCTCACAAATATCCATTTGTAACTAATAGGTTTTACACATTCTGGTGTTAGGACTACAGGTCCGAAGACTTCACGTTGTGTCAGTGCATTTAACTCCGATTGAGTCGCATCTTTCTATTGTAGCCAATCTTTTCTATGCCGACATTCATTAACTGATATTGGTTCAAGATCATCATTATCCTGTATAACATCAAGATATATATTATATGCAAACATATTATCAATAATTGTTTCTATTCAATTCCAACTTCTATCGAAAGTGGTATAATTGATAAAAATTTCAATATTACTTTCATCAACTTCTGGTTCTTTATCATCAGTTTTCTCTTAGTCTTTATCATTCTTTTCTTCAATATAATCATCTGGATCATTTACTCCTCTTTTCTTTCGAGGATTTTTATCTTTAGAACTAAGAGGTCGGCCACGCTTCTGGCATGCTTTTGACTCAATAGCTATAGGTATAATATTTTGTTTTGGTGGAATTTCAATTTGAATAGGAGTATTTATAGTTGGAATAAGCGATTTTGTAACTCTTTTGGAGTCAACAAAAACATCTGGCAATTGATTTGCAATACTGTGCAAATGAATTATCTTTTGAATTTTAAGTTCACATGTGCTTGTGTGCGGATCAAGATAATTTAATGATATTGTCCAAGCAAGATATTTCTTATGATGTTTATGTTTTCCCCCAATTGAGGGAATAATGATTCATCAAAATGATAATCAGCAAATCTTGCTGTGAATACATCTCCTGTCAGGGGTTTAACATGCCTAATAATATGAAAAAAATCATATTTAACATATATCTCCTTTCTTCTTTGATGACTCATTTTTATACGTTGGTTTGATACAATTGGAATATATACAGTACACCTAAAAGTTCTTAAATGAGTAATATTTGATTATGAACCAAAAACCAATTGCAAATGAGAGAATTTATGATAACTAGTTGGCCTTATACGTACAAGTACCGCAACATGTAAAATAGTATGTCCCCAGGCAGATGTTGAGAGATTTGTTTTCATTAATAATGGTTTAGTAATTAATTGTAATCTTTTAATAAAAGATTCAGTAAGACCATTTTGTGTATGAACATGAGCGACAAGATGTTCAACATTAATCCCAATTGACATGCAATATGCATTAAAAGCATGTGATGAAAAATCACCAGCATTATTCAAACGGATATTTTTAATATGATGGTCGGAAAATTATACTCGTAATTTAATTATTTGAGCAAGTAATTTCGCAAACGCCAGGTTGCGAGTAGATAATAAATACACATGTGACCATCGAGATGATACATTAATTAAGACCATAAAATATTTGAACGGTCTACATGGTGGATCAATAGGTCCACAAATGTCTCCGTGAATTCATTCAAGAAATGTAAGACTTTCAGCTCCTACTTTTACTGGTGATGGTCTAACAATTAATTTTTCTAAGGAACATGCAGCACATGAGAATTTTTCAGAAGTCAATATCTTTTTATTTTTCAATGAATGACCATGTGTATTCTTAATTATTTTCCTCATCATGGTAGATTCTGAATGGCCCTACTAGTCATGCCAAATGCTAAAAGTAGTAGGATCAGTAAACTTCTATTTTACGAGATGATGAATTTCAATTGTATGTATTTTTGCGAAATATAGGTCAGTAGAAAAAGACGGCAGTTTTTCTAATATAAATTTATTACCCAAATTAATTTGAGTAATATAAAGATGTTCAGTACCATTTTTCTCATTTATTTCGACATGATACCCATTTCTGCGGATATCTTTAAAACTCAATAAATTTCTTCTAGATTTTAAGAAAAATAGTACATTATCAATAGTAATTATTGTTCCTTCAGGCAACAATATATTAGTTCTTCCGGAGCCTTCAATCACATTTGTACTACCGTTTATTGTATAAATATTTATTTTTTTAATTTTGAGATAAGAAAAATATTTCTCATTTTTTAGTATGGTGTGTGTAGTTTCACTATCAATAATACATATATCATCATTAACAACAACCATCCGAACAAAAAAAAATATATATACAAACATAAATATTATTAGAATATAATGAAAAGTCAAACATATCAGGGTGATGCATTAGTTCTTCTGGACATTGCCATCACCGATTAAATGATCTATCCTACTGCTTGAGTGTTCAAAAAAAATCGATATATCTATATGGGTAATATTGATATTAAGATTTTTATGATCAATATATCATTCTCAACATCATTCACTTGATGTTGAGAAAAATTTGCTTCAACATTTTTATTGTTCTTTTTCAGTGAAACTTGATATAATTCCACTAAATGTTTGGTTGTACGACAGTTACGTGATTAATGACTTTTCATGCCACATCTATAACATGCATCCTCATATTTTTCTTCCATTTCTTTTTCTTTTCCCTTATTATCTTTTCTGTTCCACTTCAGGTGGTCAGTATTTCTCACAATTTGATTATGACTGTGATAAGGAAAATATCGAGCGTGTCCACGACCATAACCACGACCACGGCCACGGCTACGATTATAACGATAGCTTCTGTTGGAGCTAACAGTATTCATTTCTGGGAGTGCTGTTGAGCCAGTTGATCTGGTTTCATAATTTCTCAATAATAACTCATTATTATTTTTATGTAATGAGGATGGTAGTAATTAAATCTGCAATTTTTGTATACCCTTTTTCTCGATATTGTTGCTACAGGACAATATTCGAGACATGAAAGGTGGAGAATGTTTTTTTCAGCATATCTTTATCAGTAACTTTTTCTCCGCATAATTTTAATTGAGAGGTAATTTTATACATCGCGGAGTTATATTCATTCACGATTTTAAAATCTTGCAACCTCAGGTGTAACCATTCATACTATGCAGTGGGTAGTACGACTATCTTCAGGTGGTCAAATCTTTCTTTTAAATTTACCTACATGACATATGGATCTTTTTTTGTAAGATATTCTATTTTCAAATTTTCGTCGATATGACGACAGATAAAAATCAAAGCTTTGGCATTTTGTTATGCAGATGCACTATTATTTTCTTGAATAGTTTCACTAAAGCCTTCGGCATTTAGATACATTTCTACATCAAGAACCCATGACATATAATTTTTTCCAAAAATATCAAGGGTTACAAATTTGAGTTCAGTAAGGTTAGTCATAGGGATTAATAAATGTGTACCTGTCTTTTGGCTTGTGTAACGGTAGAGATTCGTGCTTTAGTCTTCTGGCTTTTGTAACGGCAGAAATTGGTGCTGATAACGTGTTATAAATTTTTGGTAGTGGTAGAATAAAATTTACATAATAAGAAATTTATAACTATTCTTTGCACAATAATTTCTTCAAATTTCTCTCTTTCTTTTCTCTCACAATCACAATTCTTTTACAAAATTGATGTACTACAAATTCGGTCATGTGATAACCTTGCAGATATTTTCACAAAGACTTTACCTACTGCAACATTTGAGAAGTTGAGATATAAATAAGATATCGGAGTGTAATAGCATCAACAATAGGAAAATAAGTTTCATCATAATTAATACCTGATCTTTGTGAAAAACCTTGGGCTACTAACCGTACTTTATATAATATGATTTCATTATTTTCATTGCACTTTCTCACAAATATTCATTTGTAGCCAACAGGTTTTACACTTTCTGGTGTTCGGACTGCAGGTCCGAAGATTTCACGTTGTATCAGTGCATTAAACTCTGATTGAATTGCATCTCTTCATTGTAGCCAATCTTTTCTATGTCATTAGTGGAAGCTCCACTAATTATGAATTTTTATAGATATCCATCATTTAGTGGAGACACCACTAATTCATATTAGTGAAAAATTATGTAGTCCACAAACTAAGAGTTCTATAAATAGAGCTATTCTCTAAGCTTGAAAGATACCATAATTTTGTGTGATTGTGAGAGAAAAGAAAAAGAGAAATTTGAAGAAATTTTTGTGCAAAGAATAATTATAAATTTCTTATTGTGTAGATTTTATTCTACCACTACCAAAATTTTATTCAAAGATTTAAAGGATCATTTCATCAGGGGAAGTAATAATCAGACATATCGAATAGTATACTATTTTTCCTTCACTAGATTTTTTTTTCCACTGAGTTTTTATTTAGTAAGGTTTTAACGAGGTATATTCTTTATGTAATGGATGGACATCCAGTGGGGAGTGTTATGAATATATTGTGAATTATTAGAGAATTAGTGAAAGCTCCACTAATTATGAATTTTTATGGATCTCCATCATTTAGTAGAGACACCACTAATTCATATTAGCGGAAAATTATGTATTCCACTAATTAAGAGCTCTATAAATAGAGTTATTTTCTAAGCTTGAAAGATACCATAATTTTGTGAAAGAATTGTGATTGTGAGAGAAAAGAAAGAGAGAAATTTGAAGAAATTTTTGTGTAAAGAATAGTTATAAATTTCTTATTGTGTAGATTTTATTTTATCATTACCAAAATTTTATAACGAATCATTCTCCACTTACTTCATGAATGATTAT
This sequence comes from Voacanga thouarsii, assembly GCA_026120185.1. Lineage (NCBI taxonomy): Eukaryota > Viridiplantae > Streptophyta > Magnoliopsida > Gentianales > Apocynaceae > Voacanga > Voacanga thouarsii. The sequence goes on from JANUWF010000948.1 coordinate 862,050, forward strand.
AATTTCAGCATGATTTGAAGAAGTAGCTGTTTGGAGATATCGAATAACTTGTTTAATTCCATTCCAATATCCTCGTGTTGGTGAAGAACTAAATTTTGCTAATGAATTGACAGCAAATGCAATATTAGGTCGTGTATTGTTAGCAAGATACATCAATACACCAATTGCACTGAGATATGATACTTCAGGACCAAGAAGTTCTTCATCATCTTCATGAGGTTGGAAAATATCTTTATTCACATCTAATGACCGGATGATCATTGGAATACTCAATGGATGTGCTTTGTCCATGAAAATCTTTTTTTAAAACTTTTGCTGTATATGTTGATTGATGAATAAATATTCTACTTGCCAAATGTTCAATTTGTAAAATAAGGCAAAATATAATTTTATAAACATCCTTGATGTCGAATAATCAATTGTTTCTTGGAGCTTTTCAAAAGTTCTAATAAGATTAATATCATTAACATATATAACTAATATCACAAATTTAGAACCAAATTTCTTAATAAAAATACATAGACATACCTGGTCATTTTTAAATTCCGCTTTCAATAAATATTCACTAAGACGATTGAACCACATGCGCCCAAATTGCTTCAGGTCATATAATGATTTCTGCAACTTGATGGAGTAATTTTCACGAGGATAATGTTTATATGCTTCGGGCATGCGAAATCCTTCACAGATTTTCATGTAAACATCATTTTCTAAATTTCCATACAAATAAGCAGTGACAACATCTAATAGACGCATATCTATTTTTTCATGTATTGCCAAACTGATAAGATATCGGAGTGTAATAGTATCAACAACAGGAGAATAAGTTTCATATAATCAATACCTGATTTTTGTGAAAAATATTAGATTACTAACCGTGCTTTATATTATATGATTTCATTATTTTTATTGCACTTTTTCACAAATATCCATTTGTAGCCAACAGATTCTACACCTTCTGGTATTCAGATTGCAAGTCCAAAGACTTCACGTTGTGTCAGTACATTTAACTCCGATTGAATTTTGTTTTTTGACACTAGTAAATTTTTTCCTTTTCGTGTTTGGTGCCAAAATATCTTGTCCTTAAAACTTGGTATATTTGGGTTAGGTTTTTTTTTTAAATAAAATAAAATTTAATATAAATAAAATTTATTTATAAACTATTAATAGTTTTATCTATGACGTTAAGTATATGATAATATTAATTTTTCATAAAATTTAAAATAATATTTTTATGTTTTTATAAAACTGTTTCATAAATTCAAAAAACAATCATTTGCCTAAAAGAACATAAAAAAAGCTTTAGAACATTTACGATGAAGGATACATAATTCTCCTCTTATACAAATTTGATTTTTTGAATTTTTATTCGTATTTTTTATTGTTTCTTTTTTAAAAATGTTCATATCCTCTCTAGTCTCTATCATCCCCTGTCGTGGTACGGACATAGTTTGACCTTTCACTCGTGTCAATCTTTTGTTTCCCCTAAATTATTTAATAGTAGGGGGCCGATATTCTGAAGCCGAGTGGCGTATTGCGTACTCTTCCGATTGGCTTTAGCGACCAGGTCGCGTACAACTTTACCGGAATACAGAGCTAGTTTAAAATCGTAAATCAATCTAACTCAAATTGAATTTTGATTTTTTATTTAATTTAATTTATTTTGAATTAAAAAAATTATAAATTAATAATTTGATTTAATTTTTTAAAATTATATAATTTAATTTGAACTGATATATATATATAATTTATTTTAATTTTAAAATATAAAAATATGAAAGAAAAAATTATATTGTGTTGGTTATCTGCAATAACTTACTATATCTATTTATTATAAAATTTTCAAACTCTTCATGTACTAAAGATACTGAGGCATCTGGAAAAACAATTCCATTTATTGGTGATAGAATTTTGCCTTCCATATCCAGGTTGGTATGTTCTCAAATGTGTTTATTGTTTTCATTTAATCAAATTAATAATAGTTTGTTATTATCTTTTATAATATGTTTTGCAGATATATTGAAAAGTTTAAAGTTTAACATCTAATGAAAACTGAAAAAGAATATGAAACTAATCTGTACTATTTAATTTATTAGTAAAACATTCTATAAATTTACCTTTATTTAGTTTGTGTTATTAATATTGGGTAATTTTTGATATTGTATAGAATTACGGATTTAACTTTGATTAGTTTTTATTATTGAAAAATAGTTACTTTTGTAATGTTTAATTAATACTTCTACATGTACTATTTTATCAAATATTATGGAGTAGTTTATTTAAAAGAGTGACATTTATTTTCAAATATTTTTTGAAATAGAAGTTCAATTATTTTCTGATGGATATAGATTGCAATTCTCCTCAAACTAAAAATTTATACTAATTTAAAATAATAATAATTTAAATAATTTTTATTCTTCAGAAACGGTAATAGACCGACAATACATTACATTCTCTATCTTTAACCCCACTTATATCCCACATTTATTTCACATATCTAATAATTTTTTATTATATTCAAACAAATTTATCTCAATACAATTATTATCCAAATATACCCTATATATACATTAGGAAATTACTTTTTTTTAAAAGGACACTAGTCAAATCTAAAACTTTTTAATTGAAAGACGACAATTCTAATAAATTAAACAATAAATATTTCTTTAAATATAAATATTTTCATTTTATATTAAAATTTAAATATAAAAATAATACATTGAAATTCGGTGGAAATAAGGTATTGAAATTCGTTTTTTCTTTTTTTTTTTCCTTTTTAAAGTGGGTGACTAATAAAATTCTCTCTATATGATATTTCATCCATTTTTCTTAAGGTAATTTGTGCAATGTTAAGAAAAGCTCAAATGGAATGAATTTAATTTTGATCCTAAAATTTTATAAAAATATGAAATCATTCTACAATTCTATATCTTACATTAATGAATAATTAGGACAAAGACAAAGTTAGAAATTTGAAGTTGAGAGAATGAGTTATATGAAAGAATAAGTTGAAGATAATGTTGTAAATTTTACATTTTTTATAAAAAAAAAATATAAAAATATAAAAAATTCTCTTAAATTAAAAAATAATTCAGGAAAATTATAAATTATAAAAATTTTTGGAACGTTAGTGACACCCCCATCCTTCTAATTCGGTTTCTGCATTAGGGTTGCAGGTGTGATTAGAGTCTTTCATTTTTTTTCCAAAGAAAAAATATAAATTAAGGAATAATTGGAAGTTTATGTTGAAGCCATATATTATTTTGGAAGAAAACAGAAAAGAAAATATTAGTTATGTTATGAATTATTGGAATCTCCATTAATTAGTGGAGGCTCCACTAATTATGGATTTATGTGAATTATTAGAAGATTTTTATGGATGTCCACCATTTAGTGGAGACACCATTAATTGAGATTAGTTGAAGATGATGTATGCCATGATGTATTTCACTAATTAGAGCTCTATAAATAGAGCTATTCTCTAAGCTTGTAATACACCATCATTTTGTGAAAGAAAGATTAGTGAAAAAAAGATTAGAGAAAGAATTGTGAGAGAAAGAAAGAGAGAAGTTTGAAGAGAAATTCTTGTGCAAAGAATAGTTAGAATTTTCTTAGTGTGTAGTGTGTAGATTTTATTCTAACACTACCCTAATTTTATAACACGTTATCAGCACGAGTCTCTGCCGTTATTAAAGCCAGAAGACAGGTACGCATTTATTGATCTCGCTAAATTCGAATTTGTAGCCCTTGATATTTCTGAAAAAAAAATTATATGTCATACAGAAATGCATTTAAATGCTAGATCCATATGTCATGTGGATAAAAAGAAAGATTTGACCACCTGAAGATGGTCGTACTACCCACTGCATGGTATGAATGGTTGCACCTAAAGTTGCAAGATTGTAAAACCGTGAACTCCGTGATGTATAAAACTACATCTTAGTTAAAAATTTTACGGAGAAAAAGTTACTGATGAAGTTATATTGGAGAAGACATTCTCCACTTTTCATGTCCTACAGTAACAACATCGAGAAAAATGGTATCCAAAATTGACAAATTTAACATGAGTTATTATTGAGAAATCATGAAGCCAGATGAACTGGCTCAACAGCACTCCCAAAAGTGAATGCTGTTAGCTCCAGCAGAAGCCATCGTTATAGTCGTAGTTGTGGCAGTGGCCGTGGTTATGGTCATGGACACACTCGATATTTCCCTTATCACGAGAAATACTGCCACCGAAGTGGAACAGAAAAGATAATAAGGGAAAAAGATATTTCTATTAATAATAAGCATCACATCTTTTATTCATATCACTAGTGTTCATATGAACTTGAGGATACATGCTTATAGTTGCTCTTTTGTAATTGAGCATTTGATTGGTGATGGAAGTGTTCAAAATAATTAAAAGTTTACTTTTAATATGTTTCTTTTATATTTTATATTTTTTGCATTGTAATAGTACTTATCGTTTAAGGTTTTTATTATTTGAGTATTTACATTTATAAATGTTTTATTATGCCAAGATGGCTATTATTCCGCTTACCTGGATACACAAATGGCATTGAAGATATATGCCTAATTGATAGTGGAACTACACACACCATACTAAAAAATGAGAAATATTTTTCTGATCTCAAAATGGGAGAAATAAATATTTATACGATAAACGGTAGTGCAAATGTAATTGAGGGCTCCGGAAGAGCTAGTATATTGTTGCCTAAAGGAACAACAATTATTATTGATAAGGCACTATTTTCCTCAAAACCCGTAAGAAATTTATTGAGTTTTAAAGATATCCACAGTAAATGGGTATCATGTTGAAACAAATGAGGAAAATGGGATTGAGCATCTTTTTATTACTCAAATGCATTTGGGTAAGAAATCGGTATTAGAAAAACTGCCGTCTTTTTCTACTGGTCTATATTTTGTAAAAATTCGTACAATTGAAATTCATTATCTAGTAAACCAGAAGTTTACTGATCCTATTACTTTTAGCATTTGGCATGACCGATTGGGTCATCCGGGATCTACCATGATGAGAAGAATCATTGAGAATACACATGGTCATCTTTCAAAAAATAAAAGGATATTAACATCAGAAAAATTCGCATGTACCGCATGTTCCCTAGGAAAATTAATTGTTAAACCATCACCAGTAAAAGTATGAGCTGAAAGTCCTACATTTCTCGAACGGATTCACGGAGATATTTGTGGACCTATTGATCCACCATGTGGACCGTTCAAATATTTTATGGTCTTAATTGATGCATCATCCCGATGGTCACATGTATGTTTATTATCTACTCGCAACCTGGCGTTTGCGAGATTACTTGCTCAATACGAGCACAATTTCCGGACCATCACATTAAAAATATCCGTTTGGATAATGCTGGTGAATTTTCATCACATGCTTTTGATGCATATTGCATGTCAATTGGGATTAATGTTGAACATCCTGTAGCTCATGTTCACACACGTAATGGTCTTGCTCGAATCTTTGATTAAACAATTACATTAATTGCTAGACCATTATTAATGAAAACAAATCTCCCAACATCTCGCTCGGGGACATGCTATTCTACATGCCGCAACACTTGTACGTATAAGATCGGATAGTTATCATAAATTCTCTCCTTTGCAATTGGCTTTTGGGTCGTAACTAAATATTGCTCATTTAAGAATTTTTGGGTGTGTCAGTATATATTCCAATTGCACCAAACCAACGTACAAAGATGGGTCCTCAAAGAAGAAAGGGGATATACGTTGGATATGATTCTCCCTCTATTATCGTGTATGTTGAACCCCCGACGGAGATGTATTCACAAAGAAGATTTGCCGATTGTCATTTTGATGAATCATTATTCCCTAAATTAGGGGAGAACCAAAACAAGATAAAAATGATCTTGCTTGGACAACATCATTAAATTATCTTGATCCACGCACAAGCGCATGTGAACTTGAAGTTCAAAAGATAATTCATTTGCAAAGCATTGCAAATCAAATGCCGGACGCTTTTGTTGACTCCGTAAGAGTTACAAAATCGCATATTCCAGCCTATAAATGCTCCTATTCGAATTGAAGTTCCAGCAGAACAAAATATTATACCTATAGTCGCTGAGTTAAAAGCATGCCGTAAGCATGGCCGACCTCTTGGTTCTAAAGATAAAAATCCTCGAAAGAAAAGAGGATTAAATGATCCGTAAGATCATATTGAAGAAAAGAATAATAAAGACCAAGAGAGAACCGATGACAAAGAACCGTAAGTTGATGAAAGTAACACCGAAATTTCTATCAATTATACCACTTCCTAGTAGAAGTTGGAATCGGATAGAAACTATTATTGATAATATATTTGCATACAATATATCTCTTGATGTTACACAGGATAATGATGATCCCGAACCAATATCGCTTGATGAATGCTCGGCATAGAAAAGATTGGTCGCAATGGAAAGATGCGATTCAATCGGAGTTAAATGCATCGACTGAAATCTTCGGACCTGCAGTCCGAACACCGTAAGGTGTAAAACCCGTTGGCTACAAATGGATATTTGTGCGAAAGCGCAATGAAAAGAGTGAAATCGTTCGATATAAAGCGCGATTAGTAGCCCAAGGTTTTTCACAAAGACCAGGTATTGATTATGATGAAACTTATTCTCCCGTTGTTGATGCTATTACACTCCGATATCTTATCGGTTTGGCAAGACATGAAAAGATAGATATGCACCTATTAGATGTCGTCACCGCTTACTTGTATGGAAATTTAGAAAATGATGTTTACATGAAAATCCTCGAAGGATTTCATATGCCCGAAGCATATAAACATTATCCTCGTGAAAATTACTCCATCAAGTTGCGAGAAATCATTATATGGCCTGAAGCAATCTGGGCGCATGTGGTTCACACGTCTTAGTGAATATTTATTGAAAGCGGGATTTAAAAATGACCAGGTATGTTCATGTGTTTTTATCTGGTTATAAATTTGTGATATTAGCTATATATGTTGATGATATTAATCTTATTGGAACTCCTGAAGAACTCCAAGAAACAATTGATTATTTAAAAAGAGAATTCGAAATCAAGGATTTTGGTAAAACCAAATTTTGCCTTGGTTTACAAATTGAACATTTGGAAAGTGGAACATTTATTCATCAATCAACATATACAGCAAAAGTTCTAAAAAGATTTTACATGGACAAAGCACATCCATTGAGTATTCCAATGATCGTGCGATCATTAAATGTGGATAAAGATCCTTTCCGACCTCAAGAAAATGATGAAGAACTCCTTGGTCCTGAAGTACCATATCTCAGTGCAATTGGTGCATTGATGTATCTTGCTAATAATACACGACTCGATATTGTTTTCTGCTGTCAATTTATTAGCAAGATTTAGTTCTTCACTAACACAACGACATTGGAATGGAATTAAACAAGTCCTTCGATATCTCCAAGGTACAATTGATCTCGGATTATTTTATTCAAATAAAACCAGTCCAACATTGATAGGTTATGCGGATGTCTGGTTATTTATCTGATCCACATAAAGCACGTTCTCAAACGGGCTATCTATTTACATGTGGAAATACTGCTATATCATGGCGTTCTACGAAACAATCTATAGCAGCTACTTCTTCAAATCATGCTGAAATTATAGCCATTCATGAAGCAAGTCGAGAATGTGTATGGCTAAGATCCATGATTCATTATATCCGAGAAAGTTGTGAATTATCATCAATCAAAGGTATTCCAACTCCTCTTTATGAAGACAATGCAACTTGCATAGCTCAATTACGAGGAGGATATATTAAAGGAGATCGGACAAAACATATTTCACCAAAATTCTTCTTTACTCATGAACTTCAGAAGAAAGGTGAAATTGATGTGCTACAAATTCGGTCATGTGATAACCTCGCAGATATTTTCACGAAGACTTTACCGACTTCAACATTTGAGAAGTTGAGATATAAAATCGGTATGTGTCGGTTTAAAGATTTAAAGGAATCATCTCATCAGGGGGAGTAATAAATGGACATATAGAATAGTGTACTCTTTTTCCTTCACTAGATTTTTTTTCCCACTGGGTTTTTATCTAGTAAGGTTTTAACGAGGCATATTCTTTATGTATGGATGGACATCCAAGGGGGAGTGTTATGAATTATTGGAATCTCCATTAATTAGTGGAGGCTCCACTAATTATGGATTTATGTGAATTATTAGAAGATTTTTATGGATGTCCACCATTTAGTGGAGACACCATTAATTGAGATTAGTTGAAGATGATGTATGCCATGATGTATTTCACTAATTAGAGCTCTATAAATAGAGCTATTCTCTAAGCTTGTAATACACCATCATTTTGTGAAAGAAAGATTAGTGAAAGAAAGATTAGAGAAAGAATTGTGAGAGAAAGAAAGAGAGAAGTTTGAAGAGAAATTCTTGTGCAAAGAATAGTTAGAATTTTCTTAGTGTGTAGTGTGTAGATTTTATTCTAACACTACCCTAATTTTATAACAAGTTATTCGATTTGAAATGGTTTGTTTAGCCAGCTGTAATCTAAACCTCCCTAACAGTTTAATCTCCGCACCTTTCCTGCTATTTTCCCCCATTATTCCTGATTAACTAAAAAATGAAAAAAAAAAAAAAATCGGACGTTTATAATCTTCTAAAAATTTCTTTTCATATAAGCCAATCATCCGCAGAGGAAATTTATTCCGAACCCTTTATTCTTCTCGTCTTTGTCTATCCCATCGCTGATTATTAACAATTTGGCACCCGTTCCAAGTTCCAACCTTTACTCGGTTGATTCAATCTCTTGCCATTCTTAGCTAAGAGAAATAAGGGAATTAATAGGTGCTCCACAAACACGAGTGTGGAATCTAGAGTTAAGAAGTTTACTAAAATAAGAATTGTCTTTGAGACGTAATTGTTTAAATATAATGAAAAATTATGTGTACAGTAAAAATGCGATGAGCTGTACATATAAGGAGGAGGGGAATGGAGAAGGGAAGAGGAGGGACCTTTACTTCTATCCAAGGAAGAAAATTATATTTATTTTCATTTTCTTTAGTTAGAGTAAAAAGAAAATAAAATAATAATTTACGTCATAATTTATTTAAATTTAAACGGATTATTTTAATGATGTAGAGGAGGAGCTCTTAATTTACTTTCTTTTCTGTTTTTTCTTTTTAACTAAATTATATAAATCACTCATTTACATCTCCTCTACTTTCTCTCATTCTTTTCACTCCAACCAAATATAAAGTAAGTAGTATTAAAAAAAGATAATATGAAGTGTTATGAACATATGGCAACTATGAAGAAATACAAATTATTTAAATTATAATTATTTTAAACTAAAATAAAATTTTAAATTGAAGTAGAATCGAAAAAAAATCCTAATCCACTTGCACTCCCACCAAAATTATCATTTTCCAAAAAAGGAAATTTTTGTTCAATTGTTTTACGGAGGTAAAGCACATGGGAATAAAGAAAAGTTGCACCCAGTTGGCCAGACCAGCTTAAGTGGGCCGGCTAGAAGTTGGGCTAGAGTTCGATTACTAGGGCCGAATACGTGTATGGTGGCACCGACTCGCGGCTCGTGGTTGACCCCGGTATGTTTCTTTTTTAATTTTTTTTTTAATATATGAGTTCTGTACTATATTTCCATTGTATGAGAGAGTTACTGATGGTTCAATTATACATTATTCTCTATAACATTTATTAATTTTTTATTTTTAAAATAAATTTACAGTTTTTAATGAGAATAATTTGGTTTTTATAAAAATTTCATAAATATTAAAATTTTCTTAATATGTATAAGTTATATAATAGTGATAAAAATTTTAAAATAAAAAGAATATACAATATATTTAGTATAAAATATTATAAATTATCCTCAAATTTCTATAAAGTATTATAAATTATACTCAAATTTCTATAAAATATTTGGAGAGAGATATGGGGTGCTTGCTTCTCGGATGCGCTGGGTCTCACATATACACTTGAAATATTGAAATTTTTATAAAATATTAATTTAATGTTCCGTGCGTATTATTAAGTTATTAAAATTTAATATATTAATGTTAAATATATATTAATTAATTAATTAATTATTTAAAAATAAATTTAAATAATATTTATTTTTTTTAAAAAAAATCTTCCATCTGAATTTCACTCTATCACGTCTCTAAGAACCTGTTACGCCTTAAACAACCACCTGTTAGGAACACCGACAATGAACGGCTCGATTTCAATCTGAGGCGAGAAATACCCTGTTGGAGGAATTGGAAATCAAAATCAGAGCATCACCCACCGAAAATACATGGCTATCGTCCACCTCTATTTAGTTAACCTCTCATTTAATTCTTTTTTTTTCTCCTTTTATATTTCATAAAATAAAAAATTCGTACCACCCCATATTAACTTTAAAGTTTGCAGAATTAGTTTTTGATAACCGGGGGAGTATATGGCGGTCAGAAAAAAACAGAAAATATACGCTAACAATAGTTTAAGAATAATGAGAGTTCATGCATGGTAAGGTCTAATCATCTAAACGCCATCGCATTCGACATTGCCGGAGAGCCAATCATTTATATAAATTAAAAAAAATTAAATGAGAGGACTGAGGATAGTACAGAAACGATGTCGTTGTCACCGCCCAATTAGTATAACCTATCCTCGTAATCATTCCTGTCTTATGCGTATATTATGTTTTTGGTTGAAGACCATATATAGGCCTTTTTTAAGCGCAAATTATCTATTTTAATTATTCATGCCATGTAATCAACTACTAGCTTCTGTTTCGTGTCCATTATCAAAATGTTATTAGGTATGCTTGGATTGCGAAAAAGAATCACTCTTATTATTCTATCATATGATAATGGAGAAAAATTATCATTCCAATCTTATTAAAATTATTTGTTATGTTTCTAATTTAATTTTTATCTCAAATTATCTATTTCGTTAATAAATTAAGATTTGATATACTAAATTTTTTTCATTTAATAATACTCTATTTCTTAAATATATTAAATAATTTTTTTTCTCAACAAGTTGATCTCATTTAAATAACAACAAAGAGAAGCAATTTACAATATATCAAAATTTTAGAATTTGAATATTTCTTAATATATAGGGAGAGAATAAAATATATTTTAAGAATAAAAATAAAAATAAAAATTTAATTAACTAAAAAATCTTCTTATTTTAATATTCATATAATTAGTTAAATAAGACGGATATTTGAGACAGAGAGAATAGTTGTTCTCTCAACAATTCTTTTCTAATATACGATATATTTTTTGTTTTAAAATTTTTATTTCTGATATAGTTTTTTATCTCTAAATCATGTTAATTATTCATTCAGTTGAAATTGCTTTTTTGACTTTATAAAAAAAAAAAACAAAATATTTAATCCAACTTACAATTCTAACATAACCATGACCAAATGATAGGACATATGTACTAATAGAACTTACATTTCTTAATATAAAAGAAATTAATGGTGAAAGCTTTAAAAAAAATTATATTTATTTTTAAAAAAACGTATATATTTATTTTTAAAATATATATCTGTTTTAATTATTATATAATAAAAATAAAAATATTTAATTTCCACCTTCACGATTTTGCAGTTTTTACTACACTTGCTAACCTAAGTAGTCTGCTCTTTTAGCCAAGTTCTCATACTAACTCCCTTTTATTTTCCATTTGGAGATCCGAAGCCTCTCTCTGCTTCCCCTGAATTCTAGCCTCCAAGCAATCAAGCATATTCTCGGAGGCAACGTTCAACGGATTCATGTACCATACTTGCTGTCCAACCAAAATAATTAATCAAAACGTGAAATACTATTCCAACAAACATATGGTCAAGTGCCGTTTGGTCCCTAACATCGAGTGTCCCAACTCTCAGTGACCTCTTCACGCCACCATTAATGGAATAAGCACTGCTACAAAATTTTCAACTTAAAATCAGAGTGGGCGGTTCTCCAAGCCAATTATCAAATCGAACATTGTGCTATATGTGGACTTCCTTGTGCCAACTAAGCTAAATGATGAGAAGAAACCAGCCGACCCATAGCTAGCAATGTCACGTCAGTTTCCCAGCCGTTCCACACGAGAAAGGAGAGAAAAAAGAAGAAAAAACGCCAAACGGAACCCTGAATTATGAGTGGTCGGTCGAATGATAATAGTAAAAATTTCCAAGTTCTTGGGTCCACTGCCACTCTCTGTGGCCAGTGGTGTATGCATTTCCTTGTATATAAATACTTGATCAGTCCTCAGTCCTCCACACCAGAGTTCCAGCGTTCATAGCTCAGTCTGCTAATCAAGAGGTTTATTGACCATTTGTTCCTTGGAAGATAGTGAGAAATGGAGAACAAAGAGGAAGATGTGAGATTGGGAGCCAACAAATTCCCCGAGAGGCAACCAATTGGCACGGCTGCTCAGACACAAGATAAGGACTACACCGAACCACCAGCAGCACCACTTTTTGAGCCGGACGAGCTAGCTTCATGGTCATTCTACCGTGCTGGGATTGCCGAGTTCATGGCTACTTTCCTTTTTCTCTACATCAGCATTTTGACAGTCATGGGAGTTAAAAATTCCAACTCTAAGTGTTCAACTGTTGGTATTCAAGGCATTGCTTGGGCTTTTGGTGGCATGATTTTTGCCCTCGTTTACTGCACGGCCGGCATTTCTGGTAAGCTACCTTTTTCTTTAACAGTCATAGAGTCTTATAAGGGTGCCGTCGAATGCTTTGAAGATTAACTGCTTTTTTAGACGCTTCTCGGCATTTAACTTGATCGGCAAATTCTACAGGAGGACACATAAACCCAGCTGTGACATTTGGGCTGTTCTTGGCAAGGAAGTTGTCATTGACCAGGGCATTGTTCTACATGGTGATGCAGTGCCTCGGAGCCATATGCGGTGCTGGAGTGGTGAAGGGATTCCACAAGACTCTCTATATGACTCAGGGCGGTGGTGCCAACGTGGTCAACCCGGGTTACACCAAGGGCGATGGCCTCGGTGCGGAGATTGTTGGTACCTTTGTGCTTGTTTACACTGTTTTCTCTGCAACCGACGCCAAGCGTAACGCTAGAGACTCCCACGTCCCTGTAAGCATTCAACCACTAGCTAGTTTGCTGATCTTTGAATTTCTTTTGTCTTAGGGACTGAATTAGGTTTAATATACTTGTTGCCTCTGTGATTTATAATATACATGTGGATTGAATTGTCAGATTTTGGCACCGTTGCCCATTGGGTTCGCTGTGTTCTTGGTACATTTGGGTACTATTCCCATCACCGGTACTGGCATTAACCCCGCTCGCAGTCTTGGAGCTGCCATCATCTATAACAGGGCCCCCGCATGGCACGATCATGTAAGAATCGTCATGGCATTAAGAGCTTATATTTCTGTTTGCCATAGATGTTCATTAAGAAGTAGCTTACAGAAAATGTCTTTGAAACTTTCAATTCAAAATGGTATTAATCTTGAGTAATGATTCTGTGACGCAGTGGATCTTCTGGGTTGGACCATTCTGCGGTGCCGCACTTGCAGCCCTGTACCACCAAGTCGTGATCAGAGCAATCCCCTTCAAGAACAACTGAGAGACTTGTGCTGCCCTTATTCACCTTCAAGCATAAAGAAGATCGAGCACGATTCCTGTCCTACTATCGAAAATGTTCTCTTTTGTTTTCAGTGCATGTACAATTGTATGTGGGGGGATGATTGGTTGTGAAAAGAGCACGTCACGAGGACTATGCTTTTTCAAATAAGTCCAAAAGAGCATGCTCTTGTAGACCCCAGCAAACGTAGGCTTGGTTGTTTCTATCTATGTATGTATGTTTAGTTTTGTGGCTATCGTTTAACTAGCTTGTCATAATAAAAATACCGACCATGATCTTTTCCTTTCCCAGTCTTTTATCGTTTGCCGTCGATTTTCTTGTCTTTGCGAACTGCGAATTCTTGTGCGTCTGTCCAAATTTTATTGGCATCGTATCACGCATGGCGCCTTGGATCGTAGGATGGCTCCCCTCTCATCTCCGTAACATATCCATGAGTGAGCAGGGGCGGACAGAAGGCATAGTTAGGGGCAGAATCTTATATATATATATATATATATTTAAAATTCTTAATAATAATAATACCTTATAAATTATAAACTATTATATATTCAATCTTTTTTATTTTTTAAAAATTTTTACTAATAATAATATATTAAATGTTGATCCCTTCCAATATTTGTTTTGTGTCTGTCCTTATTCATGAGCAAAGCACAATAGAGTTTGATGACCTATTTGGGGCAGCCATAAGTTTGGCCAATGATGGTGGGATTAATTTTAGAGAAAATTAAATGATTTAAAATAAAATAAAATATTAATAAAATAATATTATTTTGAATATGCGTAATATTTGGTAGATTGGAGCACATAATAAATAATATAGTCTAAATGCAACCTTTTTGAAGAAAGTACATAATAATAGTTTAATGAAACTTGAAAATCTAATAATAATGAGAATAATATTGTCCGATAACAAACAGGAAAAAGAAATGAATGTTTTGTTTGGTTCACAAAGAGAGAATGAAGAAAGGAATGGAGGAGAGCGAGTGGCATATTTACATCTATTAAGAAAAATAAATTATCTTATTTAGAAAATGAAATAAATAAAAAATTATTAATATATTAAATATATTACTATATTTATTAGTTCATACATTAAAAAATATGAATGAAAGAATACTTTTGTTTTCTAAACTCATTTATTCTAGAGAGGAAGATTTGTTAGGAATAGTTTCTCTTTTAATTTATTTCTTTTTTCCATTTTTCTCAAACTAATTTCCTTATACATCTACTTTTCTTAGTGAAATATTTTCATTTTTCACCAATCTAAACATAAGAGAAGCGACGGTGGATTCAAAACTTTTGAAAAACGAGCCATGCTATGGTGCAAATTAATTTGATTTCAAAGCCAATCGATGCTTGATGAATCCTGTAGCCGCCAAGAAGGACGCTTTGGAAATGGCAGCAAGGTTTTTCTTCTTTGGGTGTTCCGCAGGAGGAGCAAAGCTAGGGTAGTCAGCGGGCCCACGAGAAACCTCACAACCTAAGCTCTGGTAGTTGTTGACATAATGATATTGTTTGTTCAATAGATGCTGGGTTTTCAAGATTCAACTACATCAAATATAAACTAGAATAGAGTGAATTGTCATAATATTATTGGGAATTTGATTCCAAATAAAATATAAAAATTAAAAAATTAAAAAATAAAAAATTATATTAAAAGAGAGAAATAAGAGAATTATTTAGATTTAAATGATTGATTATGTTTGTTTACATAAAATTCTTATTTATAGAGATTTAAATACATCATCTAAAAGAATAAAAAATAAATATAATAAATACAATCATATCTTATCTATTAATAGCCTTGGAAAAATTAATCGTCATATTTATCTTCAAGATAAATGAATAGTTTTGAAAAAATAAACAACAACTTATTATTTTCATAAAACTCCCCTTAGATGTTCATTTTTAAACTTTGAAAAATGCCTCATTAAAAACCTTATTAGGAAAAATCTTGTGGGACGAAAACTTAGCGAAGGAAAAAAGAATTCACTTTCCGTTCTAGAGGAAATACTACCTCATTAAAAGTTTGATAAAGAAAAAACTCAGTAGGAAAAAAAAAAAAACTTAGTTAGGAAAAAGAGTACAGTATACATACTCCCCCTATTGAATCTTTAAGATGACTTCATATCTTTTAATTGACGCATTCCAATTTTTTGTACTAATTTTTCAACTGAAGCTGTCGATATTGTCTTAGTGAATAAATCTTCCCTATTATCATACGATCGAATCTGTTGCACATCTACTTCACATCTCTTCTGAAGTTTATGAGTAAAGAAAAATTTTGATGAAATATGTTCTGTCATATCTCTTTTAATATATCCACATTTTAATTGAGTTATACAAGCTGCATTATCTTTATAAAGAGATATTGAAATTTCTTTTTCAGATGATAAACTACAATTTTCTCGAATATAATGGATCATGGATCTTAACCACACACATTCTCAACTTGCCTCATGAATAGCAATAATTTTAGCATTATTGGAAGAAGTAGCTGTTATATATTGTTTTGTAGAGCGCCATGATATAACAGTAAATAAATAACCAGTTTGAGAATGTAATTTATGTGAATTAGATAAATAATCAGCATTAGCATATCCAAACAACATTAGGTTGGTTTTCTTTGAATAAAGCAATTCGAGATCCATTATCCTTTGGAGATATCTTAGGACATGTTTAGTATCATTCCAATGTCGTTGCATTAGAGAAGAACTAAATCTTACTAATAAATTCACAGAAAATGCTATATCAAGTCGAGTGTTATTAGTAAGGTACATTAGTACATCAATTGCACTGTGATATGGTACTTTAGGACCAATGAGTTCTTTATCATCTTCTCGAGGTCGAAAAGAGTCTTTATTTACATCTAATGACTTGACGACTATTGGAATACTCAATAGATTGTGCTTTGTCTATGTAAAACATATTTAAAGTTTTAATCGTATATGTTTTAATCGTATCTTCCAGACAAAATATATTGATGACATATATAGTAAGTATAACAAAATCAGGTGCAAATTTCTTAATAAATACACATGTACATATCGGATTATTTTTATCCTGATCTTAACAAATATTCACTAAGACGATTATATCACATGAGTCTAATTGCTTTAAACCAGATAATGACTTTTGTAATTTAACGAAATAATTTCTACGAGGACCAGAATTATATACTTCAGGCATACTGAATCATTCTGGAATTTTCATATAACTATTATTATCAAGGTTTTCACATAAATAAGCAGTCATAACATCTATTAGACGCATGTTAATTTTTTCATATATTACTAGACTCATAAGGTATTAGAGTGTAATTGTATCTACCACGGGTAAATATATCTCATCGTAATCAATACCCAATTTTTAGAAAAAGTCTTGTGCTACAAGTCATGCTTTATATCTTACGACTTCATTATTTTCATTATACTCTTGCACAAATTCCCATACATAACCAATTAGTTTTATATCTTCCGGTATTCGGATTACAAGTCCAAAAACTTCATACTTTGCAAGTGAGTTTAATTTCGATTGAATCACATCTTTCCATTTTGACCAATCATTTCTATGACATCATTCTTCAACTAATGTTAGTTTAAGATCCTCATTATCTCTCAACACATCAAGTGCTATATTGTATGTAAAAATATCATCAGCAGTTATTTCAATTCCCACTTCTGTTAGAAGTCATATAATTGATAGACATCTCATTATTCTATTCACTATTTTCAAATATTTGGAGATTTTCATCAATTGACACTTGGTCCTTATTTTCTAATTTTTCAATTTGATCATTTTAATTATGTAATCCTCTTTTCTTTTCGAAAATTTTTATCTTTTGAACCAAGGAGTCGTCCACGCTTCTGGCATATTTTTTATTCAACAGCTATAATAATTTTATTTTGTCCTACTAGAACCCTTATCCGAATATGAGTATCTATAGATGGAATATGTGATTTAGTTACTCTTGTAGAGTCAACAAAAGAATCTAACAGTTGATTTACAAGTCTTTATAAATGAATTATTTTTTGAACTTCTAATTCACTTGCGCTAGTGTGCGGATCCAAATAATTCAATGATATTGTCTAGGCAAGCTCTTTTTTATATGATTTATATTCTTTCCCTAATTTAGAAAATAGAGTTTCATCAAAATAACAATTAGCAAATCTTGTTGGGAATATATTACCTGTCAATGGTTCAACATATCTAATTGTAGAGGAAAGGAAGAATCATATCCAACATATATCCCCAATCTTCTTTGAGAGCCCATTTTAGTACATTAATCTGATGCTATCGGTACATATATAGCATACTTAAAAATTCTTAAATGAGTAATATTTGGCTTTGAACTAAAAGTCAATTGCAGTATATAGAATTTCTAATAACTTTTTAGCTTTATACACACGAATACTGTAGCATGTAACATAGCATGTCTCCAAGCAGATGTAAGGAGGTTTGTTCTCATTAATAATGGTCTGGCAATTAATTGTAATATTTTAACGAATGATTCAGTTAGACCATTTTAGGTATGAACATGAGCTACTAGATGTTCAATAATGAAACTAATCGACATGCAATAAGCATCAAAGGCTTAAGAGGAATATTGTCCAGCATTATCTACATAATTTGAAAATTGTGCTCTTAAAAGAATTATTTGGGCAAGCAATCTCGCAAATGCCAGGTTGCGAGTTGATAATAAATTGATATGTGACTATCGGGTCGATGCATCAATTAAAATTATAAAGTATTTGAATTGCCCATATGGTAGATGAATTGGTCCACATATATCATCATGAATTCTTTCCAAAAATACTGGAGACTTAAACTTTACTTTTATTGGAGATGGTTTATAACCAATTTTCCTTAAGAACATACAACATATGAAAATTTATTTGATATCAAAATCTTTTGACTTCTCAAAGGATGACCATGCGAATTTTCAATTATTCTTTGCATCATAATGGATTCTGGATAATCTAAATGGTCATGCCAAATGATAAATGTAGCAGAATCAGTAAGCCTTTGGTTTATAGAATGGTGCATTTTAATTGCACAAATTTTTGTGCAATATAGGCCAGATGAAAGATATAGTAGCTTTTCTAATAAAGATTTCTTACGTGAAATTATTTAAGTAATACAGAAATACTTAAACTCATTTTCTTCTATTGTTTCAATATGATATCCATTTCGGCGAATATCTTAAAATTTAATAAATTTCTTCAAGATTTTTTAAAAAGTAATGTTTTATGAATAATAACATTTGTTCATCCGGGTAATAATATATTACAGGAGCCTTCAATTAATTTTACACTACCATTTATAGTGTTAACATTTATTTCTCTCATCTTCAAGTAAGACAAATATTTTTTATTTTTCAATATGGTTTGTGTTGTATCATTATCAATTAGGTGTTGGATTGTATGCCCTCTTAGACTGGGTTTTTGATGTAAAATCGAATATTTTAATAAAAGAATTTATTTTCAGAAATTGTTTGTGAATTTATTTTTTGTTTGTGCACGATTTTCATTTGAAACAGACCCATTGTGTTTAAATAAGTGATCCATGTGAATGGTGGTCTTTCACAGTAAGGTATGGATCACGGGTTATTTAACACATAAATATTTGTTCTTAACCTATTGATGAGACTAGGAACCTCATCATGTTTAGGTTATTATGTTATGAATTCCGAATGGGGAATGGCTTACCTTTAGCCAGTGGGTAGTCCACTCACTTCATGACATAAGCGTATTTCGAATACGTAGAACATGACCTGTAGTAGTGGTTTCTCAAAGTACTATATGGTAGAAATCTAGACTACTACCGCTACAGCGTGGACTAGTACTCTATGACTTGAGTATGAGTTGGTGGTCTAGCGAAGCTGGAAGCATATACTTTGATTTACTGTAGTTGAGGTTCTATCGTAGGGCCAATATACTAGCATGTTGGGTATGTGTGACTAGTTAGTTAAGACAAACTTATACAAGATAGTTTCTGCACTATATCGTCCCTTGTGGTTGTCCGAATGGTCTAAATTATCCAGGGCCCTGGGAAACATGACTTGGATGTTTGCTTTAGGATAGCTCCCTTGGAAAGCGGAAACACTCCAGGAAGTCGTAGATCATTGGATTAGAAGCCTAAGGATGGTAGATGTCATTTAGGGGGGTGTTAGTACACTTCTTCCTCTCTAAATGTACGGCGATGTGTAGATGGATATTTTAGTCATTTCACCTGTAGGTCGGAGACTTTGCGAATGAAGCATTGTCCTTGGGGTCAATATTTCCTTATGGTGATATTAGGAAATATTTAAAATGCAAAATACAGCTATTTATATAGCAGGGGTATTTTGGTCATTTTAGCAGCCAAGGCGATGTGTCTTTTTGGTCCTCGGGATAGCCCGTAAGTCCTAACTATTTTTGGGTTGAGGAATTGGTCTCAGTTGAAGAGGATTTTACTTTATTTTGTTTTATTTTATTTTATTCAGGAAGTCTAATTTATTATTGGACTGGAATAAAATAAATAAATAAATAAAATAGGAGTTGAGAGAAATTAATTATCTAGTTTATTTGGTTAATTAATTATTCAGGGCTTAGGTCCAGTATGAATAATTAAGAAATTAACCTGGGCTTAAACTAGGGGAAATAATTAATGTTTAATTATTTATTGGGTTATTTATATAGGCCCGAGAAATAAATAATTAAAGATTAATTATTATGGTTCATTTGAGCTCATTAATTATTTATTGGGTTACTTATGTAAGCCCAGGAAATAAATAATTAATATTTATTATTTTGGGCCTTTTTGGGTCCAAGAAAAATAATAAATATTTATCTGGCCCAATAGCTTGGACCTTAGGGTTTTTTCCAGATATGGTTAAGAGGAGTTTAGGGTTAGGCCAAACTGATTCTCAGGATAACATCCGGGTGTTTTGAAATCCCGGGGATGTGTTTATCAGATAATGAGAGACCTAATTTTTGGCTAACTAATAAAACAACTATTTGAAAAGAAAAAAAACCCTAATTCTTTTCCCTAGCCACAAGACTCTCACGTCTCTTCTCTTGCTCTCTCGGTTTTCTTCTTCTTGTTTTTTCCTTGTTCTTTGCTAACCAATAGCGAGCGAACCAAGGAGAATTGAGACCGTTTCTCTTTCCCATTGTGTTCACTAACTAGAGGTTAGGCTGAGGAATATCTCGAGAGCTGGAGAGCTAAGCGTTAATGCAAACAAAGCGAAGTCGAAGGCTAGCGGGTGTTCAACCGGAAGCTCCTTCAAGTGTGCAAAGCGAGGCGATTCCAGCCGTTCAATCTGTTCCTACGCAACCTAGGAGGGTTAAGGAACGCAAATGTATGATCTTCACGCTTCTGCATGGCCTTTATGGCTCGCGTTTAATTTTTCTCTTTGTTTTTTTTCCGTCCATAGCTCCCCTGTTTCTGCGTTTTCCCTCAATGTGGTATCAGAGCTACTGGTTTTGATCAATATAGGGAGCATGGTAGTTAATAAAATGGAGAAGATGATTATACCTGTGATCCTTCGTTGTTTTGGTATGGGATAGATGGTTTTGTAAGCTTCACAGTGGAAGTATAGATCTTTGTAAAATTTTTCTTGCTTTCAAGTTTAATCGTGTAAACCCAATTTAAATGGGTATAGGCGGTTGTATTTTCGGTTTGGATGTTTTTTGTAAGCAAAAATGTCCAAAGAAGCCAAAGAAGGCTGAAAAAAATGAAACAGAAGAGTTTCTGCAATTCTGGCGCGAGAAAGAAGAAAAACGAAGAAGACAACTATTCCTAAGCCAATTGAGCCGAGCCGAGCCTCAGTTGAGCCGCTGCCGAAATTGGGTCAAGAGCCGGTCGCTGATGAGCCGCGGAAGCCGAGCCAATTCCTTTTATTTGAGCCGAATTCAATTGCAAAATTTGCAATTGAATTTCATTTAGCTTTCGGGTTCTTGCGAAGGTCAGAGGAGATCCGACCGGGGCAGCACGCGGGCTGAAGCACGGGTCGGCAGCAGAGGAGAACCGGGCGCGGGTCGCAAGCGCGGGCGAAGTCCACGGGTCGTGGCTGGCGTGCGATCTGGTGCAGCACGGTGCATTGCGGCTGCGGTGGACCGCAAGCCATTCTGACGCGGATCCTGTGCGGCCGGTGCAGTGGACCGCCAACCAATTTTGGCAAAATTTTTTTATTTTTTTCCCTTTTTCGTTTTGGGTCTCATACCAGGCGAAGTTAATATTTTTGCAATATTTATATTCTTGGAATATATTTGCATGAAAAATATTAGTAAGGGATTTTAGGATTAAACAAGGTCATTAATTAATTAATGTGTTTAATTCTATTATTTGGGCACTTAAGTTTAAAAAAATAGAAAAACATGACAACGTTTATTGTTTTATAGCATGCAATTTTTTTTATGTACCTATGTGTGCTTTTCCTCAAAGACTAAAGTCTTTGGCAACTTTTTGTTTTGGCAAGAAAAATATTTTTCTTTAAAAACTAAATGGTTATTTTAATTGGTACAAAAATTAATCCTTGAATATTTTCTCAAAGGATTTAATCCTTGACATAGAAAATATATTGGATTTAGATATTTTTGTAAATTAAAATGGAGAGCCATTTTGTTTTATTTTGCACTAGAAAAATTATTTTGTCAAATAAACTTGAGACCAAAGTCTCTAGAAAGTTTTAATTGGAAAATTTTTGAAATCATTAAGTTTTAACTTAAATAATATTAGTCCATGGAGGAAATCTCTCAAAGGATATAAACCTTGACATAGAGATTTTATTGGACTTAGATATTTTATTTTTGAGTTAAGAAAAACTTAATGGAAATTTCAAAAGGATATTTTCCAGAAAACCTTTATTTTAAAAGACTAAGTGGGAGAGGGGTTCCAACGGCCCCACGGCTTCCATCACGGTCCTCATTAGAGATCGTGGATCCCCTCGCGTCACCCTGGGAGTGAACCCATATAGGATGGGGATACCACAAGGATCTAGATCTAATGGAAGGATGTAATTAATAATCCGGGGCACGTACTATGATCGGCCAGCCCACGTTGGAGGTTATAGTGCGAGATATGTCCATAGGAAATGAGAGGAAACGGCCATCCCACGATGGAGTTATTCTCTAGACCATTACTTAGAAGGGAAATTAATTTGTGGTGGTTAATACACTTAGCTTAGGAAACTGTTAATCTTCCCAAGAAGCTATGTCAGTTTTCCTAAGAGCCAAATTATTTTCGTGCACAAATTTCATTTTGTTTTCACAAACTAATTTCTTTCTTTTATTTTCGATTTTCGTAAATGGTGGGAGGTTCTTTTAGTCCATTGGCCGTTATTCTCGGGGAGAATAAGTTAACGAGTCCAAACTATGTGGACTTGAAAAGGAACCTGGACATAATACTCACAAACTGAGGAGTATAAGTATGTCCTTTACGAAACCTGCCCTATTATCGGGGAAGGTTCCACCGCTGAAGAGCGAGAGGCTGAAAAGGCATGGAAGAAAGCTGACGAAATGGCACGTTGCTATATGTTAGCTTCCATGTCTAACATGCTTCAGTCAAAACATGAGTACATGGCTTCTGCATATGACATAAGTTAATCATTGGCAACAATGTTCGCAGACAAGAGCCGGCCCGCAAGGCAGGAGGCTCTTCGAACTATTGTGAACACTAAGATGGCCGAGGAGCATCGATCCGAGAGCATATGCTCAAGATGATTGCCGCTTTCAAGGAGGCGGAAATCTTAGGGGTCTGTCATTGACCCCGAGAGCCAAGTGGACATGGTTCTCGAATCTCTACCGGGCTCTTTCACTCAGTTTAAGTTAAACTATAACATGAACAAGTTGAACATGAGTTTAACTGAACTGATGAAGGAGCTCCAGATGGCGGAGAAGGTCATGAAGCCGCAGTCTAAGGCCATGATTGCTAAGGCCTCTTCTTCAAGAACTGGGCCTAAGCCCAGAAAGTTCAAGAAGAATAAGGGGAATGCAGCAGCCCAGCCCAAGAACCAGCCCAAGGACAAACCAAAGGGCAAGTACTTCAAGTGTGGGAAGAAGGGACACTGGAAAAAGGAGTGTCCAGATCTTCAAACCAAGAAAAACCCCACAGATAATGTTTACTATCTAGAGTCCATATCAATGGTAGGATCAACTTCCACTTGGATTGTTGATTCAGGAGCCACTGATTATATCTGTAACTCCTTGCAGGGGTTTAGGAAGATAAGAAGACTTAAGAAGGGCGAACATGGGCTTCGAGTGGGTAATGGAGCACAAGTCTGGGCCCTTGCAGTGGGAGAGCTGGATCTTATTTTTGATTGTAATAAGATAGTGGTTTTAAAAGACATTTTATATGTACCTGGTTTTCGTCAGAATTTGATTTCAGTTGCAAAACTTATTAATCAAGGATATTCTGTATCTTTCCGTTCTGGTATCTCTATCAGTAGAGATGGAGAAATTTTATGTACTGGGCACATGTATGGTAATCTGTTCTTTTTAAATCCTATTAATAACCAATCAAATATCGCTCAGTCTGAACCTTTAACTAAGAAGAGAAAGACTAATATCAATGATTCATACCTTTGGCATCCGAGGTTGGGTCATATTAACTCAACCAGGATTCAGAGGCTAATCCATGATGGGACTTTGGGCTCATTGAGATTGGAAAGTTGGCCTCAGTGTGAATCCTGCCTGATGGGAAAAATGACCAAAAGGTCTTTTACACCAAAGGCGGATAGAGCCAAGGAGGTGTTGAGTCTTATTCACACTGATGTGTGTGGTCCTTTGTCTACACCAGCTAGAGGAGGTTTTGAGTACTTCATCACGTTCACGGATGATTGTACGAGGTATGGTTACATTTACCTGATGAGACGCAAGTCTGACTCTTTTGACAAGTTCAAAGAGTTTAAGGCTGAAGTGGAGCGTCGGACAGGTAAATTAATCAAAACCTTACGATCGGATCGTGGTGGAGAGTACCTCCTAGGTGAATTCAAGGATTACATGGTACATCATGGGATAGTATCCCAACTCTCTGTGCCAGGAACCCCCCCAGCAGAACGGAGTAGCTGAGAGAAGGAACAGGATGTTGATGGAAATGGTCCGAAGCATGATGTCTCATGCTACTCTTCCAGTGTCCTTTTGGGGATATACCCTGGAAACAGCGGCATATATTCTGAACTTGGTGCCTTCCAAGTCAGTACCTAGGACTCCCTATAAGATGTGGACTGGGCGTAAGCCAAGTCTGAATCATCTCAGGATTTGAGGATGTCCAGCTTATGTACTGATCAAGGGAGACAATTTGGAACTAAGATCAGAATTATGCTATTTTGTTGGGTATTCAAAAGGGACAAAAGGAGGCTACTTTTATCATCCTAAGGAGCAGAAGGTACTAGTCAGTACCAATGCTGGATACTTGGAAGATGATCAAAGTACTTCCACTAAAGGTTCAACGAGGTTGGAACTTCAGGAGAAGTTATCTATGGAATCAATTTATTCTGACCCGATTTTGGAACAAGAAGAGGCACAACCTCAAGAGCCTGTGCAAATGGAGCCTCGTCGTAGTGGGAGAGTGTCTAGGGTTCCGAATAGATGGACTGGAGAAGCCTTTGAGCTGGTCTCCGACCATCAGGAACAAGACCCCGCTAGATACGAGGAGGCTATTGCTGATGCCGATGCAAATTTGTGGCATGATGCAATGAAAGCCGAGATTGAGTCTATGTACCTCAATCAGGTTTGGGATCTTGTAGCTTCACCTGAAGGGATAAAACCCATTGGGTGTAAGTAGGTATACAAGAGAAAGAGAGGAGCGGATGGGAAGGTGGAAACCTTCAAAGCTAGGCTTGTGGCGAAAGGGTATACTCAGAAAGAGGGTATCGACTATGAGGAAACTTTTTCCCCGGTAGCCATGCTTAAATCCATCCGCATCCTCCTTGCCATCGCCTGTCACTATGACTATGAGATATGGCAAATGGATGTCAAGATGGCATTCTTGAATGGCTATCTTAGTGAAGACATCTATATGTCCCAACCGGAAGGCTTCATTGCTGAAGGCCAGGAACACATGGTTTGCAAGCTTAAGAAGTCCATTTATGGACTTAAGCAGGCATTAAGAGCATGGAACATTCGTTTTGATGAGACTGTAAAGTCTTATGGTTTTATTCAAAACGAAGATGAACCATGCGTGTACAGGAAACTTGAAGGCATCAATGTGGTTTTTCTTGTCCTGTATGTGGATGACATTCTACTCATTGGAAATGATGTAGGGACATTGTCACCTACAAAGGTTTGACTGTCTAGTCAATTCAGTATGAAGGACTTGGGAGAAGCCAGCTACATTCTCGGGATTAGACTTCTTAGAAATAGGAAGCGAGAGAATGTTAGGATTATCCCAAGTGACATACATTGACAAGATGTCGGCCAAGTACAAGCATGGACTCATGCAAGGGAGCTCTAATCCCTTGCGTACATGGGTTGTCATTTTCTTCGAAGGACTCGTCCTAAGTCTCAAGAAGAAAAGGACAGAATGAGTAGGATTCCCTACGCTTCGTGCGTGGGAAGTCTCATGTACGCTATGTCGTGTATTAGGCCGGATATCCGCTTTGCCGTGGGCTTAGTTAGCGGATATCGCTCAAACCCGGGGAGGTTCATTGGCAAGTCAGTAAAGCATATTCTCAAGTACCTCAAGGGAACGAGAGATTATATGTCGGTTTACGTGGTCGATGATTTGGTTCCTACAGGATACACAGACTCAGACTTCCAGGCGGATAAGGATGAGAGAAAATCCACTAGTGGATATGTCTTCACCTTATCTGGAGGAGCAATTTCATGGAGGAGTATCAAGCAATCTTGTATTGCTGACTCAACCATGGAAGCTGAGTATGTGGCAGCTTCGGAAGCGTCCAAGGAAGCAGTTTGGCTCCGGAAGTTCCTTTCAGAACTTGGAGTCGTACCACATATGGACAGACCGGTTGTGATGTATTGCGACAACACTGGAGCAGTATCGCAATCTAAGGAACCTCGAAGCCACAAGAAGGGGAAGCACATCGAGAGGAAGTACCACATGATCCGGGATTTCATCCAGAGACGGGAAGTCGTGGTGGAGTATATTACCTCAGATAACAATCTAGTAGATCCATTCACCAAGCCTTTGGCTGAGAGAGTATTCAAGAGACACTTAGACGCCATAGGGGTGGGCACCTATGGATTTATCTAGTCTTAGAGTGCAAGTGGGAGATTGTTGGATTGTATGCCCTATATTTTAATAAAAGAATTTATTTTCATAAATTTTTTGTGAATTTATTTTTTGTTTGTGCACGATTTTCGTTTGGAACAAACCCATTGTGTTTAAATAAGTGATCCATGTGAATGGTGGTCTTTCACAGTAAGGTATGGATCACGGGTTATTTAACACATAAATATTTGTTCTTAACCTATTGATGAGACTGGGAACCTCATCATGTTTAGGTTATTATGTTATGAATTCCGAATGGGGAATGGCTTACTTTTAGCCAGTGGGTAGTCCACTCACTTCATGACATAAGCGTATTTCGAATTCGTAGAACATGACCTGTAGTAGTGGTTTCTCAAAGTACTATATGGTAGAAACCTAGACTACTACCGCTACAGCGTGGACTAGTACTCTACGACTTGAGTATGAGTTTGTGGTCTAGCGAAGCTGGAAGCATATACTTTGATTTGCTGTAGTTGAGGTTCTATCGTAGGGCCAATATACTTGCATGTTGGGTATGTGTGACTAGTTAGTTAAGACAGACTTATACAAGATAGTTTCTGCACTATATCGTCCCTTGTGGTTGTCCGAATGGTCTAAATTATCCAGGGCCCTGGGAAACATGACTTGGATGTTTGCTTTAGGGTAGCTCCCTTGGAAAGCGGAAACACTCCAGGAAGTCGTGGATCATTGGATTAGAAGCCTAAGGATGGTAGATGTCATTTAGGGGGGTGTTAGTACACTTCTTTCTCTCTAAATGTACGGCGATGTGTAGAGGGATATTTTAGTCATTTCACCTATAGGTCGGAGACTTTGCGAATGCAGCATTGTCCTTGGGGTCAATATTTCCTTATGGTAATATTAGGAAATATTTAAAATGCAAAATACAGTTATTTATATAGCAGGGGTATTTTGGTCATTTTAGCAGCCAAGGCGATGTGTCTTTTTGGTCCTCGGGATAGCCCGTAAGTCCTAACTATTTTTGGGTTGAGGAATTGGTCTCAGTTGAAGAGGATTTTACTTTATTTTGTTTTATTTTATTTTATTCAGAAGTCTAATTTATTATTGGACTGGAATAAAATAAATAAATAAATAAAATAGGAGTTGAGAGAAATTAATTATCTAGTTTATTTGGTTAATTAATTATTCAGGGCCTAGGTCCAGTATGAATAATTAAGAAATTAACCTGGTCTTAAACTAGGGGAAATAATTAATGTTTAATTATTTATTGGGTTATTTATATAGGCTCGAGAAATAAATAATTAAAGATTAATTATTATGGTTCATTTGAGCTCATTAATTATTTATTGGGTTACTTATGTAAGCCCAGGAAATAAATAATTAATATTTATTATTTTGGGCCTTTTTGGGTCCAAGAAAAATAATAAATATTTATCTGGCCCAATAGCTTGGACCTTAGGGTTTTTTCCAGATATGGTTAAGAGGAGTTTAGGGTTAGGCCAAACTGATTCTTAGGATAACATCCGGGTGTTTTGAAATCCCGGGGATATGTTTATCAGATAATGAGAGACCTAATTTTTGGCTAACTAATAAAACAACTATTTGAAAAGAAAAAAAACCCTAATTCTTTTCCCTAGCCACAAGACTCTCACGTCTCTCCTCTTGCTCTCTCGGTTTTCTTCTTCTTGTTTTTTCCTTGTTCTTTGCTAACCAATAGCGAGCGAACCAAGGAGAATTGAGACCGTTTCTCTTTCCAATTGTGTTCACTAACTAGAGGTTAGGTTGAGGAATATCCCGAGAGCTAGAGAGCTAAGCGTTAATGCAAACAAGGCGAAGTCGAAGGCTAGCGGGTGTTCAACCGGAAGCTCCTTCAAGTGTGCAAAGCGAGGCGATTCCAGCCGTTCAATCTGTTCCTACGCAACCTAGGAGGGTTAAGGAACGCAAATGTATGATCTTCACGCTTCTGCATGGCCTTTATGGCTCGCATTTAATTTTTCTCTCTGTTTTTTTTCCGTCCATGGCTCCCCTGTTTCTGCGTTTTCCCTCATTAGGCATATATCTTCAATGTCACTTTAGTATCTAGTAAATGGAATAATAGTCATATAGGCATAACAAAACATTTATAAAGTTAAATATATAAAATAAAAACTTTAAATGCTAATTACTATTACAATGTAAAAAATACAAAATATAAAACAAATATATTAAAAGTAAACTTTTAATTTTTCTGAATGCTTCCATCACCAATTAGATGATCAAATTTTCCTTTTGGATGCTTAAATAAATCAACCATATCCAAATGACTTATATCAACATTAACATCTTTAAGGTTGGTATCATCATTATCATTATCATGAAGAGAATGTTGTAGAATAAAATTTGCTTTTGCATTTTTGCCTTTCTTTTCTTAGAAGCCTAATAAAGATCAACAATGTGTTTTGTCGTACGATAGGTATAAGACCAATGATGCCATAACGATAACATTTATCTTTATAATTTGTAGGAACCATATCATTTCTTTTTCCTTTCTCATTATTTTTTGACTACTTCTGGTGGTTATTATTATCTCTCGTAACTTTATTTTAACTTTTATGATCATAATAAAAATTTCTATTATAATTGTATGCACGTCCACGACCAAGACCATGTTCACGGCCTCTTTTGAAGCCAAAATCACGAGGTCTAACAACATTCACTTCTAGGAATGGAGTAGAGCCTGTTAGTTGGGCTTCATAATTTTTCATTAATAACTTATTATTTTGCTTAGTTACAAGAAGGCAAGATGTCAATTCTACATATTTCTTAAATCCCTTTTCTCGATATTGCTCATGTAGGAGTACATTCGAGGCATGAAAAGTAGAAAAAATTTTCTCCAATATATTTTCATCAGTAATATTTTCTTCACACAATTTTAACTGCAAGCTAATTTTAAATATCACAAAATTACACTCACTGACAGATTTAAAATCTTACAATCGCAGGTACATTCAATCATACCGTGGTAGTCAAACATTTCTTTCAAATTATTTCAAAAAATAAGTGAATTTTTCATGGTAAAGTATTCTACTTTTGAATCTTCATGAAGATGATGATGGAGAAAAATCATAACTTTAGCATCATCTTATGATGATGATGGATTTTCTTTTACAATGGTATCTGCCATATCGATTGTAGTTAAATGCATTTCAACATCTAGTATCCAGGATAAATAATTTTTTCGAGTGATATCTAGGCTGCAAACTCAAGTTTAGTGGGATTCACCATATTAATTCAAAATCAAATAGAAAGAGTAACATTCTTCTTTTGTTTAGAAAATTTAAAAAAATAGAGTACTTTTTTTTTTACAAATTGAGAGAGTAACTTTGATAGTGTTGGCTTGATCATCACTTTTAGTAGTGTCGTCTTGATTATAACCTTCAGTAGAATAACTTTGGTAAAGTGTTGTGTTGATAACGTATTGTGAATTTGATTCCAAATAGAATCAAAAAAATATAAAAACTAAAAATTAAAGAAACTATATAAGAAAAGAGAAATGAGAGAATTACTTAGATTCAAATGATTGATTATATTCGTTTACAAAAAACCCATATTTATAGAAGTTTAAATACACCATCTAAAAAGATAATAAATGAATCTAAAAAATACAATCTTATCTTATCCATTAATAATCTTAGAAAAGTGAACAGTCATATTTATCTTCAAGATAAGTGGATAGTTTTGGAAAAATAAACAACCACTTATTATTTTCATAACAAATATATTATTTTCATAAATTTTTATTTTTTACTTTTAAAACTATTTAAATTAATGGTCTAATTTCTAGAATCTCATAAAAAATGAGTCAGGTTTTATAAAAAACTTCAAATAACTTGTTGTATGGTCCAAATTTATAGTTGTTGTGGATTGATTCGTCATTTAATAATAGATATTTAATTTTTTCCTTCTCCACCAACTTTGAATTTTGATGGTGTAGATAATTTTAGATTTGATATGTGATTTAGATCAGATAGGGATTTATAAACTATGATAAATTTCTATCCTTCTCACGACTTTGTCTCTTCTGCTTCTTCTTATGTTTCTCTACAGTTCCTCTTTCCTTATTCCCTCTATCCATTTCACACCTTTGTGTCTTCCACTTCTTTCCATGTTTCTCTCAATCTCCCCTCCTTATGCCCTTTTGTTTTCTCTTCGTCATTTTTTTCCGTGTTTCTAAATTCCCACATGGGTAAAATGTCTTGGTATAATGAGAGTAGCAATGGCAAGTGGCCAAGCTGACCCGTCGAGCCTAAGGGCCGGTCCGTGCCAGTCCCGACCCCTTTATGGTGGGATGGTTTGCGGTCTAGCCTTGCAAGCTGATTCGTGCCATGCCAAGGAAAAAATTTCTTGGCCCACCACGGGCCGGCCCGGCTAGGCCTGCGGACTGCCTATGGACCCGCAGGCCAGCCCACCAAAATTTAATTTTTAATTTTTTTATATTCTCCCTTCTAATAGTCATATTCATTTTTTCAATCCAAAAACTCTATAATTACTCTCTAATTTACTCCAAAACTTACCAAATACTCTCTTCAAACATCAATTCTCTGTATTTCTTCTACAAAAAAGGGTTAAAATAGAATTTGTTAGGTATATTTTTAGAATTCTTTAAATATCTTCTTTAAAATTTAAAATATTATTAAATGGTAATCAAGTATTGATAGCTTAGGATATTATTATATCTAAAATTTAAATAATATAGTAAAATTTAAGAGGTTTAGGTATCAAATTCACTTCTTATGTAATTTTTATTTTGTTAAATAATAAAATCGGTAGGAGTCTAAGTCAAACCTCCTACCACTTCTATTTTAAGGTACATTTTCTTATAAATACAAATAATCATATTATTTAAATTATAAAAAATGAGAAAAATTAAAATTTCTAACATAAATAAATAAATAAATAAAAGGCCTAGTGGCCTGGCCCGGCCCACTTGGCCCCTGAGCCTCGTGGTTCTAGGGGCCAGTCTGTGTCAGGCCCAAGGCTATTAGCTTAGGGCTTGGTCTGGCTTTGGCTGGGACCAGCCCGCAAGGCCTAAAGGCCGGCCTGCTCGTGGTCATAAGGGCCGGTCTGTGTCGGGCCCAAGGCTATTGGCTGAGGGCTTGGCCCAACTTTGGTTGGGACTAACCCACAAGGCCTAAAGGCTGGCCTGAACCTGTCCGGGCCAGCTCAATTGCCATTGCTAAATAAGAGAAGTATGGACAACAATATATCCATTCACAAGTAAGGAAATACCTTGACGTCCTCAAAGGAAAGTACATGCATGATTTTTATGGGGTAGATGATAGTGTGAGGAAAAATCCTGTTAAGGTGAAAAAAGATTGAGGTTTTCCTGTACGAGTCAGTAGATTGTGTTAGACTCGAAGACAACTACATGTTCATTGACCAAGTTGAATTAGGAATAATTGGGATTGCTAGGATCATACTAATTCGGGTGTGTAGTTGGGTACTAGTGAAATTTTGGTCATTGTAAAAGTCAATAGATTCAAGAGGATTGTAGCTTTGATGTTGTTGCATGTCCTGGAGGCTGGCAAATGTGGAATGCAAGCCAATGTGGTGATTGTTAGGTTTTGTCTTCCATTCTTAATCAGATTAGGATAAAGTGATTTGATTGAAAAAATATTCCTAATATATTTAGAATTAAGAAGTTGTTATTACCCTTATGTATTAGAATTAGTAAGTTACTCTTACTATATATCTCATATTATTTAGGAGTCTCATGACTTGCTTAGTACCTATATATAGGTGGAGTTATGAATTTTTTGGTGTGTCCTAATTTGTTCTAGTATATCTAGTGTTATGGGGTGTATGAGTGTAGGTTAGATGAGTGTATAAATGGTGCGAGATAGCGTGTGTACAAGAGTTTGCAAAAATACCAAGAATATTTTTGTAAATCTCTTAGTGGCTATTAATAAAGTGTTTCATGATCTTTGTCAAGGACTTAGACTTGGTTAAATAAGCCCAATTACGTATCTTTTATACCTTATTTTATTCTTCATATTTATTCTATTTTTCGTTCTTGTCAACTATCCCGATTTAGATTTTCCCGACTGTTTAACCTCTTATCATCTATCATTGTCTCACAAATTATATGGAAAACTTTTAGAGAACTTTTCTGAATTTTTGGTTCATTAAAAATCCCAGTAAGGAATTATTTTTTCATAAGTTATTTTTTTGGTTTATTGGTTATTTGTTTTGAATTTCTCTAGAGGTTATTTTTATTTTATCTTAGGTTATCTTATTAATTGATGTTGCCAAGTTCTCTCTAATGATTTAAGTGTTATTTTTTTGGTTTATTGGTTGTTTATTTTGAATTTCTCCAGAGGTTATTTTGGTTCTATTTTATAAGGTTATATTATTAATTGATGTTGCTTTCTATTATGATTTAGTAGGGAATTTCCTTCTATTTCCAGTTAAGGAAATTGAAAATTATGAATTCTAGAAGGATGAGTCACTCTTGAAAGGGAATCTATAGATCCTATGCAAATTGGTCTGATTCTTGTTTCAAAGGGTTTATTTCACAACTGACATTTCTAGTTTGGATTTTGAATGTCTGAACCTATTATGCTTGGTTTGTGGTTTTTTAGTGGTATAGAAAGTGGAGAGAATTGGATTTTAAGTTTTTTTTTTCCCGTGCTTTAAGATAGAAAATGTGTTTTTCCCCCCTCTTTCATAACATAGGGCTTTTTACATTGTGGCATGTAGAGGTTGCATCGATAGATTTCCATAGGAATTGGAAGGTAGCTGTTTGGTAACTTTTAATTTTTTTTCTCTTCAGGTCTTCCTCCTTATTTTACTTTTTTCTTTAAATTAAACTTTTTAGCAAAATCCTAAACTGATGGGAATAGAATTAGATTAATAAGAATCCGCTCAGGTAAGGAAGAAAAATATAAGATGAAAGATTGAAACTCAAAGAATATCTCAAAGAAACTTGGTTGAAATAAAAGATCAAGAGATTGCTTGAATGATTACAAGCATACATGAAAGAATCATTAGAGTTTGAAGATGTTCGGAGGGCCAATAAGAGTTTGAATTGATCTCCAATCACATGAAGATGCAAGGGAATGCAAATGAAGCCTTGGAGACTTAAAAAATATCATTTTAGGTTCAAGAGTGTAGGGGATGCACGGCTTGTTGCACAGCTGTACCACAAGCCGTGCAAATGAATTAAAACCACGTAGGCTTCAGGGATTTTGGCGTGCAAAAAGCCATGTAAGGTGTTATTTTTCAGCAACATGAAGCGAATACGGTAGTGCACCAACATTGCATTGTTGTGCACATTGCAAGGTCGATGATATGCTTTATTTCATTTTTACTTCAATTTGTTTTAGAGTTTCTTCAATTGTCACGATTTGTAAATGTTTGTAAGGCCCTTTTAAGCATGTCATGGGCCATGGCCATTTCATGATTTGATGTAATTATGTCAGAGTTAGCTTAGTACTTACATTCTATTATAATCACACAAACAA
Source organism: Voacanga thouarsii (assembly GCA_026120185.1). Taxonomy (NCBI): domain Eukaryota; kingdom Viridiplantae; phylum Streptophyta; class Magnoliopsida; order Gentianales; family Apocynaceae; genus Voacanga; species Voacanga thouarsii. The sequence goes on from JANUWF010000948.1 coordinate 896,350, forward strand.
GAAGTTATGATGAATTTGATAGTTCGTTTAGATCTAAATGTAATATAATATACTGAGAGTGAATGTGAGAATGAATTGTCATAAGATATTATTTTAGTAAATTTTTATTTCTTTTTTCCTTAAGACTTTTAAAATTTGCTAGTCTAAATTTTAGAACATTATAGTGGATGAGTCACATTTTATTAAGAATATCATATTACTCTTTGTATGGTTTAGATTTTTTTGGTTGTCATGAATAATTTAGTTATTTTATAATGGTTTTTATTTTTTCTTTCTTTTCATTTGAATTTTAATGGTTTCATACTCTAAGATTTGGTATGTATGATTCAGTTTTGGTGAAAATTTAATCCAATTTCTACCACCTATTCCCATCCTATCCATCATATATGTCAGTTCCTTTTCCCCTGTTTTTTATCTCCCTATACCTTTATCTTGTTGGCTTCCTTTTCCATTGCCTTTTTCCCATGTTTCTCTCTTTCTCTTTTATGTCCCATTTGTCTTCAAAGAAAAATGTTTCTTTGCTGAATTTTGCACTTTTTTCTTATATATTTTTTTAATTCAGTTGTTTCATTCATTTTCAGTATTTGTTAGTGATGTGTTGTGCAAGATAGTAAAATAGGAGAAATTTGTTGCTAATTTATTCCTAATATGTTGACTACTTTTGTTTGTGGAGTTTGGTTAAACCAAAAATTCTCCTTTTTCATGTATTAGAATTCTTGATTTGGGAGTTAAATTGCAGAAAGTTCTCAGTTAGGCTTCTCTAGTAAGTGATCAAGGTTGTTGTTTTTCTTTTTCTATTAAATATTTCTAGGAGGCTCAACTTGAAATGTTTTCATTTGATTTGATGAAATTAGTTAAATTGTGAGATTAGTAATTTTTTCTTAAATTGGCATCCCTTAGATTGCATATACTCGTGGATTCTAGTTTTGGTTATGGTTCTTAGAGCCTTATTATTCCTTTTAAGGACTTAGTAGAATGCCATTCCAACAATTGAAGTTTGGTTTGGTAATTATTTTTACTTTATGTAATTTAACAAACTTCCAAACTTCCAAACTTTAGGAACTCTATTTTTATACTTTTTTTCATATGATGTGTTTGTCTTTATGCTTTTTATGAGTACATGTTTATACCTTCAATTTGAAATGCTAATACATGTTTGTACATATTTGTATTAGTTTTGTGTTTAACTCTTAATTTGGTTAATTCTGTGCAAAATGTCTAATAGTTTATGAATCTAAAATATTATTTTAGAGGAAAAGCTATGTGCTATTAGAGACAAGTTGATGTAAGCTCTTAGGACTGATTTTTAAAGGAATTTCTTGGCTAATTTTAGGGAAAAATATAAGACTTAAATGGGGACCCAAAGCAGTGACTTTTGGTGAAAAAATAAATATCCAATTCAAATACTAATACCCTAAGCCAATTAGAGAATTAGAACATTAGAAATAGGAATCAAGTCTACCAAACTACTCCCAATAACCCTTGAATCAATTAAGAATTCAAGAATAAATTGAAGAGAGATCTAAGCAACCAAACCAACTTATACTTAAGAACCTTAAGGAAGAACAAACCTAGGACCCTTTTTGGATAAGCAAGTTTGATCTATCCTTTATAATATTTAGAGACTCATTCAAAAGTAAGGACTAAATTCTATGAACTAGTCTTGACATTTAGAGAAAAAAAAATCCAAGAACAACTCTCAAAGAGTGTTTTCAATTCAACAAAATATCCAATCTATTATATTATAATGGCGTATATATAGAGATCCCAAATCCTAAACTACTGAAGGTTACAAACCTTAGTAAAAGAAATCTTAAAAACAAGATAATTTGGTTTTAAAAGACTTTACATTTTGTGGACAAAATAAAAATGGCCGAAACTAACTTGAAACAAAACAAAATAAGTGTTCAGGATGTTTGCATGACCATGAATGGGAGTTGCATGATCGTGCTAGAGTCAGGCTCTTCAAGGTGGCCTGTGCACGGCCAGATGCATGGTCGTGCACCCCAACTATTGGGAGCATTTTGTTCTACAGTTTGCATGGCTTGGTGCACCCCCGTGCACTCAAGCCATGCATCCTCTATTTTTGTACTCCTTTCTTGATCTTCTTGATTTTTTTCTTGTTGCCATGGATGTACTTAGCCCTCCATATGAGTTGTGTGACACTCTGAGATCCTTTTGGCATCAATCTCTTGACAATTCTTAACTTTTGCTCTTAGAAATCTCCTTAATGCTTCTTGGACTTTGTCAATCCCCAAGCATACTTAATTAGGTTCTTAGCCCTCTATCCTCCTTCTTTAATTGTTTCTTTATGTTTGGATGAATTTCTATCATTTCTCTCTTCATTGTATGAATTCGTCCTTGAATGAGTACCTACAAAAGATCTCAAGTAAGAATTGTGTTGTGAAAACAAAAATATAAGTCTATGTTCTTCCTGTAATACCCCGTATTAGACCACTTTTAGTATGTAGGGAAAAATTATACATGTCACATTATTTTATACTACCTTTGATGATTTGAATTATTTTAATGAAAATATCAGTTTGTTGTTGCATGAATTAATTTGTTCTTGAAGTGGTGGTGTTATTTGAGTTAGTTGAGTTTTATTTTATTGAAGAGAATTTATTAGAAAGAGGATGACACAAGTGAGTAGGAATTAAGAAAATTCATTAGGAGAATATTTACCAAGAATTAATGTGGTTTAGTGGATAAAGCTTGGTATTTAATTCTTGATGGACTTGAGTTCGAATTCCAAACTCTTGCAAACCTTTTCCTTCACACCTTTGATTAAACTCTTCCCCCCCCCCCCCCCTCCCCCTTATTTTCCTTCCCTTGGCCGAAAATCTTAGGGACTGCTCCCTTCTTATTTTCCAATTTCCTAAAATATGAGTTTTTGATTATTTTGGATTTTATTAAAAAGAATTTAATATAAATTAAATTCCTATTATTCCCTAATTAATATTTTATTCTAATTATTTAAAAAGTTTAAATATTCCAACATCTAGAGTTTCCTAAAAGGATCTTATTCAAAGGACTTATTATGGAAAGAAAAAAAAAGATAGAACATTGATTTTGGAAACTAGATTTCTCCACCAAAAAATAATTATTCCTTAATCAATTATATTTGCCTAAAACAAATTGGGACATTACCTAAATTACTTTTTGGATTAATAACCTGATTTCTTGGTTGAAATTTCTGGAAAAAAAAAAAACAAGAACCCTAGCCGCCACCTTATAAGATACATAGTTCCACTTAACCTCTCTAAAATATAGGAGAAATATACCCTAAGTGATTTTAACCAAATAAAATTCTGGAAACCAAATAACATCAGATTTTTCTCCCCTTCCTCCTCCAAAAATTCATCCACTGTTCTCTCTCTCTCTCTCTCACACACACACACACAAATTCCAGCAGCCTTATCCTTTAATTTTCTCTTGTTTTAGCTAAAACAACACCACCAAAAAGTCATCACATATCTTTTCCAATTTTCGGCTAACACAAGAACCAAAAGGCAACTTCTTTTCTCATCTCTTCCCCCCTTATTTTGGCCACAATAATAGCCAAAAAATAGCCACCAAAAACCAACTCTAAACCTCCTTAAACCTTGTTGGAATTTGGCTACAGCAATAGGGACAAAAGCTATCATCTTTTCCATATTGTGATTAAGAGACCGAAAGCAAGATCAAACTCTACTAAACCCTAAACACCCTCTTCTGTCGATAAATTCCAGCCACCAACCCCCTCCGATAACTCGGCCAAAACAACACCAATCTCCACTGAAATCGAAACCTAAGAGCAAGGTAAGCAACTCTTTAGACCCCTTCAACTTTTATTCAATTCTTTTTCTTCTTTTCTCCTAAATTTCGAACCAAAGGGGACTGATTTACTCTTATCATCTTGTGATCTTTGAATCAAAGAAATTAAGAGCCACCATTCTACTCTTCTTTCCAAAGTAAACTCCATCAAGCACAAAAAATGCCACATTTGCTCTTGTTGTGCCGTCAAAGAGATATTTAAGGATTAACTTTACTGATTTAAATAAGGTTGACTTTATAGTGATGCTAATATGCATGAAGTCTTGCATGAAAAGCATGAATAGAAAGAATTGATGAGGTTTGATGGTGCAATATTGTGAATTTAGTGTATAGGGAGTAAAGCATGGTTAAATGTTACTATGATGACCTAAAACTATTGTATGTTGAGTAAAGATACGATCTTTTGTTGCAGTTAGGGTTAATATATGCAATTGATGGTAGTTGATTATGGAGGTCATTATATAAGTTGATGTGAGCCGAGTGTAAGCATGCATGGGTGAGATATATGACCATGGAGGTGATTTAATGAATTAATCCACCTAAGTATTATGGATGAATTAGATGATCAGTTTGATCATAGGGATTCATGATGTATGAAAAGATAAGTAGATGTATATTTGGGTTCTAATTATAGAATCATTGATTCTAGATAAGGAAGAAAGTGAAAAAGAGATCAAGCATCACTTTGGTTGATTATTGAGAATATCCAAGTAAGTCCTTGCATAATTGTTTTGATAAATGTTACTTGTTTGCAAGTAATTTTTACAATATTATTTGGAATTGATATCAATATGATGTTTTGATAAGAGGATTGAAACGTTGGCTAAAGATGATGACTTACACTGTGTTTTGATACTTGGGTTGAAAACGTGGATGTTTTACTTTTTAAATAAATTTATCAAAATTCAATTATTCAAACTCAAAAAATAATTTCTTACCCTACCACTAAACAATTTGAAAATGCTATTACGAAAAATCACATTTTGCAATCAAACTAATCAAAGACTTTCGAAAAAAGAAAAAATAATTCTGCCCCTAAATGGGGAGCATTGAGTACTTAGCAGGGGTAGGCTAGTAGTACTAGTTTCGAAGAGTAAGAGTGAGTCTTCTGGCAGGAGGCCACCTCCAGAAAATGAACTCAACTTGAAGAGGCGACAGTACTATATACTCAGGCCGTCCGAGCTAGCATATTAGTCCATGTGGACATTGTTGATCCGGATTGGACAACCGGAATGTTGGGTGTAGAGATGGAGGAGTATCTCACTTAGTAGGTGGATTCTCCACTGCCTATTATTGAAAGAATACATTGGGAAGCTATCATATTGGTAACCGTGATATGGATTGTGTTACTATATTGTTGAATCATTTGCTAATCCCTACCTAATGAATTATGAATATGATGAAATGATGATTTGTTGTGAACAATTTTGGATTCATTGAGCAATGTTCCTTTGTATAACTGCTATTGATGAAATTGACTTGCAAACACGATTTTGTGATTTGAATAAACCTGTATACATGAAATGGTTTCAATTGACACTTGCACACACGGGACTTACTGAGATGTCAATCTCACACCTTTTATATCATGATTTTAGGGGATTGTTTATACTAAGCAGGGTGAAGCGTTAGAAGATGAACTTCCATTTATTTATTTACTTATGTTTTGAATTTATTTCAAGAGACGTTTGTTAGTTTTGATTTTCCAGACTTGTATAAGTTTTGCTTCCAGATGTAATGAGATTATTCCTTTAATTTTATTTAGCCATCTTTTCCTTTTGTACCTCGTTATAAAGACCCCTAATTCTTTAGACTGGGCGACATCCTACCCTATCTAGCTACCCAGGGTGTGAGGTGTTATAAGTGGTATCAGAGTCTAGATTTAGGTAATTGACTTGATTGAGTGGTACCTAAACCTAAGGAATTGAGATTCATTGAATAGTATTTGACCTCTAAGAGTTGAGATGTAGTTCTGATTTTTTTGTATTTCTTTTATAAGATGTCTAGAAGATCTGCAGCTATAACCCGAGACTGGCCTTTTATGTGTGGTTCTGTGAGTGGTAGAGCATCTAGCCCAATACCTATACCAGATTCCTCATCATCAGAGTCAAAGACGAAACCTGAGGGTGGACGGATCCTGAGTAAGGATGAGATCGACCATGAGTCACCTATGATAAAAGACTTTGGAGTAGAAGAGGAACTCGAGGACTTGATACCTAAGATGCCTGCACTTGAGGAGAATGGGGATATGGTAGAGTACAAGGGAGATGATGAGGAGGAGATAGGGGATGGAGGAGCAATGAATGGTGAGAATGAGGAAAAGCTAGGAGGAAAAGCTAGGAGGACTTGAAATTGAGGGGGAGATAGGAGAGCTAGAGAGTGAGAGTAAAGCAGAAGTGATTGAGGGGGAGGGTAGTATTGATACACCTGCGATCCTATCCATAGAGAAAGGAATCCTGACGCTTCTGGGAAGTGAGTCATACGAGTCGGAATCTGGGAGGCCTAAGAGTGCAGTGATATTAGCTATGGAAAAACTTAGGGATGCGAAGTTGAAGGCCAAGTTGAGGGGTAGGGATGATGAGGAGTACATTTTGGGTCAGCCTAAGAAGAAGCCTCAATCTTTTGATTTCGACAAAGATCGTGTGCAAGATCATCCCAACAACAATGCAGGATAGGTAGTGGAACCTTCCCCTGAGACTTTTGAGGACTCCAGCGTCTCCAGTGAAGCTTAGAGTTTATAGGACCCTTAGTGATTATTCTTTTATTTCCATGAAAAGATGTTTGTTTATTTATTTGATTTAGTATTTACTCTTTTATTTTGAATTTCGTTTCACAAGAATAATAGAAGTGCTTAGTAGGATACTCCTTTATTTTGTACTAAGTTAGATTTGGTTAATGAAAGCATAATTTTATTGATTTCTCTATACCATTTGAAGTGTTATTCGCAAAATTTATTTTTCATAGAATTGCAAATTATTTCCAATCTATGAGCTAATTTATTGCATGTCATGAACTTTTCCCCTAATGAACCTTGTATTGAATACCAATAGATGGCACCAAGACGTAGGGCTACAGGGCAAGGTAGGGCTGCTCAAGAGAGCAAGTTATCAACTCTTGAGTCTGAGCAGGTACGGCGATCCACACCAGAGGTGGAAGGGGATTCCGAGCAGAAGTAGGAGTTGACATCGGGAGGGTCCAAAGAAGTGACCATAGGGCAGGCCTTCGATAAGATGGCTGCCATTCTTTAGAACTTGACTGAGAAAGTGGATAATGTGGATAGGAGAGCACCTAAGGGTGAGGATAGGGCCTTTGAACGATTCCTGAAGTTCCAACCTCCGACGTTTCAGGGAGAAGTGGAGTAAGATGAAAAGGCAGAACAATGGATAAAATAGATGGAGGATATTTTTGCAACCCTGCAGTACATTGAGAAGAGGAAAGCGAAGTTTGCTGTATTTAGGTTGAGGGGACCTGCCTGAGCTCGGTGGCAATGAGTCCAGGAAGATTGGAAGAGAGAGAATAATGACTAGACATGGGAGAATTTCGTGGAGGCTTTCCGAGTGGTGTATATACCGTGATGGATAGCAAAGAAGAGGGAGGATGAATTATAGACTCTCAAGCAAGGGGGAATGACCGTGGCTCAATATGCTGCATGATTTACTCAGTTATCTAAGTACTGCAAGTGTCTGGTGGATACCGAGTAGAAGCGGACACGTTAATTCATGAAGGGACTCAGATAAGATTTGAGGAGGGCATTAGCACCATCTCCTCCGGTGACATACACGACTGTGGTAGATGCAACAACTCGAACGAAAAATGAGGATAGGAATCAGCTGATGAACCAGCCATTCCAACCGAGCCGACCACCGATGAGATCCCCAGCTCATAAGCAACCCGTTGGTCCGATACAGTAGGGAAATAAGGGGAAACAACCTAGGATAGTACCATTAGGTCCTATGTCGAGTACGCTAATGTGTCGGAATTGCGGGAAGCGAGGTTATGCTGAAAGGGATTGCTGGTCGCGGGAAGTGATGAAAATATGTTTTAATTGTGGTGACCCGAACTACTTGAGGAACAATTGTCCAAGACCACTCAGAATGGGACAGGGAGTTGCAACCCAACCAGTTGGGGCAGCCAGAGGTGCACCTATTGGGACAAATGGAGAACGAAGTAAAAAACCGCAAGTGAAAGCCAAGGTCTTCACTCTAAACCGGGAAGAGGTTGGAGTTGATTCAGCGGCAGTTGAAGGTACGCTTTCTGTGCAAGGTCACTCTATTTCTCTACACTCAACATTTTGGTTATCCGATCCGGATCAACAATATCCACATGGACCAATATGCTAGCTCGGATAGCCTGACTATGTAGTATTGTCATCTCTCCAAGTTGAGTTCATCTTCTGGAGATGGCCTTCTGCCAGAAGACTTACTCTTACTCTTCGAAATTAGTACTATTAGCCTACCCCCGCTGAGTACTCAACGCTCTCCATTTAAGGGCATAATCATTTTTCCTTTTTCAAAAGTTTTTTATTAGCTTGATTGCAAAACGTGATTTTTCGTAATAGCGTTTCCAAATTGTTTAGTGGTAGGGTAAGAAATCATTTTTTGAGTTTGAATAGTTGAATTTTGATAAATTCATTTAGAAAGTAAAACATCTACGTTTCCAACCCAAGTATCAAAACACAGTGTAAGTTATCATGTTTAGCCAATGTTTCAATCCTCTTATTAAAATATCATATTGACATCAATACCTAGATAGGGAAGGATGTCGCCTTATCCAAAGGACCAGGGGTCTTTATAACGAGGTACGAAAGGAAAAGACGGCTAAATAAAATTAAAGGAATAATCTCATTACATCCAGAAGCAAAACTTATACAAGTCTAAAAAATCAAAATTAACAAACATCTCTTGAAATAAATTCAAAACATAAGTAAATAAATAAACAGAAGTTCATCTTCTAACGCTTCACCCTGCTTAGTATAAGCAATCCCCTGAAATCATCATATAAAAAGTGTGAGATTGACATATCAGTAAGTCCTGTGTGTGCAAGTATCAATTGAAACCATTTCGTGTATTCAGGTTTATCCAAATCATAAAATCGTATTTGCAAATCAATTTAATCAATAGCAGTTATACAAAGGTGCATTGTTTAATGAATCCAAAATTGTTCACAAAAAATCATCGTTTCATCATATTCATAATTCATTAGGTAGGGATTAGCAAATAATTCAACCATATAGTAACACAATCCATATCACGATTACCACCATGATAGCTTCCTAATGTATTCTTTCAATAATGGGCAGTGGAAAATCCACCTATTAAGTAACATGATATAAAATAGTGTGAGATTGGCATCTCAGTAAGTCCCATGTGTGCAAATATCATATATAAACATTTCGTGCATGAAGGTTTATCAAAACTACAAAATCATGTTTGCAAGACTTTTTATCAATAAACAATTATTCAAAGGAGCATTGCTCATCATATCAAAAGCAGTTTTCAATAAATCATCTCATCATAATCATAAGTTCATTATGTAGGGATTAGCAATGATTCAAATAATAGTATCACAATTCATATCATAGTTACCACCATGATAGCGTTCTAATGTAATATTTCAACAATGGGCAGTGAGGGATCCTTCCACTAGAGTGAGATACTCGTTCATCTCTACGTCCAATATACCGGTTGTCCAACTCGGATAAATAAATTCCATATAGACCTATATGCTAGTTTGGACCGGTCTGACTAAGTAGTACTGTCGCCTCTCCAAGTTGAGTTCATCTTCTAGAGGTGGCCTCCTGCCAAAAGACTCACTCTAGCTCTTGAAGACTAGCAGCACTAGCCTACCCCCGCTGAGTACTCAACGCTCCCCATTTAGGGGCAGAATCATTTCCTTTGTTTTCACAATTGTTGATTATCTTGTCTTTGTAAAACGTGACTTTTCACAATAAGTTTTCCAAAACGTTTAGCGATAAAGAAACGAAATCGTTTTTCAGTTTAAAAGTTGAGATTTGACAAACTCATTTGGAGAATAAAATAACTACATTCTCAAACCAAGTATCAAAATATCATAGTATAATTTATCATATTCAACCAACGTTCTAATCATCATGTCAATCATCATATTGACACAATTTCAAATATCATTGTACAAAAATACTTACAAACATGTAATATTTAGCAAAAAAGTTATGCAGGGATTTACTTGGATATTCTCAATAATCAACTAAAGTAATGCTTGATCTCTTTTTCACTTTCTTCTTTATCTCGAATCAATGTTTCTATGATTAGAAACCAGAAATGAATCCACTCATCATCATGGCATGCATATAATCGAATCTCATCATCAATACAAGGACCTTTAATATTCGTCTCGATTTTGGTGGTGATTAGAGTAGTGAGTGGGAGTTAAGGAAATTTGGTAGTTTCTTGATAGACTTGAACTTTTGTTTTATGAGTATTATTATATGAGTATTATTAGAAAGGAAATGGAGTAAATGAGGGTGTGGGGTGTTACATTCCCACGTACAATTCATTTTTTCTCTTATCTTCACTATCTATTTTTGTAACTTTTTTCTCATCATTTTCATTTTTCAAGCACAAGAGATTCTTCCTCATTTTACCTCCATCTTCTTCCTTCTTACCGTTCACTTTTTTGCACTCTTTTGTTTTGTCTTTTCTTCTAACTCTCTTTCTTTTCTCTCTTCAACACTTTTCTTTTTTTCATTGTCTCTTATTTTCTTCTACATTTCTCTCACTCACTTGGGTTAGAGGTAGAACAACATACTGTTGGGGATATGCCCTAGAGTCAATTTGTACTTATACTATTGTCGTTATATTTTATATAATAATATGAGACTTTCCTTTCCATGAATAATGCGTTTTATTTTGTGGTCATCAAGTACGTGGCTTGATAGTAAAACCCAACAATGAATACAATGACTATTCTAAATCTGTCCCTGATCGTTTATTATTATTGGAACAATAATAAATTAAGACTAGTATGTTTGTGACTGTATAGCTATGTTTTACTGGTCATGGATATTTGTGATATCAAGTCAAAACATAAATAAATTTAGAGAATATTGTATTGGACATGACCCACTGTGAGAGTACTTCATGGAACATGTCATAAGTACTTTCTAGCCATAATAATATTAAAAGTCCTTCGACCTAAATTCATCATAGTTTCCTACTTGATAAATTCTGTATTTTGACGTTGTCTAAAGTTGTCTTTAACCTGATAATAAATTAGATTACTGTTGGATATAGAATAAATCAATGAGAGGAATATGATTGATAGTGAAGGAATTTGTACCTCTCAATTATGGGAGAGATATCCATGGGTCCCTTGATAAGATAGACTGTTAAAATGAATGGCCGTGCTCAAAATATATCAATCTAAGATATTGATATCATTTGTTTGAACAGTCTACTATGAAATCAATAAATAATTGATTGAGCTTAATAAGGATGACATGCTCTATGCCTTATGCTTAATCTGGATATCGTGTGACAAAATGACTAAATGTAAAATTATGGTTTGGTTCAAAGAGATCACCGATCTTCATTCAACCTGGATAGTTATAATATTTTGCTAGAAATCGCTTATAACTTGTGGGCCATTTAAATATGATTTAGGCACACTGCCAGTGTTAAATGAACCTATAGGGTCATACAATAAGCGAACTTGTTAAGTTATTTTTCTGGTGACTAGATTTGATGAATCTGGAAATATGTTTAAGTTAATCGAACTTAGAAAATTTACCAGATACAATGAATTTGGAAATATGTCCATATTCGATGTATCTGGATGATGTCCAGATTATAAGAATCTGTCTCGGTAAATTAAATAGTTAAATTACCGAGATAATGGCAGAATCTTATCATATCAGTTTTAATTAAATTTAAATTTAAATTAAATACGATAAGATATTATTGTGGTTGGACTCTAAGAGGTTCGGAGTGGATTTTTAAGAAAACCCTAGCCATTTTCTTGGGTGTGCCAATTTCTGTTGAGAATATTCGTGTTTCCATTGATCAGAAAAAAAAAATCTCTAAAACCCTAGGCGCTGGCACTTCCTGGGTAACGAGTGAGTTCGCGGTGTGTATCCGATAGAGGACGTTCGCATACTGTAGCGTCTGGTGATCGTTCGGGTTGCACGTACAGTGACAGAATCGGAATCAAAGGATTTCGATTACACCAAACAGAGGTAATTCTACAAACCTACGATCTTCTTAATCGTTTACTTGGATCCTCGAAAGGGATTCGTTGATGTTTTCCATGTTTAGGAGTCCACGAATCCTAACATATACAACTTGTTTCCTTTTATGATCGAATAAGATTTCTTTCTCTCATTATATAGCACATTTCTATCAAATTACCATAGTCTTCCCAAAATTAAATGGCTAGTTTGTATAGGGATTGCATCACAAATAATTTCACCTTAATCCTTCCCCATCTCAATAGTCAAAAGCACTTGTTTGTTCATCCTCAACTTCCTACTAACATAAAATCATTATAGTCTATAGGGGTTAGGGTGTTTCATCATATATAAACCCAATTCTTCCACAAGACTAGCACTTAAAACATTTGTAAAACTCATTTTATCAATGATAGCAACACATAACTTTTGGTTAATAAGGTAATGGGAGTAAAAGATGTTGCTTTTTTGTAAGCTTCCTTTCACTTTTTCTCCACAAAAATCCTCTACATCACAAGCATCCATGTCCTTAATAGCAACACTGACTAATGGCTAAAGTGGTGATACAACTCCTTCATCACTAGAATCATCATTACCATTATGCACCTCTTGTTGTTTCTGATCCACACAATCCTTTTCTCCTGAAGTTAACTCTCTTTGGGCATTGGTAAACATCATCTTATTTGTTGGATACTAATATGAGGTATGCCCATAGCCTAAGCATTTAAATTATTTGATGTCCCTAGTTCTTGGAGATCTTTCAACTCCTTTACCCTTTTTTTTAGCCCACTCTTCTCTAGATTTTTCTTTTGCACACTTTTCTCTAAGCTTTTTAGGACTCACTTTGTGGTGTTAGTGGTTTTGATGGTTCCTCCTTCATATTTGGCTAATGGTTGAAAATGTGATTGGTATATATAGTTTCTTTGGAATGAGACTTCCTTTTGAGTTGTTCCTTAATTTTTATGGTTATATACAGTATCTCTTCCAATGTTTGATAAAAGTGTATGTGAGCCTACCGACTTCTCTTCTTTCATGACCTTATTGGGCTGTGGTTTTTATTTTAATTAGTGGATTAGGATCCATTAGGCTAAAATAATTAAGTATTATAAGTTGAGGGGCTAAGTGCAATTATTTAGTTAGGGAGCTTTTATTAATTTCTTCATTATAGGCTCAGGCATGTTCTGAATGATTACGTTATTTCTGAAGCTATTCCAGAAGAGGAGAAGAGTGAATAGAAGGGAGAATCTGAGAAGGAACTTGAGCCTTTGGCATCAACTCTTGGTAAGTTAGCTTTCCTCTTGTGTTTTATGGTGTTTGTAACCTAGGATTGAGATAAATTGTTCTTGAATCGAAGTTAGAGTGTTAGGGTTCTAAATTGGGAGAAAATGATTAGAGGATTAATTGTATTGTTTGGGTTTCAATTGAAGGTGAATAAGTATTTGGAGGCTTGAGTGGAAGCTTTAGGAGGTTCCAAGAGGCTGAATTCAATAGGTAAGGAAATTGAGTTTTCCTGTATTTGGTACTGGTTACTGTTTTCTTCAAAATTAATGATGTCTCTTGATTTCTTTATGAAAATGGTATTTTGATTATATGAAAATGATATTGAGCATGATATGTTAATTGTTATATCTGTAGCAATGGTTATGTTCATTGAAAAGTTATGAGTTTAAGCTAAGTTCTATAACTATGTGCTGATTTCTGATTCATGTGATGTTGAATGCTTATGGGTTTCGTTTTGGTAGGGAATTCCTCAACTTTATAAACTATAAGGCCCTACTAGAGGGATACAATACCTAGGATAAGTTAAGGCCCTTCTTCCAATGAGATATAATAATTGGAAGACTGATCAATTAAGCTAAATCAAGTCCCCAAGCATGAATCATCTTCGTGAATTAAAATTTGTTTAAGTATGTATAAATATTTTTTTTTGCACAAAACGGTATTTTTCATTGTTAAAGTGGGTAGTTAGAACTGTGTTTTTTATCTGAAAAGTTATAGATTAGATTCTGGGTGTCTGAAAATCACTCCTGCGCATTCCAGAACACACTCGACACCGGCATCCTTGCTCACGCTCGGCGCCAAGCTCACACTGGCCGGGTACACCCTGTTTTGACTTCGGCGCCAGTTTTCCTTTGTTGAAGCAATGGTTTTCTCGCTTGTTTCGATTACCATTATTTTCACTGAATAAACCACACCAATTTGGTATTATATGCTAGATATGCCTTTTTTGGTTCAGTAATGAGGAAAGTTAAGAGATTCATTGTTCCTCTTTTCCTCCTTCTTTGGGTGTTACTCCGAGATCTTCACATAGTTCGACCAACCCACCAGAAAGATATTTTAAGACCCCATGGATTTTGTTGTACCCTAAATTTCTAAATTCTTTTGATCAAATATTTTGTAAATGTATATGTATATGTAGCATACTCAATCCCGGGTAAACCAAATTTTCTTACTGAGCTAGTGAACTCACCCCTTATTTAACATTTTGCAGGTTCTCAGTTAGATGAGAATGAGTTGGTAGAATGGTTTGAAGATAATCTAAAGTGATTAGTTATTTTTCATTTTCATTCAGTTTTATGTATGTTTTGTTTTAGAATTAAAAATGATGTAAGGATATTCTTTAAGTATTATTAGAATGTTATGTTTTGGTTATTTATGGTATTTAATGGTTCGACATTTTCTTTTTGGGATATTGCCATGTCATCCTCGGCTCCGGGGCGTGACAGTGTAGCTCCACCATATTTGCTATCTCCCTATTCAAACCACTAAAAAATCTTGCTTTGGTAGTTCTCATATCTTCAACAATATTAGCTCTCATCAAGGTTACTTCGAACTCCTTATGAAAATCCTCTACATTTTTATTCCTTTGTCTAAGCACATGCAATTATTGGTAAAGTTTATTGGAATAGTGTAGGCGTACAAATTTATCTCTCATCAAGTTCCTTAACAATTCTCAAGTAGAAACGATTGATCTCCTATTCTTCTTCTTTATAATGTTACCTGGTCCCACTACATTAAAACATATTAAAGGAAATTTGAAATGACTAATTTAACCTTGGTTCGCTTACTATATTCATGGCACTCAAACAAAATCTTTATCTTCTTGTCCCATTCAAAATAAGCCTTTAGGTCACTTTTGCCTTAGAAAGGGGTACCTTCATTTTTATATGCCTTAACTTTCTATTTTCCTCTTCATCTTCTCGTTGATTGGGACAAACAACAGAGAAAACACAGAAGCAACCACAAAAACATGCAATGGAAGCTTTGAAAATTTTCAATACCTTCACGTTTAGTTTACTATTTTGTTTGCTTAAAGCTGTATAGGTGTTGTCTACACTGTCTCCATAGCCTTTGGTACACTTCTAGTTGAGGACTCTAGTTCAAAACTTGTAAGATGGTGACTTCTTCTTTGTATGAACGCAAGTGTTCTGGCTTGAGGAAGATGGTAAAACTCTGAGGCTGATAGATTGGTCTCAAACTCTCTTGACCAACTGCTATCAAATAAGCAGAATTAAGAGTGTGGAAATCACGTTTGTTTCTCTTAAAGAAAACAACGAAAATCCCAAAAAGAAGAATAGTCTTTTTCAGGATTTTTTTTTTTTTAATGTCAATCGTCTGTTTTGAGACTCAGATCATTCAGTTTGTTAAAAACCTCAAGATAACATATTCGTTTATCTTTTTAGATTTCCTAAACCAACCATAAGTCTCATCTGGCCAATACACAAGCCTTAGCTAAACTGGGCTCAGCCCTAGTTATTAAATCCCTAGTCTAGATTATTGGGACAAACTAAAATATTTATTTAACTATGGACTAATTAATAGTCTAAAAAATAAATAATTAACTGTCCCAAATAGACAAAGATAATTTCTCAAGACTTTTACCTAGTTCAGATCCAGGCTAATCCTAATTATTCAATATATACTCAAGTCCTGAATAATTTATTAACCCATTGAATCAGATAATTATTTTATTCGATCTTTTGGATATTTTACTTTATTCTAATTCAATAATTAAATTAGACTATCTGAATAAATAAAATCCACTTTCTTTTAGACTATTTTCTCAGTCTAAAATTAATCAAGACTTATGGGCTATTCCGAGAATCAAAAGACATATCGTCATTGGCTAAAATGACCAAAATACCCATGTTATAAAATCATTGTATTTTACATTTTAAATATTTTTTATTATCACTATAAAAAATTATTGACTTCAAGGGCAATGCTGCATATACCAATGTCTCTGACCTATAGGTGTTATGACTAAAATACCCCTCTACATAACGCTGCACATTTAGAAAGGAAATAGTGTACTAATATATCTCTAAATGACATTTATCATCTTTAGACCTCTAGTTTAATAGTTTACGACTTTCTAGAATATTTCTGCCTTACCAAGGAGTTATCTTTAAGCAAACATCCAAGTCATATTTCCTAAGGTCTTGGATCTATAGACCATTCGGACAGTCACAAGGGGCGATATATCCAATACAAGCATAGAAGTTTTTTTGTATGAATTTGTCTTAACTAACTGGTCATATATACCCAACATATAAGTATATTAGTCCTACAGTAGAACTTCACCTATAGGACATCAAAGTATATGTTCCTAATTTTGCTAGACCACCAACCCATATTCAAGCCGTAGGGTATAAGTTCATGTTGTAACTGTAATAACCTGGGCTTTTCTTATTTTAGTATTTTGAGAAACTACCACTATAGGTCAAGTTCTACATATTTTAAATGCCCTTATATTATGAAGCCAGAGGACTACTCACTTAATGAGATTCTCATTCTCATTATCCGATTAAGAACTACTGTTTATCTGTTAAGTAACCCTAAATCTATACCTTACTGTGAAATACTTCCATTCATATGGATCACTTACTTAAATACAGTGAGTTTTTTTCAATATAAATCGTGCATTATAAATTAAAGTAAAGAACTCAAATATTGTTAAGAATAAAACTTTTATTTATTGATTCAAATTTATATAAGATACATAGTTTGATGGCATACATTCCAACAATCTCCTATTTTGCACTCTAAGACTATGTAAGCCTATAGGTGCCTACCTCTATAGCACTTAAGTGTCTTCTAAAAACTCTCTACCAATGGCTTAGTGAATGGATTTGTTAGATTGTTTTCTGAGACTATCTATTCTACTACTATTTCCTATCTCTGAATGAATTCTCGGATCAGGTGGTATTTCCTCTTGATATGATTTCCTTTCTTGTAGTTTCCTAGTTCTTTTGATTGGGAGATAGCTCTTGAGTTGTCATAATAAGTACAATTAGCTTGTCTATCTGCGGCACAACTTCAAGTTCTGAAAAAAGCTTCTAGAACCAAATAATTTTCTTGGATGCCTCCGAAACTGCCACATTCTCAACTTCCATGGATAAATCTACAATATGATAGTTCTCTATAAAATAGCTTTTCCAGACAAGGTAAAGACATATCTATTAGTGGATTCTCTTTCATCTTTATCCGTTTGAAAATCTGAGTGTTGGAAAGTATGCCCTTAAAGGCTATGCATTCTATATGAACATATTGCAATAAAATATTTATTCATTCAATTTAGTTTATTTATTATATTATTACACATTTAAAGGTCCAAGTACAGCAAGTAATGGTCTATGTGTTGAGTTGTTCTTCATAGTAAGGTATAGACCATGAGTACTTGTCACACAAATAAAATTGAATTCTTAGTCGTTTGATGGAATTGGACATTTAATCAAGGTAAGACTATTATGCCATAATTTCCAATGAAGAATGGTTTATCTTGAATCAATGAGTAGTTCACTCACATCATAGATAAAAATATATTTCAAATACGTAGAATTGGACCAATAGTAGTAGTCTCTCTTAAAGTACTATAGTTATATAGACAAGACTATTATTGTTACAACGTGGACGGATACCTTTATACTTGAGTATGAGTTGGTGGTCTGGTGAAGTTAGAGTTTTATAATTTGATATATGTTGGGTGAGATTTTTTTTGTAGATCAATATCTTTGTAATGTTGGGTGTATTACTCTAATTAGTTAAGATGGATTCATGCAAAAGAGTTTTATGACTTTACTTAGTGAGATTTAATCACCCATTTGTGATTGTCCAGGATAATCTAAATAATCCAAGGCCCTGGGAATGTGACTCTAGAATGTGTGCTTTTGGGTAGCTTCCAATGGTAAGTAAATACATTCAAGTAAGTCATGGATTGCCGGACTAGAGATCTAAGAATAGTAGATATTTTTGAGATGGGTGTTAGTACATTTATCCTGTTTCATTGATAAGTGTTATATAAAGGGGTATTTTCGTTATTTCACATGTAGGTCGAAAACATTTCTTTAAGCAATATTATTCTTGGGAGTAATATTTCTATATGGTGATAAATGAAAATATTTAAAACGATAAAATACAACTATTTAATAGTAAGGGCCGTTAGCCCTAAGGGCCTTCTTTTATATTTTGATTTATGACAAACATGATATGAACTAACCTATTAATTTCCTATGTTAGGACATGTTTAATCTTTATTCTTCTAAAATCTTTAGATAAGAATTGTTGACAACCTCTTCATCGCTGATTTCAAGATTAGAAGATCAAATGAGAAAATCAGAGTATGAGAAGTTATATATTATGGAAGCTCTTTATGAAGAATGATAGACTAGGAAGTGTTATTAAGGTATATTTATTAATTCTTATATCTTCTTATCTTTTGATTCATTTGACTTTACCTTGAAGCTTTAAAGGAAATGATTTTCAAAGTTTTTTAATTCACAGAATTTTAGATGGAACAATTTGAATCCAAAAGGTTCATCTAAAATCTTGTAAATCAGGTTGAAAAATTTCTGTTAGGAATGTGCCATTTTGGATTTAACTTTTGGATGTATCTGCGTCCTAAATCCGAGTCCAAAACTCGGATGAATTTAAACAAAAAAAATTGCAGCCGTTTTTTATGATCATTGGCACTCCACTTTTTGGATCTATAAATAGCCCTTAAAGTAAGATTACAAGTAAGGTTTTTGAAACATCTATCTTAGAAACATTATTGCTCAACATTTTTAAAAATCTCCTTTTATCTAGCTTCAAAGTAAGTTCATTGTGTATAAAAAATAAAAGTATTTTGTGGCTTGTATCCGAGAGAACATTTACTCAAGTAAGTGAGCTTATCTCTGTTCTATAAACTTTCAAGTCTCTGTTGAATATTCAAGGTTATGTGGTAAAATCCATAGGGGTGATCCTTATTTTGTGATTGTATCAAGGCTATGGAGTAAAACCTAGTGAGGTGATCCTTGATGTGTTTGAGAGGTTATGGAAAATCTAGTGTGGTGATCCTTTCTTGTATGTGATTGTTTCATTGAGTGAGATTAATGAAATAGGGTTGAAAATTCTTAAGTGTGAGGTTTAAGATAGTAGACGTAGATCATTGTGGATCGAACCACTATACATCTCTTGTCTCATTTTATTTTAGTGGTTCATGCATTGTTTTTTACTGTCTAAATCTAGATATACATCTACGAGTGCTTGGATAGCTTTCTATGCATCTATAAAGTCAGTCCAAGCATCTTTGTGATCATCCTTATTCAGCATTTTAGACAATCCGAAAAAAAAAATTTTTTTGCTTGCCAAAAACCTTATTCACCCCCCCCCTCTCTAAGGTTTTTCAAGGGCATTTTGGTCATTTTAGTAGTCATGAATAATATGTCTCTTGATTCTCGGAGTAACTCAAGTTACCTTGGTGTTATTTAGATACAATCTGGGCTTAATGGATAATTATTTGAAAGAGAAATAAAATTTATTCTAAGAGTCCATTAAATTAATTAATTAGATTGGAGTAAATTAATTAATTGAGCTAATATATGTTGACATATATTAAGAGTCTAATTAGAATTAATTAATTAATTTAGGATTTTAAAAGCCCAAAAAAGATAATTAATTAATTAAGAGAATTGCGCTGGAATAAATTAATTAATTGGGCTAATATATGTTGACATATATTAAGAGTCTAATTAAGAATTAATTAATTAATTAGTTTTGGATATTTAATGAGGCCCATAAAAGATAATTAATTAATTAAGAGAATTGAACCAATCTTGGACTGTTTTTTAGAGCTCAACACCTAGCCCATTAGGGCTTGGTGATTTTGTCCATTAGGGCTTTTTGAAGTCCTAAGGCTGGCCAAAAATAGCTAGGAGAGAAAAAAAAAAAAAACCTACGAGGTTTTAAGTTTTTTTTTCCTTTAGTGTGCCGCCGACTCTTTTTCTCTCTCTGGTTTTTTTGGCCCTTCTCTCCCTTCTCTCTTGGATAATGTTTTGATTATCCAAGAAGGTGCTCTCACCGAGCTAACACCAACAATAAAGTAGAGCCATACTCCGAAAAATAAAGAGAAAAAATATTTGATGTGTAGGAGTTGAAGATTGGAGAGAATTCCTGTTGAACTGCAGGCGCCCTTTTTTTTTCCTTCCAACACAAGAAATAATAGTGCAACCCGTCCTTACATTGGTTAATTCGCAACCAGTAAGAAAAAGTAAATACTCTCTTCTAGATGTGGCTCGAAAATACAAAAAATTTTACGCTGCGTTTTTCTTTGATATTTTTCCATGATCCTTCAAGTGGTATTAGAGCCAGATTTTCATCTAGGAGTATGTACTAGGGTTAAAATTGGAAAAGGTGGTTCCTTTAGTATTTAAAAATGAATCTTTCGTGATTTCATGTGATCCCTCATAGATTAGTTTCTAGATGCATGTACGCCTCGCGGTTGAGGCATAGGATCACGTATTCTATTTTTTTCCCATTATTTTTCTGGTTTTAAGTAGATTCGATGTACGCCTCGTGGTTAGAGGCATAAGCGCTTGTAAAGGTATGTTTTTATGCCTATTTTTTCCGTTTTTTTGTATTCTTATAATCTGTAAATTTTGGGGACTGGAAGAATGTGGTTGTTAGATTTTTTGAGGTACGAAATGTGTGCTAGAATAAACTGTGGATAGTGCTGGAATTTTTAGTTAGGGCAAACCGGCGAACTCCAGAGTGCAACCAGCGTCGGTTGAGCGAGTTAGACCCGACATTGGCTCCTCTAGGGAATGGCAAGCTGACGAACACCAGAGTGCAATTGGCGCCGGTTGCAGGAGTTAGAGCCGGCACCAGCTCCTCTCGAGAACGGCAAAACAGGTCCGAAATGCAGAGCAAAATAGGGGACAGTTTGGCTAGTTGTCTAAGAAAATGAGCAGTTGCTAAAATTTTGTTCCTCAATTTCCTTGATGTAATCATGTTTTGAAACCATTGTATGAGATTAATTTTCTACAATAGTTTTATTTATCTATGGATGAATAATTTGCATAAAAATAAATAGTAAGTGATGGAACCACCTTAAGATTAAACAAGATTATTGATTTTTAATTTATGATATTTAATCTATTATTTGGTCACTTAAGAATAAATGAATAGTTTTAGCATGAAAAAAGTTTACTTTTGATATCATGCTTATTTCATTTTTCTGATCAAATACACGAGTTCTTGTGAGACCAAAATCTTACTAGATAGGACGATTTTTGATAAAATATTTTAATCTAAAAAAATTTAAAAATAAAAGAGTTCATGGTTTATTCTCTTAAAGGGTATAATCATTGACATAGAGAATAATGTTGAATTTAAAATTATTTAATAAAGATTTACCTGGTTATTAACTTAGAATAGTAAAATAAATTCACAGTTTATTCTCTCAAAGAGTTTAATCCTTGATATAGAGAATAATATTGAATTTTAGATTTTTACTAAAGTTAATGAAACCATAAGATTATATAAAATATTTTTGGGTCTAAAACTCTATTTTCAATAAAAGATTAAGTAGGAGAGGGGTTCTAATGACCCCATGGCTTCCATCACAACTCTCATTAGAAATAATGATTTTTTTTGTGTCATTTTGAGCATGACCCCCTATAGGATGGATTTTCACAAATATCGAGAACTAATGGAAGAGTAAAATTAAAAGCCTAGGGTATTTGTTAGGATTGACCAACCTACGTTAGAGGTTTTTAGCATTAGATTACCCGCATGTGGTGTGAATTAGTGGCCATCCTATCGGTGGAACTTTTTCTAGACCATTGTCTATTTTAGAAAGTTTTGATTCATGATGGTTATACACTTAACTTAGGATGCTATTAATCTTCCTACGAAGCTCTGTTAGCTTTTCTAAGAGCCAAACTATTTATATTATTGATAATGATTTTAAGAGTTATCTATTATCAAAGAAATAATATAAAGAATGTGTATTTTTACTTTTTGCAAACTAAATGATTATTTTTCGCAATATTTCAGAAATGTTTGGTTTCAATCCATTGTCAATCATTCTCAAGGAGAATAAGTTGACAAGTCCAAATTATATGAATTGGAAGAGCAAGCTAAACATAGTACTCACTGTCGAGGAGTACGAGTATATTCTTACAAATCCTTATTCGGAGATTGGGGAATAATCCACTAATCAGGAGCGAGAGGCCGAGAAGGCATGGAAGAAAACCAATGAGATGGCTAAATGCTACATGTTGGCTTTCATGTCTAGTGTGTCCAATCTCAGCATGAGCACATGACCACTGCGCATGATATTGATTTGTCATTGCGTACTATTAAAGTTGTATTCGAACACGAATGAACTGAGCATCACATTTTCGGTCTCGAGTTCGAATATAATTGAACACTATTCGAGTTCGTTCGTTTATTATTCAAGTTCGGGTTCGTTCGATTATTATTTGATAATGTTCCAGTTCGTTTAAATTCGAGTTTGAAAAACTCGATTAACATTCGAGTTCGTTTATTTTATATTTTGATTTTAAAATTTATAAAAATAATAATTCAAATTTTAATTAAAATAATTAAATATTATAATATTAAATAAATATATAATAATATTAATATTATAATTATAATTATAATATAAGTTTATTAAGAATAAATCTTAATATTATAAAATATAAATAAAATAATTAATATAATATAATTAATTTTAAAAAATATATAATATGTTCATGAACGTTCGAATATGTTCATGAACATATTCGAGTTCGTTCGTTTATTATTTGAACTCAAGTTCGTGTTCAAGTTCGAATACAAATCTTATTCAAACGAGCTTTTGTTCGTGAACGTTCGATTCGTTTACAACTCTACGTACCATGTTTGCTGACAAGAGCAAGCCTGCAAGGCAAGAAGCTCTTAGAGCAATCATGAACACTAAGATGACCGATGAGGCATCGGTTTGAGAGCATCTGCTCAAGATGATTACTTACTTGAGCAGAGGTCCTAGGCATAACGATAGATCCCGAGAATCAAATTGGCATGGTTCTTGAAACTTTGCCTGACTTATATTCTCAGTTCAAGGTGAACTACAATATGAACACATTGAATATGAATCTCACAGAACTTATGAAAGAGCTGCAGGCAGCAGAGAAGATCGTGAAACACGTGTCAAAAGTTTTAGTCTCTTGTTCTGCCTCTTCTTCTGGAATTAAGACAAAGCCTAAGAAATTCAATAAGAAGAAGATCCAAAACAATGCAAGAGGCCAGCCCAGAGCATCTGGTCAGGCCAAGCCCAACGGGAAGCCCAAAGACAAATGTTTCAAGTGTGACAAGAAGAGGCATTGGAAGAAAGATTGTCCAGACTTCTTAGCTAAGTCTACTTCAAGTGTTGCTCTATACCTAGGGTCTATTTTAATGGTTAGATCAACATCCTCCTAGATAGTTGATTCTGGAGTCACTGACCATATCTGTAACTCTTTGCAGGGGTTCAGAAGGGTAAGGAGACTCAGTAAGGGCGAGCATGGACTTCAAGTAGGCAATGGAGTAAGAATATGGATTGAAGCAATGGGAGATCTTGAGCTTATTTTTTTTATTGTAATAGGAAGTTAGTTTTAAAAGATATTTTATATGTTTCTTGTTTTAAATAGAATTTGATTTTAGTTTCCAAATTGATAAATCAAGGATATTCTGTTTCTTTCCATTCTGGTGTTTCCATCAGTAGAGATGGTAATTTAATTTGCTCAAGAAACATGTATGGAAATCTTTTTTATATACATCCTATTCGAAACTAAGTTAACAATATTCAAACTAAACTTAATAATAAAAAGAGAAATGCCATATCAAATGGCTCGTATTTGTGGCATCTTAGATTAGGATATATAAATCCTAATCGGATTCAGAGGCTAATTCATGATCAGCCATTAGGTTCATTGAGACTAGAAGAATAGCCTCGGTGAAAATCTTGTCTTAACAGTAAAATGACCAAAAGGTCCTTTACCAAAAAGGGGGATAGAGCCATCGAAATAGTAGCACTAGTTCATATGGATGTTTGTGGTCCGATGATTACACCAGCTAGAGGCGGCTATGAATACTTTATTACTTTCACAGATGATCACACTCATTTTGGTTACATTTATTTGATGAGGTGCAAGTCTGACTCTTTTGATAAATTCAAGGAGTTTAAAGCTGAAGTAGAGCGTCAAACAGGTAAACTAATTAAAATTTTGAGATCGGATCATGGTAAAGAGTACCTCATAGTCAGAAGCATAATGAGTCATGCATCTCTTCCTATTTCTTTTTAGGTGGATGCCTTAGAAATAGCGGTATATATTTTGAATTTGGTATATTCCAAATTAGTATTTAGAACACCTTATGAGATGTAGATTGGACGAAAGTCCAATCTAAATCATCCCAAGATATGAAGTTGTCCAGCTTACATGCTGGCAAAAGGAAGTAAGCTAAAACCAATATCAGAGTTATGCTACTTTTTTGGGTATCCAAAAGGAATGAGAGGTGGATATTTCCATCATCCTTAAGAGCATAAAGTACTTGTTAGTACTAATATTAAATACTTAGAGGATGAACAAGTTAGTTCTATCACGGGTTTAAGCAGAATAGGGTTAGAAGAGAAGTTGGTCATTAGTTCAACTTCAGGTACTTCTAATTCCCCGATCCAGAAACCAAGAGAAATACAACCGGATATTCTTATACAAACTGAGCCTCGTCGTAGTGAGAGGATCACAAGAGTTTCAAAAAGGTAGACCGGAGGGATCTATGATCATCTGGAACTATTTAATGAAGAAATATTAAGCAATCTTGCATTGCTAATTTTACCATGGAAGTTGAGTACGTTGCTACTTCAGAAGCTTTTAAAGAAGTTGTATGGCTCCGGAAGTTTCTCATAGAACTTAGAGTAGTACTACACATAGATAGGCCTGTCATTATTTATTATGATAACTCTGGAGCGGTATCACAATGTAAGGAATCTCGAAACCATAAGAAGGCCAAGCACATAGAAAGGAAGTATCATCTCATCCTGGAGTTGAACTAGAAACAGGAGATAGTGGTTGATCAGATTTTCTCTGTCAACAATCTAGCGGATCCCTTTACCAAGCATTTGATGGAAAAGGTATTTCGCAGACACTTAGATGTCATAGGGGTAGACACTTATGGACTTTCTTAATCTTTGTAGTGCAAGTGGGAGATTTTGAAAAGTATACCCTCAAAGACTATGTATTCTGTAAGAACATATTGTAATAAAATATTTATTCATTTAATTTAGTTTGTTTTTTATATTATTACATATTTAAAGGTCCAAGTATGGCAAGTAATGGCTTATGTATTGGGTCGTTCTTCACAGTAAGATATAGACTATGGGTATTTGTCACATAAATAAAATTGAGTTATTAGTCGTTTGATAGAATTGGACATTTCATTAAAGTAAGACTATTATGCCATGATTTCCAATGATGAATGATTTACCTTGAATCAATGAGTAGTTCACTCACATAATAGGCATAAGCGTATTTCGAATACGTAGAACTGGACTAGTAGTAGTGGTCTCTCTTAAAGTACTATAATTATAGAGACAAGACTATTATTGTTACAGCGTGGACGAATACCTTCATATTTAAGTATGATTTGGTGGTCTGGCGAAGTTAGGGTTTTATATTTTGATGTATGTTGGTTGAGATTTCTTTTCTGAGATCAATATCCTTGTATGTTGGGTGTATTACTCTAATTAGTTAAGACAGACTTATGCAAAAGAGTTTCTATGACTTTACTTAGTGAGGTTTAATTACCCCATTGTGATTGTATAGGATAATCTAAATAATCCAGAACCCTGGGAACGTGACTCTAGAATGTGTGCTTTTGGGTAGCTTCTAATAGTAATCAAGTATATTCAAGTGAGTCATGAATTATCGGACTAGAGATGGTATATGTCTTTGAGATGGGTGTTAGTACATTTATCTTGTTTCATTGATAGGTGTTACATAGAGGAGTATTTTCATCATTTTACATGTAGGTTGGAGACATTGCTTTAAGCAATATTATTCTTGGGAGCTATATTTTCATATAGTGATAAATAAAAATATTTAAAATGATAAAATACAACTATTTAATAATAAGAGTATTTTGATCATTTTAGTAGTCATAAATAATATGTCTCTTGGTCCCTGGAGTAGCTCAAGTTATTTTAGTATTGTTTAGACACAATCTGAGCTTAAAGGATAATTATTTGGAAGAGAAATAAAATTTATTCTTAAAGTTTTTTAAATTAATTAATTGAATTAAAATAAATTAATTAATTGGGCTAATATATGTTGACATATATTAAGAGTCCAATTAGAATTAATTAATTAATCTTAGATTTTAATAAGGCCCAAAAAAGATAATTAATTAATTAAGAGAATTGGACTTGAATAAATTAATTAATTGAGTTGATATATGTTGACATATATTAAGAGTCCAATTAATAATTAATTAATTAATTAGTCTTGAGTATTCAATGAGGCCCAAAAAAGATAATTAATTAATTAAGAAAATTGAATCAGTCTTGGACTATTTTTTAGAGCTCAACACCTAGCCCATTAAGGCTTGGTGATTTTTGGCCATTAGGGCTTTTTGAAGTCCTAAGGCTGGCCAAAAATAGCTAGGAGAGAAAAAAAAAAAAAAAACCTACGAGGTTTTAAGTTTTTTTTTCCTCTAGTGTTTTGCCGGCTCTTTCTCCCTCTCTGGTTTTTTCGGCCCTTCTCTTTTGGAGAGTGTTTTGATTATCCAAGAAGATGCCCTCACTAAGAAAATGCCAAGAATAAGGTAGAGTCATATTCCGGAAGACGAAGAGAAAGAACGTTTGATGCGTAGGAGTAGAAGATTTGCGGAAATTCCTGTTGCGCTGCAGATGCCCTTTTTTTCCCTTCCAACGCAAGAAATACTAGTGCAACCTGTACCCACGTTGGTTAATCTGCGACCAGCAAGAAAAAGTAAGTCTTCTCTTCTAGATGTAGCTCGAAAAAACTGAAAATTTTTCGTTGCGTTTTTCTTTGATGTTTTTCCATGATCCTTCACTGAGTCTGTGTATCATGTTGAAACCAAGTTCTCGATTTTGTAGAGTAGCATATCATCCCTCGTTCCTTTAAAGTATTTGAGAAT
Organism: Voacanga thouarsii; assembly: GCA_026120185.1. Taxonomy (NCBI): domain Eukaryota; kingdom Viridiplantae; phylum Streptophyta; class Magnoliopsida; order Gentianales; family Apocynaceae; genus Voacanga; species Voacanga thouarsii. The sequence continues at coordinate 923,810 of JANUWF010000948.1, forward strand.
ATGCTTTACAATTTGCCAACGAGCTTCCCCTGGGTTCGACTGATATCTGCTTACTAAATAAGTCTACAACAAAACATATATATGGTCTAGTACACAACATGGCGTACATGAGACTTCCCTACACCGAGGTATAGAGAATCTTACTCGTCATGTCTTTCACTTCTTGTGTCTTAGGACATTTTTTCAAATCATGGGTTCCATGCTCTTGATGCCTACTTAAGTTTATAAATGGATTTTTTAGTCTTACAAACTGTGTTCGTGACCTTTTCCGATTGGGACATATAAATGTCTTCACTAAGATGGCCACTAAAAAATATCGTCTTAACATCATTTGCCATATCTCATAGTCATAATGATATGTGATGGCAAGGAGTATACAAATAGACTTAAGCAAAACTACCGGGGAAAAGGTTTCTTAAAAGTCGATTCCCTCTTTTTGAGTATAACTCATTGCCACTAGTCTAGTTTTGAAGGTTTTTGCCTTCCCATCCGCTTTTTTCTTTCTCTTATATACCCACTAACACCCAATGAGTTTTATCTTTTCAATTGAAACTATAAGATTCCAAACTTGATTGAAATACATTGACTCAATCTCGACTTTTATTGCTTTATGCCATATGTCTATATCAATATTACCAATAGCCTCCTTGTGTCTAGTGAGATCTTGTTCTTGGTGATCGAAGACAAGGTAAAAAACCTCTCCAATCCACCTCTCTGGAATCCTAGATACTCTCGCATTACGACGAGACTCCTTTTGCACAGGATCCTTAAGTTGTGCCTCTTCTTGTTCCATAATCAGGTTGCTTAAAGTTGACTCAGTGGACAACTTCTCTATAAGTTCCATTTTACTTGAACCTTTGATGGATGTACTTTGTTCAGCCTCCAAATATCTAGTATTACCTTTTGCTCTTTTAGATGATAAAAGTGTTAGGGTTATACCCTAGAATCAATTCATTTATACAATGTATTTTGCACATTTATCTAATAGAAGCACTCTTTATCTTTTAATTTTCTTGTTTCAAATATGTATGAACGTAAAACTGATAGATAAAGTCTCTAATTCAATGTACAGTATTAAAGAAATTATGATAGAGATCATAATATAAAATTCCTACTACATTATATAGTACTTGTACTTAAACTATCTCTAATTATAGTATTAATGAGATAGGACATCATTAATGCACAAAGACTAGTACGTGTTATACTTCTTGATTAGATTAAGCGGTGGTTCTCATATCCGTGAGTATTGTGATGCTTAAAGTTAATACGTAGATACTTATTACATGAATAAGTACATTTGATGACCTAATTATAAGATAATCATATAGATAATTATTTAGTGTCAGTGATAGAATCTCATTATAACAAATATGCAAGTATTCTTAAACTTGAGATCTTTAAGGTACTTTGTTTACTAAGTGTTGTACTTTGATTCACTAAGTGTTGTACTTTGATTCTAATATTTAAAGTCTTATCAAGGTTCGCCTATAGGATGGATATTGGGTACAATGTAAAGTAAATGAAAGTAGTTGAGAGGGTCAACAAAAGATTCATTACTCCTAATAGTAGGGACGTATATATCACAGCCACTTGTAGGGAATCATTACTCAAGAAGTCCTTAACTAAGGTAACTATGTGTTGGAAATTGTTCCAAAATGATACACATATTGAGTAATAGATTCTTTAATAAGTAGTAATAAATTTGGGTTAAAATTAATTATATTGTAGAGGGAGTTGACACAACGTCATACTATAAATCGAATGAGATATAGTATGATAAAAGGAGTTTATTGCACTGATATTGTGCTATTGTAAGGTTTATGTCAGGCTATTGGACTTTTGAACTTTTGGGTGGTCATAATGCATTACTAGATGCTGCTCTTGATATTCTAAATATGAATTTATTAATTAGAGAATTAATAAATTAATTCTAATTACTAAGGATTATTAATTTTATAGCGATTAGAATTAGTTCATATTTCGCTACCAATAGACATGAGAATCTAATAGGTCACACACAATAGAGGAATTGATACTCAAAATATCATATGATTATATTATTAGGTCATTTTGTAAGAAGAAATAATTTTATGAGTAAATTATAAATACTTATAATTCTTGGGGTGAAATTATAATTAATAAGACCTATGGGCCTAATTATAATTTAACAAACCAAAGCCCATAGGAATCAAGTGAAAAGGTTTTTTTTGTGTGTTTTTGCATAAGGCTAAAACGTGTATATATGTTGATGTATGAGCATATTGCCGGTAGCAAGAATATGGTATGCCTCTTTTCTGTTTTCTTTTCTTCTCCGAAAATTCCCAATGCCGCCAATCTATATTACCCACTAGCATCGGTATTTGGCGCCAGTAGAGTACGGTTCTTCATGTAGATACGGTTAGAGAAATTCCTACATTTGGAATTTTGGTGGCTTGCACGATTTGATCAACTTTCAAAGAGGATTCACGTGGAAGAAAATTTTAAAAGTTGTGATTTCAAAGTATTGAAATTTTCTTTCCTCTCTTACTTAACCCATTTAATTATATATGAGTGATCCTGTTGCGTAGATTTTATTTTAATTTTCATTGTACGTATATTGATATAGCATGATTGAAATCCAACAAAAAGTAACTACATTTTGTTCCTTTTGAATACCCAATAAAATCACACAATTTTTTATCTTAGTTCTAATTCGTCTTTTTTAATTAATATATAGGCAGGACATCCTCAAATCCTAAGATGATTCAGACTAGGCTTTCATCCAATTCACATCTCATAAAGTGTCTTAGGTACTGACTTGGAAGGTTCCAAGTTCAGAACGTATGCTGCTATTTCTAGAACATATCCAAAAAAAAAATAAAAATGGAAGAGTCGCATAAGACATCATATTTCAGACCTTCTATCAATGTTCTATTCATTCTCTCAACACCATTCTGCTGGGGTGTTCTAGGAGCACTAAGTTGAGATATTATCTTATGATATATCATGTAGTCCCTAAACTCACCTAGAAAGTACTCACCACCACGATTCAATCGAAGGGTTTTAATAAGTTTACCTGTTCGATACTCCACCTCAGCTTTATACTCTTTGAACTTGTTAAAAGAGTAAAACTTGCACCTCATCAGATAAAAATAATTATAACTTATACAATTATCTGTGAACGTGATGAAGTACTCAAAACTTCCTCTTGATGGTGTGGATAAAGGACCACACACATCAATATGAACTAAACTTAATACTTCTTTGGTTCTATCTACCTTTTGAGTAAAAGACCTTTTGGTCATTGTGTCCATAAGATATGATTCACACTAAGACTAATTTTTCAATCTCAATTAGCTTAAAGGCCCATTATGGATTAACCTCTGAATTCTGGTTGAGTTGATTTGCCTCAACCTTAGATGTTATAAATATGAGTCATTGATACTGTTATTCATCTTCTTATTTAAAGGTTCACTTTAAGCGTTGTTTGCTTGATTGTTAATAGGATTTATAAAGAATAAATTTCTATACATGTACTCAATACGTAAAATATTTTTATTTCTACTGATAGTAATACCAAAATGGAAAGAAATATAATATCCATGATTAATAAGCTTAGCAACTAAAACCAAATTTTGTTTGAAACTAGGTACATATAAAATATCATTCAATAAAAGAATTCTATTACAATAACAAACTATTTCCAGATCTCCCATTGCTTAAGGCCATACTCATGTTCTATTTTTCACACAGAGACTATATTGCCTTTCTTGAGTCACCTTATGTTTCTAAACCCCTACAAGGAGTTACAAATATTGTCAGTGGCTTCAGAATCAACAATTCAAGTGGATGATGATCCAACTATTGTTATTGACTCAAGAGAGAAAGATATACCTATGGAATTATTCTTAGCTAAAAGATCTAGACACTTCATTTTTCAGTATTCCTTTTTGTCGTATTATAAGTATTTTCCCTTGGGTTGGGCCCCTAGCTTTTCTTTCTTCTTCTTGAACATTCTGGACTTGGGTGTAGTTCTTAAAAAAGATAACTTAGCAACCAAAGTCTTAGACTGTGGCTTCATGACTTTCTCCACTACTAAAAAAGCTTGTTCATCAGTTCTATTAGAGTCATTTCTAACTTGTTTGTGTTATAGTTTAATTTGAACTGTAAGAAGGAGTTTGGCAAAATCTCGAGAACCATGTCTACCTAGCTCTCGGGGTCAAATAGTGGCCCCCAGGACTTTTGTTTACTCGAAAGTAGCAATCATCTTGAGCATGTGCTTTCTGAGTGACGCTCCCTCAACTATCATGGTGTTCATGGTCTCCCTAAGAACTTCCTGCCTCGTAGACTGGCTCTTGTCAACGAACATAGTAGCTAATGACGTGATAATATCGTAAGCAGTGGCCATATACTCATGTTTAGATTGTAGAACATTTGATATGGAGGCCAACATGTAGCAACAAGCTATCTCATCAGCCTTTTTTAATGCCTTGTCAACCTTTTGTTCTTCATCAGTGGAACTCTCCCCAAGCACATCACAGGGATCGTACATGATATATTTATATTATTCTACAGTGAGTATTATATCGAAGTTCTTTTTTCAATCCATATAGTTTGGACCCGTTAACTTATTCTTATGGAGAATAACAACCAAAGGACTGAAAGAACCACCATCGACTATTTCTAAAATTAAAAAAATATAGAAAATTTCTCAGTTTCTGTCAATTTAAACAAATAATTTGTGCACTTTGTCCTTATATTATACTTAGATAATAATTAACTATATCACTATTATTTATAGCATGAATTAATTTGACTCTTAAAAAAACTGACATAAGTTCGTGGAAAAATTAATAGTTTTCTAAACTGAGTGCATTAACTACTACTAATCGATTACCCTTCTAAGTAATGATGTAGAAGGTAACTCTATCGATATGATAGTTGTTTCTTCTCATTTCCTATGGATAAACATCGTACTATGACCTCCAACATGAGTTGACCGATCATAGTATGTATCCTGAGTATCAATTATGTCCATCCATTAGCTCTAGATTCTTGTGAAATCTCCATCCTATACGGATTCTGAGAGGAATCATCCAAAGCATAAAGGCTATACCAAACAAGGGGAAGAAAGATTCAAGTCACAACTCCTAACTCTTTAGGTGAGGCTCATTTTCAAAAAGGATATCAAGCTAATGAGTTCAGCAAACTAATGACAAAAAAGGTAGTGAAGCAATTGATACCAAAAAGAGGACCAAAAGGAGCTCAAAGTAAGACACAATTCATATGGAAGGTCAATGACATCCAATGTAAAGCAAAAGAGACTAAGAAGATCAAGTTTGAAGTGTAGTGAATAGAGGACGCATGGCTAGAAGCATGGGTATCCACCCACTTATGCAAATTACAGAATTTTTAGCTCTTAGCAGTTGGGCGCACGGCTGTGCAGATGCACATTTGTGCATCTACCTATGCACAGGCATTAGCAGCCAGGCTCCACACGAGCACAGTTGTACATCTCAAAATAGGGCTATGCAATATTCTTGAAGCTATTTTTCTTGTTTTGTTTGACTTATTATCTTTTTTTTTGTCTTTTATATTTGACCACTTTTTATAATAGTTTTAATGGCCAATTTAACTTATTTTAAGGTTTCTTTTGATTAAGATTAGTATCTCTAATAGCTTAGTGCTTGGCATCTATATATATGCCATTTATCTCTTGTAATAAAAGATAGAGTATTTTGAGTATTTTAGTAGAAAACCAAATCTTCTCTAGAAGAGAGGTGTGTAAGTGTAATTCCCATTCATCAAGACCAAATCTAAAGACTTAATTCCACATTTTGATTAATGTTTCTAAATTACAAAGGGATAATCTAAATATCTTTCTCTATTCTTGGATACTAAAAATCTCCTAGTGTTCTTGATAGATTAAGTTTTAGATGCCTTCGAATCTTATCATTTTTTTCTAATCTCTTGATAGATTAGGATATTTAGGTGTTATGAAGTAAGTTAGGTTTACCAAATCTCATTAGATTATTTGCATTTGATTCATTGTGTGTGTAAATTTTGTAGGGAGTTGGGTGATTAACTCTTAGTTTTATGTACTTGGATTTCAAGAGGTGCTTTCGTGCTTATATCAAAATTGGTATCAGAGTAAGATTGTATTGATTTTAATCAATACAATTTTCTTTGGGGCAAATGTACAATTTTCTTTAAGAATTTATGAGATTTTTTAGATTTTCATCACTTTATTTTGTTCCCTTTTAAATATTTAGAACTCAAAATTATGTCATAAACTTGATGTTAAATTCATCCTATATGTTAATATGATGTTTGAGGAATCTTTTGGCATGAAGAATTGTTGATTTAGAGCTAAAAGTAAGTGAAAAACTCATCAAATATTGCTGCAATTTTAAAATTCTCGAAACCATTTTTTTTTTGCAAATTTTGTGAGTTGCAAGATTTAAGTTTTGATTTGGGATTGTTGTGAAATTAATCCTATATGATACATTGATGTTTGAGGAATCAATTGGTGTGAAAAATTGTTGATTTAGGATAAAAACAAAGCTGAAATTTGCCAAATAAAGTTTAGTTACGAGGCATACAATGTGTTTGATATGTTGCATCAATGACTTGTGATTATTTATACATGACTATCCAAAACTTCCATTCATGAACTATATTGTCTCGTAGCATAGTAGATTGAGTAGCCACTAGAAAGATTTGTTTCTCTTTGAATTTATCTTAAACTTAGAAAGCATTTGTGCACTTAAACTCCCGCTAGTAGTTTCTTGAATTTGTTTCCTTGAGAAATCATTTTCTTGAGTGAATTGATACTTGCCCAATTTGAATCCCTTAATATTGTGGTAGCATCGTCTTACTTAGAACTCCTTGATTTCAATTGATGCATACCAAGTGCGTGATAAATTGCTTTTAAAAATCCTTCTTTCTTATAACTTAGAGTTTAGTTCACTTTATCAAGTTAAACTAACTTTTTTGAATTGGGAAGAGTTGGGAAGAACTTGAGTGAGCAACTTTGGAGGTTGAAAAGGTAAGATGGTGTGCTCATTGTTATAAAAATCAAATAAGAGTGTATACACGAGGGTTGAGTGACATAATTGAGTGCTAAACACGTGAGGCAGTAAAGTGAGGAACTTTTCTTCTGTGAAATTTTCTACTCAAAATTCTCTTAAAAAGAATAGTTTATGAGAGTTTTGTTAGCCCTAAGGGCGGTCTCCTATGTTTTGACTTATGACAAATATTGATGAGGACTAACTTATGTGATTTACATGTGATAAGACATGTTTAACCTTGGTTCTTTCAAGGCATGCAAATAGGATTGCTAAGTAACTCTTGAGCAATGAAATCCAAGAATAGGTGATCAAATAGAAGACCCAGTTTAAGAGATTGCATACCAAGAAATCCTTGTGGAAGAACCTTGGATTAGGAATCGTTTGTTAAGGTATTCTCTGTGTAAATTCTTATGTCTTCTTTACCTTATGATTCATTTTTATTTCTACCATTGAAGTACACAAACAAAAAGATTTCAAAGTTTTATATTTCAGAATTTTGGATTAATTAATTTGGATGACTCTGCATCCAAAAGATTTGTCCAAAATCCTGTGAACAATATCAAATCGATTCTATTTGAAAAAGTGCCATTTTGGACTTACCTTTTGGATGCATCATCGTCCAAAACTTAAGTCCAAAATTTTGGAAAATCTGACAGTACGAAACTAACTATTAATTAGCCGTTGTTGTCCTACTTTTCACTTCTATAAAAGTCATTTAAACCCGATTTTCTGTAAGATTTTTGTTCTATCTTTCTCAGAAATACTATTACACTTTAGAAAATAAAAGTCTTCATTTTCGTTGTGCTTCAAAGGTAAAATTGAATTATTCAAAAGGTAAAAGGCTGTTGGAGCTTATCTGTTTATATCTGCTCAAACTTGTGAGTTATTTCTGTAAGTTTTCCTTCATTCTATCTTGTACCAAAGTTGTGGAGTAAAACCCAGTTGAGGTGAGCCTTGTTTGGTGAATGTATTAAGGTTGTGATGTAAAACCTAATTGGGGTGAACCTTAGTTGTGTGTTTGAAGATTGGTGTAAAACCAAGTTGGTGATCCTCTTATGTAAGATTGGTGTAGCTTACCACCATTGATTTGGGAAAAAAAAAATTTAGTGATTGTATTGAAATCCTTAAGTAGGTACTTAGGGTAGTGGATGTAGATCAATTGAGGATCGAACCACTATAAATCCTTGTGTCTTCTCTTTTGCATTTCATTCAAATTTCACTACTGCATTTTTATTGGTTATTAGAACAAAGAATTTTATCTCATTCTCTGCAATTGTTGATTAGTTTTAAAGACCTTATATTCTACAGAAAGTTTGTATTTAATGCCTCAACTCCCATCTTTAAAAAAACCATCTTCATGCCATTTAATGGTTCTTTAAAAGAATCTTGTTTGCACTCCATCAACTACGAAGCAATCTATCTTTGTAAACAAAAGCACTACACTCCTCTTTGCATTCTTTGTTTTAATTAAAGAACTTTATGCAATTGGGTAAAACTGTTATTGTTATTTCATCTACCCATCTTAACTATAAATCTTATTTTCAGCATTTAGTAGAGTTTTGAAAGTTCTTTGACTAAACATTCAAGTCTACATTTTGCTTTGAACTCACACTTTGATTAGCCATTGCGAAAAAAACATCAAAGATTTTTCAAATCCCTTTTATTTGCCATAAACCTTATTCACCTACTCTAAGGTTTATCAAATTCATATAATTCAACTTCTATGAGTGCTTAAAATGGAAGAAGTGATTTTTATGAAACATCTTGTTCAAGTAGAGGAGAATGTGATCGCTTTGATGAGGAAGAACGGGACTATAAGGAATATGAAGATGATTGTAAATTGTTGTGTGATTGTAATAAAGGGCAAAGCACTAATGTGGGTAGAAATGATAGAAATGAAAATGAAAGTTATAAGCATAAAGATTAGGACAGTGATGGAGATTTTGTGGGAGAAAGACCTCAAGAGAGAGCAAAGGGTAGATTACAAAATTATTCAAATAATAGAGTGCAAAAGAAGAGGGAGTATGTGTATAAGAAGAGAGAGTATGTTTGCTCTAATAGTTGGGGAAAATGCCAATTTTTTTATAATTGTCCTAAAAAGCCACAATGGAGGAAGGATAATGTGCAAATGAGTAAAAATTACATCTATAAGCATATCAAAGTTAGTTATCCCAATAAGTTGGCAAATAAGATATCTTATGGGCATAAGGTGGTAAAGGAAGACATGTGAATGTTGAGAAACAAGTTCTAGAAGTTGAAAAAGAACCCCAAATGAGAGTAAATCTCAAGCAAACCACTTATGTGAGGAAGAGGAACTTGGAAAGGTTTGAGTAGGTAGTAAAGGAGAGATGATGAATGAGTTAACCTGTCTATTGATTAGAGTGACAAAGAGAGTTGAGGATGCTTGTGAGGGTGAAGAAGAAAATGAAATCCAAAGGAAAAATATTTTCTTTTCAATGTGTATAATTAAGGAAAAAACATGTAGTGTGTTTATTGATGGGGGAAGTTATAAATATTTGATTAGTACTACGTTGGTGAAAGAATTGGAGCTAAAAATCTTAAAACACTATAATCCCTACAAGCTCTATTGGTTAAACAAGTAGAGAAGTGAAAGTGAACAAGCAAATCAAGGTTGTAACTGACATAAGGGAGTACAAGGATGAAGTGATGTGTGATGTGTATCCAATACATGTTGGGCATATTTTGTTGGGGAAACCTTAGATGTTTAATAGAAATATAAGCCACAAGGGAAAGGAAAATACTTACACTTTGAAAAAGGATGGAAGAAAGTTCATTTTAATTCCCTTATCCCCTAGTGCGGTTTGGAAAAATCAAAATATTTTGAGGGAGGAGGAAAAGAAAATAAGAGAGAAAAAGAATGAAAAAAGGATTGAGAAAAAAGAAGATGAAGAGAAAACAAAAGAAAAAAGTGGAGCTCAAATTAAGAAAAGGAAAGAAGAGGGAAATGAAATTAGAGTAACCCCTTCAAATGTAAGAGAAAAAGAAATGAGAGACAAACAAAACAGTAAGAAGAGAAAAAAGAGTGGAGGTAAAATGATTGAAAAAATGTGTGTGGTAAAAGGAGAAAACAAAGAGTATGACAAGGTCCAAAAGACTACAATTTTAACATCACCTAAAAATTCTTATTTGAATTTTTATGTAGGTGCCAATTCGGGGACGAATTTACACTAAGAAGAGGGATATGATAAGAATCGTCCAAAGCATGAAGGCTATACCAAAGAAAGGGGAGCGAGATTCAAGCCACAACTCCTAGCTCCTTAAGTGAGGCTTATTTTCAAAAGGCTTCAAGAAGGTTATCAAGCTAATGAGTTCAACAAACCAAGAACAAAAATTGTGGTGAAGTATTAGATGCCAAAAGGAGGAATAAACAGAGTTCAAAATAAGCCACAATTCATATGAAAGGTCAAGGACATCCAATGCAAAGCAAAAGAAACCAAGAAGATCAAGTTTGGAGTGTAAGAATAAGATACGCACGGCCAAAAGCATGGCATGCACCTTCCTGTGCAAATCGTAGAATTTTAGCTCCCAGCAGTTAGGTGTACGATCAAATGCCCACCCGTGAGCGAAACTGTGCACCATGCATGGCCAAACGCATGCCTGTACATCTACCCGTGCATAGGCATTGGCAGCCGGGCTCAACATGGGCATGGATGTGCATCTTAATGTAGGGTCGTGCAATATTCTTGAAGCTGTTTTTCTTATTTTGTTTGAGCTATTTTGGCTTTGTTACGGGTCTTTTATATTTGACCATGTTTTGTAATAGTTTCATGGCCAATTTAACTTATTTTAAGACCTCTTTTGATTAGGATTAGTATTTCTAATAGCTTAGGGCTTGGCATCTATATATATGCCATTTTTCTCTTGTAATAAAAGATATAATATTTTGAATATTTTGGTAGGAAACCAAATCCTTTATAGAAGAGAGTTGTGTAAGGGTAAATCTCAATCATTAAGACCAAATCAAAAGACTTAGTCTCACATTTTGACTAATATCTCTAAACTATAAAAGGATAATCTAAATATCTTTCTCTCTTCTTAGGTGCTGGAAATCTTATAGTGTTCTTGATAGGTTGAGTTTTAGGTGCCTTTAAATTCTATCATTTTTGTTTTCATATCTTGATAGATTAGAGTATTTACGTATTTTAAAGTAGGCTAAGTTTACCAAATCTCATTGGGTTATTTACATTTACATTTATTTATTATGTGTGTGAATTTGGTAAGGAGTTGGGTGACCAACTCTTGGTTCTATGTGCTTGGATATCAAGTGATGCTTCTATACTTGTATCAAGTTTGCTCCTACGGTGACGCAAAAAGACTCATGATCTCTAATAAGGACCGTGATAGAAGCTGTAAGGTTGTTGGAACCCTCTCCTACTTAATCTTTTAAAATAAGGATTTTCCAAAAAATATTCTTTTGAAAATTTGCATTAAATTTTCCCTTAACTCACATACAATATTTATATCCATAAAACCTCTATGTTAAGGTTAATACCCTTTAAGAGATTTATTATTGATTAATTTTATTTAAATTAATCAAAAATTTAATGATTTAAAAAATGTCCAATAAAAAATCTTTTGATCTCTAGTTTTATGACAAAAACATTTTTAATAAAAATGATTAAATTGGTTTTCATTAACTTAAACAAAATGTCTAAATCTAAATATTCTCTATATCAAGGATAAAAAAACCTTTGAGAGAATAAATAAGAATTAATTTTGTTCCAAGTTTATAAACTTTTTAATTAAAAATTATTTTTCTTTGTCAATTTTTCAAGACTTGGATCTTAAAAAACATGCACTTAGGTTGACAAAAGAGGAAATAGCATGCTAAAAAACTATAAATACTTTTCATGCATTTTCTATCATGTTAAAACCTAAGTGTTCACATAAATGGATTAAACACATTAATTCAATTTAATTAATAGTCTTGTTTACTACTTTTACATGCAAAATACTTCAAAAATACATCTCCTCAGAAGACCCGCGACCTGAACCGGACCAAAAACAAAACCTAGATCCACGTAGAACCCAGATTTGTATAGAACCACCCCTAGGCTGCCTAGGAATGCCTTAGGCCTCCTGGGAATCCTTGGGCAGCCTAGGAGTTCCCTAGGCTACCCAGGGGTGGACCTAGACCACCTAGGGCAGGATCCTAGTCTGCCTTCTCCTTGAACTGTATTGTTTTTTCCATTATTTTTTCATTTTCTTCATTCGTCTTCTCTGTATTCTTCATTCACAGGCTTTATGTTTTCACAGAAATATATGGAAATCAAATCTCCTCTTGAAAACACAGCTGCCTATGCCTTTTAAACCAGGCTTACAGCGATCTCTAAGAAAACCATGAAAAGCACAGAGACTTAGGAAAAATTACAACAATCCTATGCTTCCACTTGCAAGGCTTACAAGGTTTCTACCCAAACGAGAAAAGACAAGAGATCTTAGGCATCTAACAACAAATTAACTTGTTGAATTTATTTAGTCTATGCATGCTCCTAAGTTTGCCATGAAAGAACCTTGCTCTGATACTATATGAAAGTGTGGATCGGGGCAAACAACAGAGAAAACACATAAGCAACTAGAAAACACACATAATGGAATCTTTTAAAATTTTCAATATCTCTACATTTAGTTTGTGATTTCGTCTGCTTAGGCTGTATAGGTGTTATCTGCACTGTCTTTACAGACTCTGGTACACTCCTAGTTGAGGACTCTGGTTCAAAACTTGCAAGACAATAGCTTCTTCTTTGCATAAACACGACTCCTCTGGCCTTTTGGAATGTTACCTCTGCTTGAAGATGATGGTAAAACTTTGAGAGTGATGAATTGATCTTAGACTCTCTTAGCCAATTGTTGTTAAACAAAAGGAATCAAGAGAGTGGGGGAATCACGTTTGTTTATTTGGAAGAAAACAACGAAAATCCTAGAGAGAAGAATAGTCTATTTCAGGCTTTTTTTTTTTCTTTGAATGTCAATCGTCTATTTTGAGACTCAGATCATCCGGTTTGTTAAGATTATCAAGATAACATGTTCATTTATCTTTTTAGATTTCCTAAACTAGCCACAAGTCTCATCCAGCCGATACACAAGCTCTAACTAAATTGGGCTCAGGCTTAGTTATTAAACCCCACGTCCAGACTATTGGGTCAAACTAAAATATTTTTATTTAATCATTAACTAATTAAAAGTTTAAAAAATAATTAATTAATTGCCTCAAATAGACCAAGATAATTTTTCAAGCATTTTACCTAATTCAAACCCAGACTAATCCTAATTATTCAATTTGGGTTCAAGTCCTAAATAATTAATTAACCCACTAAATCAAATAATTTTCTTATTCTCTTTTTTTGGTCTTTTATTTTATTCTAGTCTAATAATTAAATTAGATTACCTGAATAAAATAAAATGCACTTTCTTTAAGATCATTTCCTCAACCCAAAATTAATCAGAACTTATAGGCTATTCCGAGGATGAAAAGATGCATCATCATTGGCTACTAGAATGATCAAAATACCCATACTAAAAAATAATGTATTTTATATTTTAAATATTTTCTATTATTACCATAAGGAAATATGATCTCAAGGACAATGCTGCGTGTAGCAGTGTCTCCGACCTTTAGGAGTTATGATTAAAATACCTCTCTACGTAACACTGCGTATTTAGAGAGGAAATAGTATACTAACATATTTCTAAATGATATCTACTATCCTTAGATCTTTAGTCCAATAGTCCACGACTTTTTAGAATGTTTTCGCTTTACCAAAGAGCTGCCCTTAAACAAATATCCAAGTCATATTCTTCAGGGCCCTGGATCTATAGACCATTCGGACAGTCACAATGGGTGATAACTCCAATAGGAGTATAGAAGCTCTCTTATATAAATCTATTTTAACCAACTAGTCACATATTCTCAATATATAAGTATATTGGTCTTACAGTAGAACTTCATCTATAATACATCAAAGTATATGTTTCCAGCTCGCTAGACCACAGACCTATACTCAAGCCGTAAGGTATAAGTCTACATTGTAGCTGTAGTATTTTGAAAAATTACTCTTACGGGTCTAGTTCTATGTATTCTAAATACACTTATACTATCAAGTGAGAGGAATACTCACTGGCTAAAAATAAATCATTTCTCATTTGGAATTCATAGTATAATAACTTTTATCTTAAAGAGATTCTCATTCTCATTATCTGTTTAAAAACTACTGTTTATGTGTTAAGTAACCCATGATCTATACTTCACTGTGAAAGACTTTCATTTACATGGATCACTTACTTAAACACAATAGGTCTTTTCCAACACAAATCATGAATTATAAATTAAAGTAAAGAACGCAAATATTGTTGAGAACAAAACTTTTATATATTAATTCGAATTTATATCGGATACATATTTTGAGGGCATACATTTCAATATTCTTTGCTCTATTCCCATTACTTTGGTTTTGTATTCCATAGCTCTCTACATGATCTCCTTTTTCCCAATCATCCATTCTCTCAAACTCGTTTTCAAGCTTCCTCACATTTTGCCCCTCATGTCTCCCATCATTCTATTTTCTCACTCTTTCAACCCATGCCTTCCTTCTCTGAATGGGTAGGTGAATAACCTCTTAAATAATATTTATAACAACCTTTCCCTTTGTTGTTCATACAATGGAAGTGTGGCATTATTCCCTTCTCTTATCTTAGAACCATCTTCCTCTCTATTCCCCCTCTTTTATGCAACGGTTGAGGCTTGGCCTTGGTTGATTTGTAACTTCGTTATATCTCTCCTTATCTCATCCATTTTGGCATTGAGAGCATCAAAGACAGCTCTAATATCAAAAGAATATTTAGATATTTTGTTGGAATTTTTGAATAGGGTATTTACTTGGAATATTTGGATAGAAGAAAGTAATTTCCTCACAAGCACTCCCTTACATGTATATGCTCAACACTCATGTTTAACTCTCATTGGCTTTTGTGATAATAAACTCACCCTTGTGCCTTTTTCAATTCACTCAAGTGCTCAAAAGGTTCTTCCCACAAAAGTCTTTCCAATTACTTAGGAATTAGTTCAAACTTTGGTAACACTACAAGAAAAAGGTAAAATTGCGACCACAAATTCAGTCGCAATTCGGTAGCTATTCACTAAATTGTGACCAACCTCTGCTAGTTGCGTACCAGTAGTAGCTAATCCAATTTTGCGACCGAAATTTTTTTATTGCAATTGCATTTTCTATAATAAAATCAAGTAAAAAATTTTGACATTTTTAATTTGGTAGCAAAATTGCGACGTCTTTAAAGAAAAGAAAAAAAAGAAATTATTGAATATGACTCGACCCAAGGGATTCGAACGCACGACCAACCGTCCACAATGTGCTGAAGTCTTCATCCCTGCCAAACTTGTTGTTGTGTTAAGTGCTAGCATAAATTATATTTATGATATATTTGCAACTTTTTTTTTCCATTTCATTTTCAATTATCAACTTATTTATAAATATTTTTAATATTAAGTTGAATGTATTTTAAGTAAATAAAAAGTTATAATAATTTATTAATTCTGAAGAAAAGATGCGGTATACAGGATTAAAAATATTTTTCAATTAAATGATAATTATCTTTTATTACTTTTTATATAATTAAATAACAATTATTTTTATTCTTTTTTATATTTATATATTAAATACTTTTTTTAAATAATGTTGCTTTTTTTCTTTTTCTTTTTTTGCTAGGTTGTTTTTTCTTTTATTCTATAAAAATTAAAACTTAATAGATGACTACCAATTTATATATATTTTCATCTTTTAGTTGTTTTATTTATTTCTTAGAGCATCAACTATTGTTAAAAGTATTATTCATTATAAGTTAAAAATGAAGTAAAAAAAATTAGTAACTAATAATTAACAATAAAATTACACTCTAATTTATAAGCCATAAATGTAACTTGATTAATTTAACTTAAAATTTGTTCATGTTCAAATACAAAGATTTACTTTTTGTCTTTCATATTTATAATATTTGAAATGAATAAAGAATTATAATAGTTTATTAATTCTAGAAAAAAAATTGTAATATCCATGGTTAAAAATACTTTTCAATTAAATGACAATTATGTTTTATTCTCTTATATATAATTAAATGAAAATAATTTTTTATTCTCTTATATATATATATATATATATATATATATATTTGAGTAGTTTATTTTTTATCAATGTATGTTGCTATTTTTTCTTTTATTTTGTAAAAATCAAAACTTAATTAACGAGCAATTAATCTAGATATGTTTTCATAATTTATGTTATTTATTTATTAAAGCATCAAATATTGTAAAAGGTATCTAAGTGCAAAAAAAAAAAAAAACTTATTAATAGTTAATATGATTGGAGAAAAAGTATCACATTTAGATAAAAATTGAATTACTCTTAATTCTTGTTATGGCCTTCGACATATTTATTGGCATATCATAATATAATACTCAACTATAATACAAGTCATTATTTGAAACACTATTAAAATTATATATATTAAAAACATATCTTTAATAGATATTGTTTGATGGTTTAAAAAAAATCATCTAATAAATTTTTTAAAATTATTTTTTAAAAATAAACTATTAATTAAATAGCTACCGAATTGCAACTAATCAGCAACTAAATTGCAACTAATTAATTAATTAATTAAAATTTTAATTAATTCAATAGCAAATCAATCGCAAATTTATTCAGTCGCAAATTGGTCGTCAATTTGTGACCGATGAGTGATGGATCTTGGTTTTATGGTTTAAGATTCAATGACAATAGTTTAGGATATAGGGTTTAGCGACTGAATAGCTGCCAAATTGAGCCGGTCACAAACTTCAGTCGCAAAATTGTTGCAATTCAGTTACTTTTTTTTTTTTTTGCGGGAATAATTCCCGCCAAGAATTCGAGGGTATTAACAATTGGGTAGCGATTCAGTCGCTACTTTACGACCGAATTAAATTAGTCGCAAATTTCGGTCGTAAAATCATATTTTTCTGGTAGTGTAAGTCTACTAACCCTCTAAGGATAATGAACTAGATTTAGATGAAAGTTTGATCAATAACAATAATGAGTCTCAAGGAATTTATATCAATCAAGTAAAATTCAATGAATTCAAGAGAGCTTAAGAACTTCAATTTGGCTAAGGAATGGGTATTTGAACACAACTAAGAAGACCAATTCAATGAAGCACTAGGAATTCAAAGAACATATCATTCAATAATAAGACATGATTACTATAGAATTTCCAAACTAAGATGAACTCAATTAGATAAGAAATGTCCTCAAGATACTTGAAACTAATAATAAATAACTATAGGAAGTATTTACAAAAGTTTTAGCCGCACTTTCAAGTCAAAAGTCTACTCAAGCAAAATATCAAACATTTTATAAGCAATTTTCAAAACTCAAGATATAAAAGAAATTTTATACAAACCTAGCCCAAATTTTTAGCAATACACAATAAATTTTCAATCCCCAATGATTTACTATCAACAAGGCACAAGTTTAGTACATAAATCACAAGAAAACTTAAAAGAAAACTTGACCTTTTTGAAGCACAAATTTGAGTGAAAGGATTGGCTACTTTTGAAACCTTCATTGTTATCTTCAAGCTTTGATAAGAATCAAAGATCTCCTTGCTCTGATACCAACTTTGATATGAACCCTTGTGGCTTATTTTTGAAGAAAAATATAAGACTCAAATGGAGACCCAAAAAAGTGATTTTTGGTGAAGAAACAAATACCCAATTCAAATACTAATACCCTGGGCCAATTAGAGAATTTAGAACATTAGCAATAGGAATCAAGTTTACCATACCACTCATAATAACCTTTGAATCAACTAAGAATTCAAGAACAAGTTGAAGAGAGATCTAAACAATCAAACCAACTTCTATACAAGAACCCTAAGGAGGAACAAACCTATGGCCCTTTTTGGATAAGTAAATTTGATTTATCCTTTATGATGTTTAGAGATTCATTCAAAGGTAAGGATTAAATCATATAACCTAGTCTTGACATTTAAAGGGAAAAACCCAAGAACAACTCTCAAGGAGTGTTTTCAATTCAACAAAATATTCAATCTATTACAATAGGTGTTATAATGGGGTATATATAGAGAACCTCAACCGTAAACTACTTAATGTTGCAAACTTTGGTCAAAGAAAGCTTAAAAATAAATTAATTTGGTCTTAAAAGACATTACATTTCGTAGATAAAAAAGTGGCCGAAACTAATTTGAAACAAAATAAAATAATTGCTTATGAGGTTTTTGCATGGCCCTACATGGGAACTGTACGGCCGTGTCAAAGTCGGGCTCTTTAAATTTGTCTGTGCACAACCAAATACACGGCCGTTAATGATTTGTTGTGCAATTGTGGTCAACTAGAGATAAATGGTAAAGATTGAGATTGGCCAAAATGACCAATCATTAATTGACATTTGGGATTAACTAAAAAAAAAAAAAAAGGCCTTTTTAAAAAAAATTATAATCCAAATTCACCCTAAATATTCTTCTATATCTTCATTTGGAATTTTACATAACTCATATTAACTTCTAACTTTATATATGTATATATATTTAAGTTGTAAATTTTATATGCAATTTACATCATTTATTCCCCTAGTGTATACAAGAAAAGCTAGACTACAACTTCATAGGGAACTTATCCCTATGTTTGGTTCACACAGTAGGATAGGGAAGGGAAGGGAAGCCTTTACTTTTATTAAAAGGAGTAAATATAATTTACTTGTATTTTGTTTGGTTGGATTAGAAAAGAAATAAATGACAAATACTATATTTGATTTATGTTGTTCAAATTAAAATAGATTATTTTGTATCATTAAGAGAGAATTCTATCTCCATAAGTTATTTTTTTCTGTCTTTTCTTCTTAACTAAACGTGATAAATAATTTTTTTACCTCTAAATTTATATTCTTTCCTCTTTTCCTCACTCATTTCACTCTAACCAAATGTATGGTATATGGATTGAAGTTAGAATATCTCATGGATTTCTTTTACCAACTATTGCTTGTGAAAATCTATACCCAGGAACGGAAATAAAAACCAAAGAAAAAAAATAAAAACTGTTATAAAATTTGGGCAGTGTTAGAATAAAATCTACACACTATACACTAAGAAAACTTTAACTATTTTTTGCATAAGAATTTCTTCAAACTTCTCTCTTTCTTTTCTTTCACAATTTTCTCTCACAATTCTTTTTACAAAATAATGGTGTATTTCAAACTTAGAGAATAGTTCTATTTATAGAACTCTTAATTAGTGGAATACATCATCTTCTACTAATCTTAATTAGTGGTGTCTCCACTAAATGGTGGATATCCATAAAAATCTATAATTTTCACTAATTAGTGGAGCTTTCACTAATTCCTTAATAGTTCACATAAATCTATAATTAGTGGAGCTTCTACTAATATATTCATAACACTCTCCCTTGGATGTTCATCAATTACATAAAGAATATGCTTCATTAAAACCTTACTAGATAAAAACTCAGTGGGAAAAAAAATCTAATGAAGGAAAAAGAGTACACTATTCTATATGTCTGTTTATTACTCTCCCTGATGAGATGATTCCTTTAAATCTTTGAACCGACGCATACCAATTTTATATCTCAACTTTTCAAATGTTGCAGTCGGTAAAGTCTTCGTGAAAGTATCTGCGAGGTTGTCACATGACCGAATTTGTAGCACATCAATTTCATCTTTCTTCTGGAGTTCATGAGTAAAGAAGAATTTTGGTGAAATATATTTTGTCCGATCTCCTTTAATATATCCTCCTCGTATTTGAGCTATGCAAGCTGCATTGTCATTATAAAGAGGAGTTGGAATATCTCTGATAGATGATAATCCACAACTTTCTCGGATATCATGAATAATTGATTGTAACCATACACATTTTCTACTTGCTTCATGAATGACTATACTTTTAGCATGATTTGAAGAAGTAGCTGCTTGGAGATATCGAAGGACTTGTGTAATTCCATTCTAATGTCGTCGTATTGGTGAAGAACTAAATCTTGCTAATAAATTGACAGTAAAGGCAATATTATGTCACGTATTGTTAGCAAGATACATTAATGTATCAATTGCACTAAGATATGGTACTTTAGGATCAAGAAGTTTTTCATTCTCTTCTTGAGGTTGGAAAAGATCTTTATTCACATCTAATGACTGGACGATCATTGGAATACTCAATGGATGTGTTTTGTCTATGAAAATCCTTTTTAAAACTTTTGCTGTATATGTTGATTGATGAAACTTGCCAAATGTTTAATTTGTACACCAAGGCAAAATGTAATTTTACCAACATCCTTGATGTCGAATAATCAATTATTTCTTGGAGCTCTTCAGGAGTTTCAATAAGATTAATATCATCAACATATATAGCTAATATCACAAATTTAGAATCAAATTTCTTAATAAAAACATATGGACATACCTGGTCATTTTTACATCCCGCTTTCAATACATATTCACTAGGACGATTGAGCCACATGCGTCCAGATTACTTCAGGCCATATAATGATTTCTGCAACTTAATGGAGAATTTTCACAAAGAT
Source organism: Voacanga thouarsii (assembly GCA_026120185.1). Lineage (NCBI taxonomy): Eukaryota > Viridiplantae > Streptophyta > Magnoliopsida > Gentianales > Apocynaceae > Voacanga > Voacanga thouarsii. The sequence goes on from JANUWF010000948.1 coordinate 944,477, forward strand.
AATGTTTATATGCTTCAGGCATATGAAATCCTTCGGGGATTTTCATGTAAACATCATTTTCTAAATTTCCATACAAGTAAGCAGTAACAACATCTAATAGGTGCATATTTATCTTTTCATGTACTGCCAAATTGATAAGATATCGCAGTGTAATACTATCAACAACAGGAGAATAAGTTTCATCATAATCAATACCTGGTCTTTGTGAAAAACCTTGGGCTACTAACCGTGCTTTGTAGCATACGATTTCATTATTTTCATTACGCTTTCGCACAAATATCTATTTGTAGTTAACAGGTTTTACACCTTCTGGTGTTCGGATTGCAGGTCCGAAGACCTTACGTTTTGTCAGTGCATTTAACTCCAATTGAATCGTATCTTTCCATTGTAGCCAATCTTTTCTATGCCGACATTCATCAACTGATATTGGTTCAGGATCATCACTATCCTGTATAACATCAAGAGAAATATTGTATGCAAACATATTATCAATAATTGTTTCTATCCAATTCCAACTTCTACCGGAAGTGGTATAATTGAGAGAAATTTCAATGTTACTTTCATGAACTTCTGGTTCTTTGTTATCAGTTTTCTCTTGGTCTTTATCATTCTTTTCTTCGATATGATCTTCTGGATAATTTAATCCTCTTTTCTTTTGAGGAATTTTATCTTTAGAACCAAGAGGTCGACCACGCTTCTGGCGTGCTTTTGACTCAGCAGCTATAGGTATAATCTTTTATTCTGTTAGACCTTCAATTCGAATAGGAGTATTTATAACTATAATATGCGATTTTGTAACTCTTTTGGAGTCAACAAAAGCGTTTGGTATATGATTTGTAATACTTTGCAAATGAATTATCTTTTGAACTTCAAGTTCACATGTGCTTGTGCACGGATCAAGATAATTTAATGATATTGTCCAAGTAAGATATTTCTTATGCTGTTTCTGTTTTCCTCCTAATTTAGGAAATAATGATTTCACAAGAGAATAAGGGAAAAGAAAAAGAAATGTAAGAACATGATGACAAGTAGGAAATGCTAAGAAATCTATTATAAAAATCTCTTTTTTTTTTCACTCTTCCTGGTACCATCTTTTCCCCTTCCTCTTTGTCTTTTCTTCCCCTCCATCCTTCCACCTATCATCTACCTCTTCTTCTCCCTCGTACAGATATATATATATATATATATATAAATAAATATATATATATATATATGTATCGATATATATCTCAGTTATCAGTTATTAGTAAACATAAAAAAAACAAAAAACCTCAAAGCAGATATGGAGATTCGTAATTCATTTGAGACATGGTCAAATTTTGACTTGGTTTCTAACGCAGAAGATTTTGATGTGTTTTCTTTTCCAAGCCAACCGCTTCCGCCTAATGTCAGGTCTAACGCAGAAGAGTTTGATGTGTTTTTCTTTCCAAGCCAACCATCTAATTTCAGGTGAGATACCTTTGAAGGCTTCCTTTTTTTTTTAGTGTGCTTAATAATGAAATAATGAAATTAAACTCTCTTTTGGTTTATTGTGATGTAAATCAGTGGTAGTTCTGAATATGCTGCTTTGGATTTTCAATTTGATCTACCCATTCAAGAGACTGCTTTTGATGTTGTTCTTTTGAATAAGGATATGCTTGTGCATGATCTTTTCTACTCCCTAATGAATTTTGAACAAAGCCAGAATATGGTTCCAGGTTATCATACATTTAAACATGGATTTTGCATGGTATTACCTTTACTGATATTGTTTTTCCTTTTCTAGGAAAAATAATGAGTGGTCTTGGCAACGAATTCGGAGTGAGGACCCATGAAATGCATAATATCGAAGTTCAAGATATTATTGCAGACAAAATTCCTATGGAGAAGAAGAGGATTAGGAGACAGAGAGAGGAGAAGGGCAATAGCTCCAAGACACTATCAAAAGAAACCATTTCGCAGTACTTTTACTTGTCAATCAAGAGCGCGGCCAAAGAACTGAATATTGGCTTAACCTCTCTCAAGAACAGATGTAGGGAGTTGGGAATTCGTCGATGGCCTTACAGGAAGTTGATGAACTTGGAGACCCTAATCAAGAATGTTCAGGTTCTCTCACACACACACTTGTAATTTGCAAGTATGAAACTATGAAAGATTTATAAATAAATAATGACTGGAATGAATGTACCTCCACCGATGATATCACTTCGATTTACAGGAGCGAGATAAAGATGAAGGAGGACATATGGCTGAGAAGAAGTTAAGAGCAGCCATTGAGATACTGGAACGTGAGAAGAAGTTGGTGGAAGAAAGTCCTAATACGCGGTTGAAGGACTAGACACAGAAATTGAGACAAGCATGCTTCAAGGCCAAATATAATAAGAAACTTGAGGGGATGAGAAAATCCCAAGACTCATTGTGCAGTAACTTCACGACTAATTCTGCTGCTAGTCTAAATGCTGGCCCAAGGGAGAATGAAGAGGAGGAGGATGCCAAAGAAGAGGAATTGAAGTCCATAATTACTACATGTTTATCTTCCTCTAATGCAAACATGGAAAAAGAATAACTACAAACATTCATCTTCAATTTGTCAGTTCTATTGAAAAAGAGCAATTACAAGCATGCATCCTCAAGTTCACGTGAACACCAGTGAGATGAATGAAGAAAATGCAAGTGAACATAAGACTTATGATCAAGACGAGATAGATTTTTTTTTTTTGAATTGTTAGCAGTAATATAGTATATATTGATATTCGAATATAACATCTCAAAGATGTGACGCTTATTATTAATGGAAATATCATTTTCCCTTATTATCTTTTCTATTCCACTTCAGGTGGCCAGTATTTCTCCGTGCTAAAGGAAATATCAAGGGTGTCCATGACCATAACCACGGCCACTGTCACAACTATGACTATAACGATAGCTTTTGTTAGAGCCAACATCATTCACTTCTGGGAGTGCTGTTGAGCCAGTTGGTCTGGCTTCATGATTTCTCAATAATAACTCATTATTTTTCTTTGCAATGAGGATGGCAGTAAATAAATCTGTGGATACCCTTTTTCTTGATATTGTTGCTGCAGGACAATATTCGAGGTATGAAAGGTGGAGAATGTCTTCTCTAATATATATATATATATATATATATATATATATATTCTCCACATAATTTTAACTAAGATGTAATTTTATACATCGAGGAGCTATATTCATTCACAGTTTTAAAATCTTGTAATTTCAGGTGAAATCATTTATACCATGCACTTGGTAGTACGACTATCTTCAGGTGGTCAAATCCTTTTTTTTTTAGCATTTAGATGTATTTCTGTATCGAGAATCCATGACATATAATTTTTCTACAAATTCGAGTTTAGTAAGGTTAGCCATAGGGATCAATAAATGCGTATCTGTCTTCTGACTTTGATAACAGTAGAGACTCATGCTGATAACGTGTTATAAAATTTGGGTAGTGTTAGAATAAAATCTACGCACTGCGCACTAAGAAAACTCTAACTATTTTTTACACAAAAATTTCTTCAAACTTCTCCCTTTCTTTTCTTTCACAATTTTCTCTCACAATTCTTTTTACAAAATGATGGTGTATTTTAAGCTTAGAGAATAGCTTTATTTATAGAGCTCTTAATTAGTAGAATACATCATCTTCCACTAATCTTAATTAGTGGTGTCTCCACTAAATGGTAGATATCCATAAAAATCCATAATTTTCACTAATTAGTGGAGCTTCCACTAAGCTTTTACTAATTACCTAATAGTTCACGTAAATCCATAATTAGTGGAGTTTCCACGAACATGTCCATAACAAAATTTCACAAAAAAGAGTGGGCCTCTGTTCACAAGGCCCAAGTATTTTAACATATAGACCTCTTACAACTTCAGCCGATGGTCCAAAATCTCTCCTGTTTTCCCAGTGAGAATCCTTCTCCTCCTAAACCCTAAAATACCTCAACCCTCTTCCGACTTCGGTGGCGGTCCGCCTTCGTGAACTTCCGGTGCTTTCGACGTTGGTAGTTGTCGATCTTATTCAACTTCAGTTTCTCGATCAAAGGGTGTAAAATGGCGTCGGGACAAACAATGCTTCAATTCTCACGGTCGTCCACAAATTTAACCGCAAAAGTTCATCCTTTGGTTATATTTAATATTTGCGATTGCTTTGTTAGAAGACCTGACCAAGCTGAGCGTGTCATCGGAACACTTTTGGGCTCCGTCTTGCCGGATGGCACCGTCGACATCCGCAATTCTTATGCAGTTCCACATAATGAATCCTTAGATCAGGTTCGCTTTAGCTCTTTTTCCCTTTTTCCCCCTTTCCACTTAATCTGTTCTTCCAGAATTGTGGGGAACCGAATTTGCTTATTTAGCCCACAGGTTGCAACGATGTGAGAGTAATTCTTCACGCAATCCTGATAGGATAGCTAAAATTATATTTTGATGGTTGCAATGCTATCGACACTATAATTTCAAATTATATCTTATAAGTTCGTAGCAAATTATTTTCTTCTTTCTATTGTGCAATAATTTTGGCATTAAACGATGGTGTCTTATCTTGCCTTTTTCTTGCTTTTAGGTTGCATTGGATATTGATTACCATCATAATATGCTGTCATCCCACCAGAAGGTGAACCCAAAGGAAGTTATTGTTGGATGGTGATTCTCGACCTTTGATTAGTCTGATTCCTTTCTCTTTCATCTTCTATGGCAACTCCCTACTTTGATTTCTTTGAACGCTGCCTTAAATTTACGTTGAAGACCATTCTACCCTGTATATTTAAACAGTTGACTGTGGAACTGTGTATGCAGTTTTTCTTTGGACATACTATAATCTACCGGCTTAAAATGGCGAGATATACTGTGTTTTGTTGCCATGCATGTTTGGGAAGGTTTAATCTGTGTAATATGGAAAGGACCATTTTTTTTTAATTTTTATTTTGTAACAGCTCTTATATATAATCATTCATCTCTCTTCGTGAAGTGATACAGACAACTATAGTATGATACCGAACAACTTTATTTGCCTTATCTACATTTTCCTTACTCTACAATGAGTATAAAAATATCTATGATGGTGGCTCCTCTAGACATGATCAATCTTTCTATAAATTTCAGCTGCAATTCGCATGTTTACAGACATTTGAGTTAAGCTGTGGGAATTGTTGTGCTGAAATTTTCAGATTGGTGCAATTATCTGTTAAAGATCACTGATCAAATCATGACGACCTTGTTTGTGTATCTCATAGCTGTTTATGCTTGTCCTTTATAAGTATTGTGTATGTCTTCTACTAGATGTTCTATTTTAATTTAGCTGTTTGATCCAATTTGAAAAATTGTTTAGTCTTCCTGTTGTGATGTTGGTTACCCCAAAGATAATTTGTTCAGGGTTTTGAGAGCTAATTACATTACCGTCCATTATGTGACAGGTTTTCTACTGGATTTGGTGTCACGGGCGGTAGTGCTTTGATCCATGAATTTTACTCTAGGGAGGTCGCAAATCCTGTTCATTTAACTGTTGATACTGGATTTAGTAATGGAGAGGCTGCAATAAAAGCTTTTGTCTCGGTTAGTCTTTCTCTTGGAGATCAACAGCTAGCTGCCCAATTTCAAGAAATTCCATTGGACTTGCGCATGGTTGAAGCTGAGCAAGTTGGATGTATGTTTCTAAATTTGCTTACTAACATCTGCAATATGCATGCTTGCTCATTTTCCTGCATTGGGGGTTGTATATCTGTTTCTATACAATGTGAGTTTATATAATCCAGAGAAAGAAAAAGGGTTCAATTCTGGCGATCATTGTCAGTAGCAAAAACTCTTAGTTTGGGCCTTCTAGAGATAACTTTATCTTCAAAGGTTGGGATGTAGTTTATACTAATGGCCTGGAGCTATTTTTAAGCTCTCACTGAGAAGGAGAGAGTTGGGAGGATAAAAAAGTTTAAAACTAAAGTTAGCTATTCTTGAGATATAGGAGAATAGCAATATCATGCAATTTCTTTCTTCTCTCTTTGGTTTCTCTTCTAAACTTTTGTACATTGGTTAGTATTTGTAATCAAAGTCTGTATGATGGGGTTAGGAGTCCAAGACATTGCAATTAGAAACCAAACATAGCTTTAATTTTTTTGCTGCCTTTTTTTTTCTAACGGCATTTTGACTAGAAAAAGAGGCATCCCTCTTTTATCTCCTATCTCCCCCGAATAAAAAATATCATGCTATCTACTATCTAGTTAGTTTTCTTATTAGCTTCTTTCCTAATCTGTTGCACATTCATCTCATTTGTGAATGATTTGGGGAATTATGGGGCTATGAGGCTGGGGTGCATGGGAGTATGATCTCTAAGTGGGAAAGAAAATCTAGCATACATCTGGTTGATGCAAGAATATGCACTGGAGACTTGTCCCTTATCCTATGATATCATTTCTTGTACCTTTTACACCTAACCAAAGAAATTTTGCATATATCTTGCATACAAGGCATTATCTTTGTGAATACAGGATCTATTTAACTTATCTTTTTATGACAGAATGCTTTTTTTTTTTTACAAATTGTTTGGGCTGATTATGAATTTTTATATGCTACTTAGGTGTTTAGTTCTGGCAATCAAGTTGTGTCTTTGGAGACCCTTCTATTTGGTATTAACATAAGAGAAACTGGTGGAAATGTGTGGCAAGTTTCCATTTTCCATAATGTGTAGAATTTTAATACACATCCATCTACTAATAACTATGAAGAGAGGGAGTGTGGATGGTAGTATGTCTGTGTGTTTCTTTTGGTAGATCATAAGTTGGCGTATTATTGGAGTTTGGCAATTTTTAGTAGAGAAATGAAAACAGAGCTGCATGATCACTTTTATGCTAAGATACACTTAGGCATATCATTCCTGCAAGTCCTGATTTCAGATTTGATTGTGAGGTAAAAATCTCCAAGTCAATATTCTTTTTGTTGTGACTTTGGATGATAATCTATTATTTGTAATGTCAATTTCTCTGTCGTATTTCACCTTTTCATTATTCTTTACCTAAGATTTCTTAGGTCTTATATCACTTGTGTTACTTTGTGTAGAAAGTGATTCAAAAAAATTTCAAAACTTGAACAGTTTAATCCTGTCGAATAATCTGTTTTATATAACTCTGTTGTTGATTTTAATTCAAAATTTTACTGTCATTATTGTAGTTGATATTCTTAAAACAACAATGGTTGACAAACTCCCTAGTGACTTAGAAGGGATGGAAGCCTCAATGGAACGTCTACTTGCTTTAATTGATGATGTCTACAAATATGTTGACGATGTAGTGGTGAGATAAATGGTTCACTTCTCTCTTTTGCAAGTGCAGTTCTTTTGGTTGTGACAGCATTTTGAATTTTGATCCCAGGAAGGGAGGGCTGCACCAGATAACAGCATTGGAAGATATATATCAGACACTGTAGCCTCTATCCCTAAATTACCACCGCAAGCCTTTGATAAGCTAGTAAATGATAGTCTACAGGTAAATGCTATGTTTGTTTTGTGTGTGTGTTTTGTCATATACATAGTTCTATCTGCTTGTTGTGTATTATCAGCCTAGTGCGCGGAATGATTCTATTTAGTTAGGTGATTATCATGTGAAATAATAGGTCTTTCTATATGGATGGAATTCCAAGAAGATCCATTGTTTGCCAGGCATAACATATTAATTTATTGAAGTAATTAACAAATTATTTGTGGTAATGAATCAATTTGTTTGAAGAAAGACTATCTGGTAAAAGAGAGCATAATATTGATTGAGATAACAAAAAGAAAGGACTGTTTCCCGCCCATTGAAAATTAAGAAAGGAAACCAGGATCGGTGATAAGTGGGAAGGGAAAGAAATAAAAGGAGATCTTGAAAGTGTCAGCCTCCCTACAGCGGCCTCCAGGTTGTGGATTTTTTTAATTTTTGGGGGTCCAAGGTATATTCGTACTGCACAGAATAAACTTTTCCTAAAATGCGTTGCATGCATTCCAAGCTTATAATTCATTATCCATCATGGGACTTGCACTGGTACATGATGTCATTACTCCTGCAACATGACTGCGCTTATAGGTAGATGCTGATTTTCAGGATATGCGTGATACGGCATGCTCTTGTCTCTCAACATCTATGAATTATTTAGTTGGGACTTTCTATTCTCTGTTTTGATTCTAACCACGAATTACATTTCATTGTCCTCGTGTAGGACCAATTGCTATTGTTATATTTGTCAAGCATCACAAGAACGCAGCTTACTTTGGCAGAAAAATTGAACACTGCCGCTCAGATCCTGTAAACTGTATTTCTTAGTTGTAGTACTGGCTTAGAGTTGCTTTGTCTTTCACTCAATTTTGTAACCAAGAAAAGAGTCAACTTTTTTTCTTTTCTACTAGATTACTATTGATGAATGTAGCCGCTTTTCCTTTTCTTTTTCTTTTCCTTTTACCTTAACTTTTTCTAGTAAGATGGTGTAAAATTCTTATTTAATATTGTTGGGATGTTCCAAGCATGCTCTGCCTAAGTGCAACCTATTTTCGTTTCGGGGTTTCTCTAGGTAAATTGGTGAGTGTAATTTCTGAATTTTTTTTTTGGATATAATTGATTTTTATTATTTTTTTTGAACTTTATAGTCTTTTATTTTTTTTAGATTGACATATTAGATCATTCCGATTATATTTCAACTGAGTTTAAATTAACTTGTCAATTTTGATTTTGACTTATAAAAAAGGGTAAATTTGGTAAATCAACCTTTTTCTGGAGAATTGAAGATCAGCTGGCTGCAAAATGGTGTTCTAAATTGGATTCATCCTTCGATGAATCGACTCTCTTGTGCGAAAGAGAAATATGAATAGATCAACAATATTATGAACAGAAAGCACAATTCTTCCTCGCTGGAAAACAAGCTTGATTCATTAGATCAGCATGGTAATCTTTGAGAATCAAAAGTTCACATCCAAGCATAGACACCAAAAATAAAAGAAATGGACAATAAAAGAAATGGACGCTAGGGAAAGGTATTGACACGTAGATTTGATCAGTCATGAACTACAAGCTTCTTGTACTCTTCACAAAAAATTGCACCCTCAAAGATAATTTCTGGACTCAATTTTTCATTATCCTCCAAGAACAAAGTCATCAAATTTTTTGAGAATCCATTCACCAGTGCAACTCCTTTCTGATTTTCTGGTACAGGGATTTCCCTTGAATCTCTCAAATTCCAAAAAGCAATCTCTAATACTTGGGACTAGCATACTTCATTGAAAAGTTTAAAAATTTCAAATTAAAGAAAGAAGTAATTTTTAGTCTTAGAGACTTGCAGTACCACACAAAATGTGAGATGGGATGATATGATATTAAAAGGGATGAAGAAATGAAAACCTACCTAAAAGATAGGGATGCCGAGGTGTTTCAGGCAGATAGGGTAATCTAACACATTCGGATCGATTAAGGTGACAGAAATAGATCCATCACTTTTGGGTCTCCCATTTGCCCCAACCTGTTGATTCTCAAATTCCTCGTCACATTCTTCATCTTCCGCGTCTTCTTCCTCCTCTAAATCAGAACCCTCGTCTTTTGCTTCAACCTCATATTCAGACTCTTCTTCATTTATTTCCTTTCCTTTTTCTTCAACTAATTCTTCATTGTCTGGAAGCTCAATCAATCTGTGGTGCTGCTGGTGATGGTGCTTGTAGCGTGGGTGGGGGCCTGCAAAGGAGTATTTGTAGCAAAGGAGGAATCGAACCCCAATAATTGCATCTAATATAAACCTTCGGCCACTCCAAAGCCTTGTGCAATAGCAGGAGCACTTGCTTTCTCAACCGATCCTCACGCGGTCGCCATTATGGGCATCCTCAATTCTCTCGTATTCAGGATAGGATTCCTTTGGGAAAACCTTTCTTGCAATGCTTTCGCACACGAGCGTCAATTCCCAGCAAAGAAGAATTGTGCTTTTCAGTACAAGAGGGTTGATTTACGGCTTAAACCCCATTTAAGCCCTCGAACTTATCCATTTTTGATAATTAAGCCCCTGAACTATATTCTCGGCCAATTACGCCCTTGAATTAGTAAAATTGGGTATAATCTTACCCTCCTTAACGGTTGAAATTTTAATGTTGTTAATAGAAGTTGATATGAACGACTCTTCTGACATGGCATATGACGTGTCACTTCACGTCAGTTGCAGTTTGATTGACCAATTTTTTTTTTTCTTTTTGTATCAAAATTATCTCGAGCCCTTCCAACTCATTTTGATGTGAGGCTCACCCAAAGGCATGGCAATTGTGAGAAAAAGTAGTCAAACTAATAGACCCCAAGCTATGGCAATCGTGAGAGTCTAATCTGAAAAAGAAAAGAGAACAACCAACTTGAGATAAAGAAAGCACCTTACATCTGAAGATTCCTTATGATTGATGGCGTAGACGAAGAAGAAAGCGAAAAGAAGGAAGTTGTAGAAGCTAACACCTTTTGTGAAAAGGTAACAACTTTATTTTAGGTTCAATTTGTTTGATTGTTAGGTTTGTTAGGTTTTGGGTTTGTCGGTCTTGTAAAATACGTTTAAGACGGGAAAATACGTTTATTGGGTTTAATGTCAACACCAACCAAGCCATACATTTAATTAACATACTACTATTAGGGTGAATCTGTTTTTTATTAGTTTTTAGATTGAGAATCCTGGTATACAACTGGGACCAGTTGCAAAATTTATATATTGTTTTAGGTCTGCTGTATTTTGTTAAAGAGTAGATTAAAATTTATAGGAGTTTTTGTCTAGTATCGAGTGGCTCTAATATAAAAAAAAGAAAATGTTGTTCTTGTCCTTCGGATTAAATGTTTTTGTATTAGGAGTATTCACACACCTTTTTAGATGTTTTGTTTGTGGAAAATAATACATTTTAACTATGCTCATACATTGGATTTTCAAAAACCTCATCATTTTATGTTTGCTTATTTAAATGTAGATGGGTTCTGATAAGTATTATATGGACTTGTACCACAGAGGCAGATTTGTCTATGAACCTACTTTTAGGTATGAAGGTGGGACTTTGCTTAGAGTGAGGGACGATCCAGATAAAATTTCATATCTTAAACTTAACAGGATAGTAAAGAATGAGCTAAATATGAACATGGAACATGTATTTTTCTACAACCCTAATAGCAGTTCATTTAGAAATGGGATTAGACTGATATGGGATGATACGTCAACTATTGAGATGCTTAAAGTGTGGTCCGAGTATAAAAAAGTAACATTGTATATAGAGGCAAATCTAGATATCTCTGAATTAGAACAAATAGATACACCCAACTTGTCTTGGTTGAGGGGCCCATTTTGTTGGGTTCTCATAAATATGTCCCAGTCAATGGTCTAAGTGAAGTAGATAGTGGTGGACTAGTTGGACAGCTCAATAAAGGATTAAATAAGTCAAAAGTTGCTGAGGATAATAATGAGAAAATATATACAGAATATGTGGTTGATGAGAATGAGGTGGATTGCTTGGTTGGTGTTGACATTAAAGCTGAATATTTGGTGAGGGTAAGGTATTTGTCTGATGGTGAACGTGATGAGGAATTGCAGTCCGCTAGAGAAAAAGCTAGGTAAGAGGTTGGTAAGATAAAAAAAAAAAAAAATCAAAAAGCTGCTCTTCCTACTATCCCATTAGAACAACTTACAGATGAAGAGGCAGATCCATTAGATGAAATTCTGTAGAGACAAGCTAACAAAGCTAAAGGTAAAAGTGCAGACAATAAAGGGGATCTAAATGGTTCTTATGTAGACAGTGAACTTGAAGACTCCTCTAATTTTGGCAGCTTGGTTGGATCAGATGAGGATGAAGACCATGATGATGCTCAACGAAGAAAAAACAGGTTTGTTCATTATAATCCTAATGAGAAATTTCCTGAGTTTCAAAAAGGCATGATTTTCTTAGATAACTAGCAGTTCAAAAAAGCCATCATAGATTACTCTATAGCATTTAGGAGAGAGTTGCTGTTTGTTAAAAATGAACAAAAAAGGATTAGAGTTCGGTGTAAAGCAGGTACAAAGTGCCTTTGGACAATTTATGCTAGTTTTGATAAAAGAGCTAGGGGTATTATGGTGAAGATATTTGTTGATAAATATTTTTATTGTGTTAGTTTTAGGAACAAATTGGCTAGTACAAGGGTTATATCAGAAATGTTACATGAATTTGTAAGGGATAACCCAAAGTTAAAACTAAAAGAGATCCAAAAGATAGTTAGTAATGTGATGCATGTCAATGTTCCTATAAAAAAATGTGTTAAGGTAAAGAAAGAAGTTATGGATAAAGTTGCTGGCAATCTAAAAGAAGAATTTAGATTTCTTTGGGACTATGGAAATGAGCTGTTAGAGAAGAACTCGGGTAGCATGGTGAAAGTTGAAGTTAACAGAGTTACTTTGGATTCTCCTGCACATTTCTAAAGATTTTATATTTGTTTCAATGCAATGAAGAGAGGTTAGAAGGAAGGATGTAGGCTAATATTGGGAGTTGATGGTTGTTTATTGAAGGGTCCTTTCAAAGGTGAACTTCTCACGGCTGTTGGAAAGGATGCAAATGATCAAATGTATCTTGTTGCATGGGCAGTGGTGGAGGGTGAAAATAGAGCGACATGAGAATAGTTTATATAACTATTGCAAGGTGATTTAGATCTTAGAGATGGTTCTAATTTTACCGTTATGTCCGATCAACAGAAGGTTAGTTTTTATTGTCTTTTTTCACTTGTTGTTTATATTTTTTTTATTGAGCATTAACTACTGCAACTGTATCTTTATGTAGGGATCGAAATTGGCTATTCAAAATGTCATACCTAGAGCGGAGCACAGAAACTGTGCTAGACATGTTTTTGCCAATTGATTAGGAAGAAAAAAATGCCAAGACTTATGAGTACTGTTTTTGGCAAATTGTGAAAGCAATAACATAAATGGATTGGGAGAATAAAGTCAGTTTATTGGCAAAGAAAGATAAAGAGAGTGCTGAAGAATTGATGCAGAAGGATAAGCAGCCTAAATAGCGGACAAAGGCATTTTTTGGTGAATATTACAAGTGTGACATGGTTGATAATAATGCATGTGAGAGCTTTAACTCAATAATTTTAGATGCAAGGAATAAATGCATTATAACTATGTTGGAGGATATTCGAGAGCAGACAATGGCGAGAATTCAAAAGAAAAGGTTGGTTGGAAGTAAATGGACCCAAAATTATGGTCTATTAGTAAAAGAAAATTTTGGTGCTAGCAAAAAAGAAGGCATGGGTTGGCAAATGGTGAACTATTGTGAGAATGACTATGAGATAAAGAAAGGGAGAATGAGGTTTGTAGTTGATTTGAAGACAAGAACGTGCTCTTGTAGATATTGGCAGGTTTCTGGAATACCATGTTCCCGTGCGTGTGCTGCAATTTGGCACAATGGAGGAGATCCCGATGACTATATCCATACATGCTATAGTCAATAATCTTACGTGAAGACATACAACCATGCTTTGCATCCAATCAATGGGCCTTATGAATGGAAGAAAACTAACTATGTCCCTATTTTGCCATCATTAGCTCCAAAGAATCCTTGTGGAAGACCAAAAAAGAATAGAAGGAAGGGAAAGGATGAGCCTAAGAAACAATCTACATCTAGCTTGGTTAGTAGAATTGAAACAATTATATGTTGTTCAAATTTCGGGGAAAAAGGCCATAATAAAAAAGGATGTAATAAGCCATTGAGTGGCAATGTTGAGGTATATTACTTTTTCATTATATAAAGCATGTAATAACTGTAATTTTAATGATTTTGTGTACTTTTTTCAGACTACTACATCAACTAGTGGGGTGCCACTTGGGAAGCAACCAAAAGCAATGGGCTCACAATCTTAGGATATGTCAAAGGTTAGTTAGTATGATTTATTTATATTAGTTTTTCATATGCTTAATTTTGATATATAATAGTTGGTAATATATATATACTGGTTTTGTTAGGTTAGCAGAGGCACGCTTCAGCAATCTAAAAGTAATGACAACGGCAAAAAGATAGTGAGTCATTCAGGGCAAAGACCAATTAAGATGAAGAGGCTTTCTGTGAACGGATTTGGCTTATATACAAATATTAAAACTGGAGAATAGACCTTTTGTGTATATGTTAGGATTTTGTGTATGTTTGATTAGCATGGTGAAAGTGAAAATAGAATAATAGCTGAGTTTTTCTTGTTTTTAGTCTGGGATTAGGGGAGAAAAGGTGCAGCAAGGAGATTCTCTACATTCAAAAATTGCAGAAAATGAAGTTGGCACACAAGAATCTATCAAGAAAGCTAGATTGATCTAACAACTTTCAAATGAAGAATCTGGTTTCCCTTAGACGTTTGATATTGTGTGTGTAGGGTAGAGTTATGTAAATTAGTAGCTGGAATTTGCAAGAATTTGTTATTAGGCATTTTGGCATATTTTAGTAGTTGGAATTGGGGCTTGATTCTGATCTCGTTTTGAAATGTGGGATGTTCAAGTATGAACAATGAAGTTTGATATGTTTTTGGCTTGCAAAATTTTAGCTTTTGCATGTTAACCTCTCTCTCTCTCTTGCTTTGTTTTGGGGGGTTGGGGTGAAAGGTTAGGGTATATACTCTGTTAGGATATTGATTTGATGGTGTTTGAGTTTAGTTGTTGCAACTTGCCAATTTGTGTTTCCGGCATACGTATAAAATGCTTGATTTGAAGCTTTGGTTTATTTTGCTATTTGTATCAAGCCTATTTGCATTTGCACTTAGGTGGAATATTAGTGACGTTGGCTGCTTGGGTGGTGTTTGAGAATTTTGTTTCACTAGTGTTATCATTAGTTTTGGTACTTTATTCAGTTGAAGTTTTTGTTAAAGTGAAATTCTGCCACAGAATATGTAGAATAAATTCGTGTACAAGTTTTGTTTGATGTATCACTATAGATAGTTTCATTTTCTGAGCATTGACTTAATGCTTCTGACTCAAGTAAGAAGACTGCCCTAAATTGAAAGAATTCAGTACAATGAAGAACTAATCCAGTAGATTGAACTACAAAAAAGTATTTAAAAAAATGATGAATTTGGTAGTTCTTTGATGTTTTGCTTTAATTTGTTGTTATAGTACTTACACTCATGACACCAGAATTCTATTAGATCTACTCCTAGGTAAAACATTGGTTTATTGCTCACACAAGAAGAAAAAGAGTAATGTTGTTTTGGATTGTAGAGGTAAAATAATAACTTCCTCATAATTTAATGACTCCAAGTTGAAATGGATAATATATTGACTGGAATTTGCAGGAGCTCAAAATACAGATATTGTGTTATTCAAAGAGTGGCAATTTATAGAAGTCTTGCATATTTTTAGTACAAAAAGGTCCTTTTAAGCTTTCAACAGTTAACTTCTTTATGTGAAAAGCTTGGCCATCCTTGTAGCTTTACAGCTGTATAGAGCCAATGGAGTTAAATGCTCCTATGCATTTAGAGTTCAGCATTTAGGATAGAATTTCAGAAAGGGTAGAATACTAGTAGTTGCAGATTACTTTAAGGTTGATGCTAGTGGTCCTTGTGACGCAAATCTAACTGTAGGAAGTTCTTTATCTCATTCAGATGTTAGGTTTATTCATTTTAGTGCTTGTCTCATATTAATTCTGTTGATTGTTGCCTTCTAATATTTATGCCTGTGTTTATTTAACAACCTTAAAGAGAATTCAGGTTTTGTGTTATTTCTGTCATTGCTTAATGTAGCAAAAACTTTAACTAGCATATTTAAATAGTAGGAAGGAACTTAATGGGGTTACCATCACAAAGCTAATTGGCACTAAGTGGATTAGCCAATTACCTATTAAGTCCATATGCTAGTAAAACTTCCCACCTTTTCAATCTAGGATTGTGACAGATAGATAGGTCTAAATTTTTAACAACTTCCAACCCCACAGAACTTCTGTTAATAACAGAATGTGTGTTTTCCTGAAAGCATAACGACAATATGAAAACAAAACTACACAAAACTGACCATTGTTCTGGATTCTACACAGGATTTTACTAACAATTGAAGAAAAGGGCAAATCCAAACAATCATGACCAACTCATGTGGACTCTTTTTCCATAAGAAATTCAAACAGCCAGGGATAACTTTATGGTAACCAAAAAGCATATGAAAACTGCAAGCACATTAGCAATATGAAAACAAAACTATACAAAATTAGGGCAAATTTTGAATCCATATTTTGACAAAGATCTAGGGAATATTATTCAAATTACTGCAACTTCATTACACGTGTCATTACACTTGATCGTACAACGAAAATACAATCACATAATTCCTAAACTAAGCACAATTAACAACAACTTGTAGGTTCTATTTGCTTTCTTTGATGAAGATTCCTGCTGCTTCATTTTCTTCCTTTTGTTCTCTGGCTGTTGTACCTCAATTTTCAATTTTCTCACCATCTAAACAAGCACATCATCTACAACATGTTCTGCCGTTACTCTATTATCAACGACATTGCTCTCTGAGCTACTACACCAAACCTTTGGTTTCCAGTACTTGAATTTACCTCATCGAAACTAATCCCCATTGACAGAAACTGGCTCTTTAAAAGTTCATTCTTTTTCTCCAAAAATCCAACCTGTCTTGCAAGTTTTTTCTCATTTTCTAGAAGACATCAATAATTCATTTGTTCGTGGAGGAAATTGATCATCGTACCACTTGGAAAAATGACAACCCCCAGACTACAAATTCAAACAAGGCACAAAATATTAAAAATTGCACCTTTTCAACCATTAAACCCTAACTACAGAAATTAAGTAGTAAAAAACATTAGCATACCTTGAAGTTGCAACACTCGTAGAATCTTCTAGCTGGATTTTCATTTGTCCATGAGGTCACCAATGGAGCTAATCGCTAGTAGCCGCATGTGATTTGTGTCCCATGCACAACGTACTCCACTTATGAGGAACTCAAGAGTGACTTCCGACTTCAATTTGCCATGGAGAAAGCCGAAATCAAGTCAAGGAAAAGAAATTTGAATGAGGTTAGCTGAGATCTAATCAAAGGGCTGATGTTTTTTTCTTCGATTAGGATTTCTTCTTCCCAAGTTTTCGTTCTCTTTTCTTTTCAGATTATCCCTTCCGATTCCCAAGGATTGGGCTTGAGATTTTGATACAAAGAGGAAAGAAAATGGTCAGTTAAGATGATGACTGAGTGACACGTTATATGCCATGTCAGAAGAGTCATGCACATCAGCTTTTATTAACAACATTAAAAGTCCAGCAATTAAGGAGGGTAAGATTGTACCCAATTTCGCTAATTCAAGGACGCAATTGGCCGAGAATGTAGTTCAGGGGCTTAATTGTCAAAAATGGGTAATTTCGAGAGTGAAAATGGGTTTTAAGTTGTTGATTTACCAAATTTTCTATTTCTTAATAGGTCAAAATCGGAGTTGACAGGTGGATTAGGGTTGACCCGCCAGAATGTAGGCAGAAGGATCTAATGTACCAATCTAAAAAAGATAAAAGGCCTATAAAGTTAATATATATATATATATATATATATATATATATATATATATATATGGACCAATCATGCCAAAATAAAAAAGTTCAAGAATTAAACTCACCAATTTGCCTTTATTCTACATATAACAATTTAGTTGAGTTGTAAATGACATGAATTGAGCTGAGTTTTAGGCTTATGAATCAGAATTTATTCAAATTTTTTGGTCCAGCTTGGAAAAGAATAGAGGAATTTGATGCTGAGACTAGTTCTTTCTTTTGGGTTTCTTTAGGTTCATTCTAACTGGAATACAATCTTGGACATGCAGTGTGATAGTTTTATAGTACAAGATTTGTAAACGAGTTAGATTCTTTTAGTCTTTCTTGTAGTGTACTAGTATACAAGAATAAGAAAGTGCAAGAATTTTCTTGTGTTTGATATGAAATTTTGATTTAAGCCGGGGACTGAATGTGATGGTAAATCAAGACTTCTGTCGATTGAGAACATATTTGGACAATTAGTCACTTTTTTTGGGGGGGGGGGGGGTTGAATCATTTGTAATATGTAAAATTAAGATTGTTTAAAAGTTAAACA
The DNA here is from genome assembly GCA_026120185.1 of Voacanga thouarsii. Taxonomy (NCBI): domain Eukaryota; kingdom Viridiplantae; phylum Streptophyta; class Magnoliopsida; order Gentianales; family Apocynaceae; genus Voacanga; species Voacanga thouarsii. The sequence goes on from JANUWF010000948.1 coordinate 962,528, forward strand.
TGTTGAGTTTAAGGATGGCAATGGTGCCGTATCGGGCCGAGGACTAGAAATCCCGACCCCGCCCCCGCATACCCCCTTCACTCCCCCCCTCAATTTTCCCATCCCCGACCTATCCCCACCACAGGGAAGGCTGGGAATCCCCACCCCCGGCCCGTCGGGGACAAAACAATCTCTTGTCCCGACCTAGCAGAGAAGCGAGGACTGTTTGGGCTCGAAAATATTTATAAATATTTTTTTTTAGAATTTTTTTTAACCTCTGATATATTCTTATTCAAAACTTTTTAATCATTTCGAAAATTTTTATGGTGGTTTTCAATGGTTTACGTATTAATTATATCACTACATTAGTAAGAGTAAAATTGATAATTGATAATTTTTCATTTCCTTTTCTTTTTTTCCTCTTCTTTTCTATTTTATTTTATATACATATATAATCTACCTATATATGCATTTATAATCATATATAATATATATAATCTATCTATAATTTATATAGTAAATATATTAATGTGTGTGTGTGTGTGTGTGTGTGTGTGTGTGTGAGTGATACAAATAATATAAAAATATATGTGAAATGGGCCGAGCTAGGGGAGGAGATCATGCAATCCCCGTCCCCAGTTGGTGGGCCGAGGAATGAAGCCCACCCTCGCTTAAATCGGGAAATTCCCGGCCCAATCAAGACGGGCCGGGCCAGGTTCCGGGTTTAAGTGGAAAAATTGCCATCTCTAGCTGAGTTTGAATTGTAGCCAATCGTAAAGGGGTCTCATAATGTGGGGCTAATGGAATGGCTGGTATTACCACTCCTATTCTCATTTCTTAAGACTGAATGAATGCTTTTAATAAGGAAATAACTTAGAAGTTTAATATTTATCTCTTAGGGCCTATTGGGATTGAGGGAAGAGAATGAAAAGGAAAGGAGAGGAGATGGGATCAACAATTATTTATTTTAATTGGTTAGATATAGGGGGAAAATAAAATGTTAAATATAATATTTAAGGTGAAAAGGAAAGGAAAAAAAAAGAGAAAATGGTACGATATGAGTTTATATTTTTGTCCAATAATTTGATATAATAATATTATATTTTTTATTTATTAGAGTTATTTCAAATTGTTTAATATTATTAAATGTAATTTCTTTTCCTCCCATTTTAGCTCACATTTGGTCTAAATATAATATTAAAACTTTAATAATAAGCCTAATCTGGTCAAATTATTCTCTTTCTATTCCTTTCCATTCCTTCTCTAGACTAATTCAAAAACTTATAACCCCTTTATTTCTTCTCCTCTCCTTTGATCTCTCAATTCAAGCAAGCTGATTTTCGAGATGATATTCAACCTTTGAGCATCTACCCTTGATTCTTGCTCTTCTCAATTGCATGATTTTCCCACATATGGTTTTTGAGGGAAAAACCATTGATAACTAATGTAATGTTCATTGATTACTAAAGGTCCAATAAAAAGGGGTAATGGGGGCTCCATTTACTGAGGACCTTGCCATTGGACGACTGCTTCTTAAATTTCTTTCCTTTGGGAAAGGAATCCTTTTTATTGACGATCAATTATTGGTATCATTTGAATGATACGATATTCATAATTTAAATGGATAGTTGAGATTTGAAAAGTGAATCACAATTATTTTAAGAAAGTATAACATTATTTATGTATACAAATATATAGTTTATACTCCTATTGAGCCAAAATGGAGATGTCTTTGACCCTTTTTCCATCAATGCTGATAGCTAAAGTAAGACAGCATTTGCCTGGTAAACCACAAATTTTAATTTGAACACATTCTTCTTAACTTTTGTAACCTAAACTTACCAAGAAAATTTGAAACGTTTCTCGCCACATGTTTCAGTCATATTTTTTCCAAACGAATTAATGACAGTCTAAATCTACAAGTAACCTCCAAAGAAATTCTTATTGCAATCCTTCTAAATCCCTTTAAAGAGGTGTTAGAAAATGGTAACGATGAGCACATACAAGTAACTCAATAGAATTGAACAAGCACCGTCTATACCGGACTAGGGCTCTAACAAAAGCGCAATTATCAACAAAGCCGGCAAGACCAATGTTGAAAAGTATGCCCTCAAAGACTATGTATTCTGTATGAATATATTCTAATAAAATATTTATTCATTCAATTTAGTTTGTTTATTATATTATTTCACATTTAAAGGTCCAAGTATGATAAGTAATGGTCTATGTGTTGGGTTATTCTTTATAGTAAGGTATAGACCATAGGTACTTGTCATGTAAATAAAATTGAGTTCTTAGTCATTTAATGGAACTAGGTATTTCATCAAGATAAGACTATTATTCTATGATTTCTAATGAGGAATGATTTACTTTGAATCAATGAGTAGTTCACTCACATCATATGCATAAGCATATTTTAAATACGTAGAACTGGACCAGTAGTAGTGGTCTCTCTTAAAGTATTATAATTATAGAGACAAGACTATTACTGCTATAGTATGGACGAATACCTTCATACTTGAGTATGAGTTAGTGGTTTGGCGAAACTAGGGTTTTATACTTTGATATATGTTAGGTGAGATTTCTTTTGTGAAATCAATATCTTTATATGTTGGGTGTATTACTCTAGTTAGTTAAAACAGACTCATGCAAAAGAGTTTCTATAACTTTACTTAGTGAGGTTTAATCACCATCTTGTGATTATCTAGGATAATCTAAATAATCCAGGGCTTTAGGAACATGACTCTAGGATGTGTGCTGTTGGGTAGCTTCCAATGATAAGTAAGTAGATTCAAGTAAGTCATGGATTATCGGATTAGAGATCTAAGGATGATATATATTTTTGAGATGGGTGTTAGTACATTTATTCTGTCTCATTGATGGGCGTTACATAGAGGGGTATTTTTGTTATTTCGCTTGTAGGTTGGAGACATTGTTTTATGCAATATTATTCTTGGGGTCAATATTTTCATATGGTAACAAATGAAAATATTTAAAATGATAAAATACGACTATGTAATAGTAAGGGTATCTTGGTTATTTTAATAGCTATGAATAATATGTCTTTTGGTCCTCGGAATAGTTCAAGTTACCTTAGTATTCGTTTAAACACAATATGGGCTTAAAAGATAATTATTTGAAAGAGAAATAAAATTTATTCTTGGAGTTCATTAAATTAATTAATTGGGTTGATATATATTGACATATATTAAGAGTCCAATTAAAATTAATTAATTTGTCTTGGATATTTAGTAAGACCCAAAATAGATAGTTAATTAATTAAGAAAATTGGGTTGATATATGCTGACATATATTAAGAGTCCAATTAGAATTAATTAATTAATCTTGGATATTTAATAAGGCCCAGAAAAGATAATTAATTAATTAATAAGATTGAGCCAGTCTTGCGCTATTTTTTTTAGCACAACACCTAGCCTATTTGGAATTGGGTGATTTTTGGCCATTGGGGTTCATTACTGAAAACTGACCGATCAGGTATGACAAATTACGTGGCTGATCAGTTGAAATCCGTGGCTGATTGATCTCAGCTACAAAACAGCCCACAGAAAATTTTTCGTGGTTGATTAATCAGCCACAGAAAAAATTTCCATGTGTGATCAGCCACGGAATATTTTGTGGTTGATATATTAAATTTCGTAGCTGATTTATTCAAAATAATTAAAAATTATTTAATTCAAAAATAAGGAATCAACCACGGAATTCTATTTCATGGGTGATTAGCCACGAAAATTTTTGTATTTGACAATAAAATTCCGTGGTTGATTTAATAAATAATAATATTTAATTTAATTTAAAAGGGTAATCAGCCACGAAAATAGTTATTGTAGGTGATTTGCCACGAAAGGTTCCGTAGCTGAATATAAATTTCGCGGTTGATTTAATTTTATATAATGAAAATTTCTTTAATTGGAAAATAAATTAGCCATGAAAAAAAGTGATTAGCTACGGAATATTTTGTGACTAATTCAATCAGCCACAACATATTCCATGGCTGAATTTGGTAATTAGCCACGGAATCTCGTGGCTGTTTGTGTGGCAGAGAAAAATTCAGCCACGGAATTTCCGTGGCTGTTCCCTATCTGACTTTTTCAACCTACTTACAGAATATACACATATCAAGGCCTTATCAAAATCCTATAAACATACACCCAACATATCAACAACTAAACTTCTATAACCAAACGCCCATCATAACAATAACCAAACTTCTGTAATCAAACACGCTACATATCAACAAACACCTAGGCCACAAGGTATGAAATATAATAGATTAACAAACAAAATAAAGTCCAATAATATCAAACTCCCACAAGCAAATAAGGCATCACAAAATGGTCTCCACCACAAAATAGCAATAAGTATGTTGTAACAATCAATAAAAACTAATCTATTACATAGATGAGTTTTCCAAAGCTACAATCATGCATCATCGTGAATCCTCTCAGTGTCTGTAGCTCCTCTAGATGAGCATGTTCCTCGAGATGAGCACGATTCTAAGTGTACCCGTCTCATGGCCATCATCTCATTCATCTGATGACGAGTCTCAAGTATGAGTTGCTCCTGACGGACATCTCCTCAGCATGATGTGCTTGCATCTCTTGCATTTTGCAACCGTAATCCTCATGCAGCTCATGAAGGACTCGTCGATCAACATAGCTAGTCTCTGTAGATGTGCTACCTCCAAACCTTGAACTCAAGATAGGTTAACATGCTGAACCAAGACCAGAGATAAGTCCTTTCCTTACACCCCCGGCTGCTGTAAGCATAATTCTATCATAATCAACCACTGGAGACTCAGTAGCAGTACTAAGTTCAACAGATATCGAGGCTGTTGACGAGACTTGTGTCTCTGCCTTCTCAACCATCCTAATAGCTCATCCTAAAAATTGAGTCAAGATTTTAGAAGGAATCAATAATAATTTAATGAAAAATATTAAGTCAAATAAATTATAATAATAACTTATATGAAGATCTCGATATATGGTGTGATGAATTCCGTCCTCCCTTCAACCTTGTGTTGTTGTAAGTCTCTGTGAAGCTCAAGGGTATTCAGTAGAACACCACCATTTTTTGCTGCCTGCAATAAATTTGTATGGTATTTATCTTTATGATTTAACTTACTAAGGATATGAATACCTAAAATTTATGAAAACACTTATAATGAGATATGTGTAGAATCTATACTTTTTGAAAGTCTTTTATTTATGGAGATATTTTAGAATTTGTCAAGGGTTAAATCCTAATACAATAAGAATTAGAATTCTATTTGGTTAATATTTTAAGTAAGTAGGGACTTAATTAAAATTATTTAAGAGTTGGGGAAACCCTACGATTTATTGAATAGGAAAACCTATGGAAAACATTGTTATTTTTCAATAGCCGTCAACAGACACAGAAAGAGGGAGAGAGTTCAACTAGGATCTGAAGGAAAGAACATCGTAGGGTGTTATAGTTTTCAAGCGTCGAAATTAAGAGGTAAGTGGGAATGAATCTCTTCGATTTTCTTGTATAAATAATAAAATAAAACGTTATTTTTTGTTCAAAATTCCCGAATAAAGTATGGTATTTTTTCCAAAGTATAAGTTTTAATGATTGGTTAATATATGGTGTGTAATTCGGTGTTTGTATTACATAGATATATGATTTCGTATAAATATATTTGATGAATTTGGTACGATGGATCTATTTATGTTTATTTGAATATGATGCCTCAAAGGTGGGCTAAACCTTTTTGGAATAATGTTAAGATTGAATTTATTTTTTTGAAATTAATGCAAGACGAATTTTTAATCTTTTTGGACTGCTAAGGCCGGTTTAAGCCTTTTTGGATTTTTCTAGCTGAATAAATTAATTCAGTTAGAAGAAGGTACTGGTTGTATGAATTTGGTGTGAACGAATGTTTCGATATGTTTGATATCTTTGCATGTGTTTTACGAAGTTTGCTAAGTATACTCATATTAGTTTTGTTAAATTAATTGGTATGAGTTTTGGAGCAAAAGAAACTAGTTAGTATATATATTTTTTAATGTTTAAAATTTATATCTCGTGAAAATAATTTGAGATTTATTGAGTTTGCTAGTTTTATATAAACAAAAGTTTTATTCTCCTTAGTATGTTATAAGAATAATTTAAAACTAAATATTTGGTAATAGTTGATGTTATTATTATTTGTGAATGTAATTGTTAATATGGTGTACATGTACGTATATTATGTAAAGGCTGTTAGAATTCGTAGACTCCTAAACGCGAAAAACATCCACGAATCCCTCCTGAGGACCCAAGTAAACGATTAAGAAGATCTAAGGTTTAAGAATTACCTCTTATTGCTGTAATCGAAATCCTTCGATTCTGATTGTGCTGTTGTACGTTCAACCCGAACAATCACCAGACGCTGCAGTATGCGAACGTCCTCTATCGGATACACACCGCGAACTCACTCGATACCCGGGGAATGCTAGCGCCTAGGGTTTGAGAGGTTTTTTTTTTTCCTGGTGGATGAAGGCACGAATTTTACAACAGAATTGGCACACCCAAGAAGACGGCTAGGGTTTTTCTTAAAAACCCACTCCGAACCTCTTAGAGTCCAACCCTAATAATATCTTATCATATTCTAATTTAAATTTAAATTAAATTAAAACTGATATGATAAGATTCTGTCATTATCTCGGTAATTTAACTAATTAATTTACCGAGTCAGATTCTTATAATCTGGACATCATCCAGATACATTGAATGTGGACATATTTCCAGATTCATTATATCTGGTCACCAGAAAAATAACCTAACAAGTTCGCTTATTATGTGACCCTATAGGTTCATTTAATACTGGCAGTGTGCCTAAATCATATTTAAATGGCCCACAAGTTATAAGCGGTTTCTAGCAAAATATTATAACTATCCAGGTTAAATGAAGATCGGTGATCTCTTTGAACCAAACCATAATTTTATATTTAGTCCTTTTGTCACACGATATCCAAATTAAGCATAAGGTACGGAGCATGTCATCCTTATTAAGCTTAATCAATTATTTCTTGATTTCATAGTAGACTATTCAAACAAATGATATCAATATCTTAGATTGATATATTTGAGCACGGCTATGCATTTTTAACAGTCTAACTTATCAAAGGGCCCATGGATATCTCTCCCTTAATTGAGAGGGACAAATTCCTTCACAATTAATCATATTCCTCTCCTTGATTTATTCTATATCCAACAGTAGTCTAATTTATTATCTGGTTAAAGACAACTTTAGACAATGTCAAAATATAGAATTTATCAAGTAGAAAACTATGATGAATTTAGGTCGAAGGACTTTCAATATTATTATGGCTAGAAAGTACTTATGACATATTCCATGAAGTACTCTCACAGTGGGTCATGTCCAATACAATGTTCTCTAACATTTATTTATGTCTTGACTCGATATCACAAATATCTATGGCCAGTAAAACATAGCCATCAATTCACAAATATACTAATCTTAATTTATTATTATTCCAATAATAATAATCGATTAGAGACAGTTTTAGAATAGTCATTGTATTCATTGTAAGGTTTTACTATCAAGTCACGTATTTGATGACCACAAAACAAAACTCACTATTCATGGAAAGGAAAGCCTCATATTATTATATAAAACATAATGACAATAGTATAAGTACAAATTGACTATAGGGCACATCCCCAACAAAGGCATGTAATAAATTTTATTCGAAAAAAGTGATTCAATACTACTTACTGAGTATGTGGTTGGCTCACCCTTCAATATTTCCTTATTTCAGATTTTAATGATGATCAGTGGTGCGAAAGCCCTTTCTACTAAGATTGTATTGGACGTATACCACAGAGTCGAATTCTAAGATTTTATTCAGTGACTTATGTTATCTTATTTATTTTAAGTTCTACCTATATTTTTTTAGCACTCGAAGAGACGAATGTAAGAATTAGTTTTATGGGTTTTGATATAATTTATTTGAGGAAGATTTAGTTATGAAATTATTTAGTTATCATTTTAGAAGAAAATGTGTTTTGTTATTTAAGTTTTGATATAAGGCTTCGTATTACTGGGTTACGACTCTAGTGGTACGGTCGTGCCACGTCCTGCGGGCGTGAGGCGTGACATTTAATGGTATCAGAGACATAGGTTGTGATCTTACTAGGATGTGGGAATAGTTAGATATGTATCGGTCTTATATTAGTTGGATTATGAGTATTGATACAGTAAGTTATGATATTAATTTATGAGTTTTGAAATATAAGTATGAATTAGGTTTTGATTTGGGCCTGAGTTAAAAGGGAATAATTTTGTTATGTAGGTGAACAATGGCGGGAAGAAGTTAGTAGAAGACATGACGAGACATTCGATAGAGATTCTCACGGGACAAACGTTTTGAATGTACCTCTAGCTACATGGGGACAAAGAGCACCGGTAAGAAAACGAAACAAAAGCGGACTCTCAAACGCACCTCCACCTCAAGGGATGACTCCTCCTGCAGGGAATCCGGACATTGTTACGGCATTAATGGCGATTGCCCAAGTGATGCAAGGACAATAACAAATTCAGCAAGAGTAGCAATGCATGTTTCAAGCCCAAAAAGAGCAGCTCTGAAGGAATTCAATTAGAATGAGATCACATTACGAGCATTTAAAGAAAGCCAACATGCCAACGTTTGATGGAGGTGTTGATCCGGAGAAGGCCGAAAAATGGTTAGAAGAAATATAGCGAAACTTCGAGATTCTAGAAGTACAGAATAAAGTAAAGTCAATGGTCATTCTTCCTTTTCTCGTGGGAAATGCAAAGAAATGGTGAAAAGGAGCATAACCTGCCTATTCAAGCGATGAACAACCAATTTCGTAGAATGTATTTAGGAAGACATTCTTGAATCATTACTTTCTTGACACTTTGAGATTGGAGAGACAAAATTAATTTTTCAACTTGGTGCAAAAAGATAGTATGATGGTAATCGAGTACGCAAGTTGATTTAACTCCTTGGGACAATACGTGCCTTCAGTAATGGTAGATTCTGAGCTCAAGACATTACAATTTGTGAATAGGCTACAAGCACGAATTCGAGCTAGGATGTCTGTAGTGCAATCTACTAACTATGAGGATGCTTACCAATGAAGCCTTAATATTGAGATAGAAATTAGAAGAGGAGAGAGCGAAGTGTTAAAGGACAAAATACGGATTACTTTTTGCAAACTCGACTTGTGGCTCATCGGGAGGAAGGACAACGAGGAAAGAGACAAGTACCAATGAGCTTCAATACTAATAACACTATGGGGATGCAACGTAAATTATGTGACAATTGCAAGCGTTACTATGATCGAGAATGCCGATGGAAAATAGGTGTATGTTTCGGTTGTGGGAAGTCCGGTCACAAAGTGCGCGATTGTCCGAAAAACAAGCAACAAATTCAGCCAAAGCCGACTGAAGAAAAAGAAGTTGACACTTAATGGAAGACCAATGCATGTGTCTTTGCTTTACATTAAAAAGAAGCCGAGGAGGAATCGCAAAAATGTGCAATGCATTAAGTTTTAGATTTTAAGTTATATATGGGTGTTTTTGTTTGTTGATACGAATGATTGATAGGTAAGGTTAAATGTTAAGTTTCGAGGCCGAAACTTTTTGTAAGAGGGGTAGAATGTAGAACCGACACTTTTTGGAAGTCTTTTATTTATGGAGATATTTTAGAATTTGTTAAGGGTTAAATCCTAATAAATAAGAATTAGAATTCTATTTGGTTAATATTTTAAGTAAGTAGGGACTTAATTGAAATTATTTAAGAGTTGGAAAAACATTGCGATTTATTGAATAGAAAAACCTATGAAAAATATTGTTATTTTGCAATAGCCGTTAGTAGATACAGAAAGAGGGAGAGAGTTCAACTAGGATCAGAAGGAAAGAACACCGTAGGTTATCATAGTTTTCAAGCGTCGAAATTAAGAGGTAAGTAGGAATAAATCTCTTCGATTTTCTTGTATGAATAATAGAATAAAACATTATTTTTGGTTCAAAATTCCCGAATGAAGTATGGTATTTTTTCAAAGTATAAGTTTTATGATTAGTTAATGTATGGTGTGTATTTCGATGTTTGTATTATATAGATACATGGTTCCGTATGAATATATTTGATGAATTTGGTACAATGGATCTGTTTATGTTTATTTGAATATGATGCCTCAAAGTTGGGCTAAACCTTTTTGGAATAATGTTACGATTGAATTCGTCTTTTTGGAATTAATACAAGACGAAGTTTTAATCTTTTTTTACTGCTAAGGTCGGGTTAAGCTTTTTTAGATTTTTCTAGCTGGATAAATTAATTCAGTTAGAAGAAGGTAAAGGTTGTATGAATTTGGTGTGAACGAATGTTTCGATATATTTGATATCTTTGCATGCTTTTATGAAGTTTGCTAAGTATACTCACATTAGTCATGTTAAATTAATTGGTATGAGTTTTGGAGCAAAAGAAACTAGTTAGTACATATATTTTTTTAATGTTTAAAATTTATATCCCATGAAAATAATTTGAGATTTATTGAGTTTGCTATTTTTATATAAACAAAAGTTTTATTCTACTTAGTATGTTATAAGAATAATTTAAAACTAAATATTTGGTAATAGTTGATGTTATTATTATTGTTATTATTATGTGTGAATGTAATTGTTAATATGGTGTACATGTACGTATATTATGTAAAGGCCTATAATAAATTTTATTTGAGAAAAGTGATTCAATACTACTTACTGAGTATGTGGTTGGCTTACCCTTTAATATTTCTCCTTTCAGATTTTAATGATGATCTGTGGTGCGAAAGACCTTTCTACTAAGATTGTATTGGACGTATAGTACGGAGTCGAATTCTAAGATTTTATTCAGTGACTTATGTTATCTTATTTATTTTAAGTTCTACCTATGTTTTTTTAGCACTCGAAGAGACAAATGTAAGAATTAGTTTTATGGGTTTTGATGTAATTTCTTTGAGGAAGATTTAGTTATGAAATTATTTAGCTATCATTTTGGAAGAAAATGTGTTTTGTTGTTTAAATTTTGATGTAAGACTTCGTATTACTGGGTTACAACTCTAGTGGTACGGCCGTACCACGTCCTGCGGGCGCGGGGCGTGACATATATGCATGTGCGAGATGTGGAATAGGCCTGCCCGTGTGCATGCATGAGGCATTCTCTCCCTGGTTTTGGCGATTACAACAATTCTGCTCTGATCATGCTAGTGTCTTTGGACTCTGCCAATATGCTACCATAGTATCAAACATATCCTCAGGCATCTATGGAAGTTTAAGTCTATCTTTCAACTATGTCTTTTTGGTTGAAGCAATAATCCCTCAAAATAGCTCCCCCACCTTGGAGTTCCAAGCTTTTCGAATCATTTCACTATCATCTGCCCTCCATCTATATCGTTTCTACAATAAAAAGAAATAATATAAGATACTTCAACTCGAAACTTTATAGGAGAGCAATAAGATCACATAACATTTAATTATTAAACACTTACCTTGAATTCTTGAAACCAAGTATTCTTCGTGTCAAAATCCACATGCAACCACCTTTTGTGCGGGGCATCAAATTTCAGCTTGATGCAGTCTCAGATACAGTTATGAATTTTATACTGAATCTCTATGGATCTAAACCTAACACAAATACATTGATCAAAACTTAGAGTGATTCAATAAGCATTGAAAATATAGTTTGAATTGTGAGTAAAAATTTATATTCTCTGTAAATATATATGGTATACTTATATATTATCACTCCCCGGAAGAATGTGTACCATGGGTTGCTGCGATGAAAAAGGAATTGAGCAAGGGACAACAGAAGTAGTAGCATTATCACCAACAGCAATACTCCCATATGATGAAGGATTCTGTAGATTTTGTGACGCTGGAACATTGGAGGTAGATGGGGTAGGGTGCTCAAAATGAAAATATGAACTACTTCGAGGCATATCTACAAACTAAATGATTTATTAGTTTGCAAATTAAAAAATAATATGCAATAATATATGTAAGAAAAGTAAAAGATATGAATATGTAAAAAGAATATTTTACTCGTCCTCAATTTCAATCGATTCATCTGTTAGAATTTGTGGACTACTAAACGCGGAAAACATCCACGAATCCCTCCCGAGGACCCAAGTAAACGATTAAGATGATCTAAAGTTTAAGACTTACCTCTGGTTGCGGTAATCGAAATCCTTCAATTCTGATTGCGCTATTGTACGTTCAACCCGAACAATCACCAGACGCTGCAGTATGCGAACGTCCTCTATCAGATACACACCGCGAACTCACTCGATACCCGGAGAGTGCTAGCGCCTAGGGTTTGAGAGGTTTTTTTTCTTTTCTGGTAGAGAATGGCACGAATGTTCTCAACCGAAAAATTAGACTATTGAAAAGACGGCTAGGGTTTTCTTAAAAACACCTGAACCTCTTAGAGTCCAACCCTAATAATATCTTATCATATTCTAATTTAAATTCAAATTAAATTTAAACTGATATGATAAGATTCTGCCATTATCTCGGTAATTTAACTAATTAATTTACCGAGTCAGATTCTTATAATCTGGATATCATCCAGATACATCGAATGTGGACATATTTCCAGATTCATTGTATCTGGTAAATTTTCTAAGTACGATTAACTTAGACATATTTCCAGATTCATCGAACCTGGTCACCAGAAAAATAACCTAACAAGTTCGCTTATTGTGTGACCCTATAAGTTCATTTAACACTGGCAGTGTGCCTAAATCATATTTAAATGGCCCAAAAGTTATAAGCGGTTTCTAGCAAAACATTATAACTATCCAAGTTAAATAAAGATCGGTGATCTCTTTGAACCAAACCATAATTTTATATTTAGTCCTTTTGTCACACGATATCCAGATTAAGTATAAGACACGGAGCATGTCATCCTTATTAAGCTTAATCAATTATTTCTTGATTTCATAGTAGACTGTTCAAACAAATGATATCAATATCTTAGATTGATATATTTGAGCACGACCATGCATTTTTAACAGTTTAACTTATCAAAGGGCCCATGGATATCTCTCCCATAATTGAGAGGGACAAATTCCATCACAATCAATCATATTCCTCTCCTTGATTTATTCTATATCCAACAGTAGTCTAATTTATTATCTGGTTAAAGACAACTTTAGACAATGTCAAAATATAGAATTTATCAAGTAGGAAACTATGATGAATTTAGGTCGAAGGACTTTCAATATTATTATGGCTAGAAAGTACTTATGACATATTCCATGAAGTACTCTCACAGTGGGTCATGTCCAATACAATGTTCTCTAACATTTATTTATATCTTGACTCGATATCACAAATATCCATGGCCAGTAAAATATAGCCATCAAGTCACAAACATACTAATATTAATTTATTATTATTCTAATAATAATAATCGATCAGGGACAGTTTTAGAATAGTCATTGTATTCATTGTAGGGTTTTACTATCAAGTCACGTACTTGATGACCAACAAAACAAAACTCACTATTTATGGAAAGGAAAGCCTCATATTATTATATAAAACATAATGACAGAGTATAAGTACAAATTGACTCTAGGGCATATCCCCAACAGTCTCCCACTTGCACTAAGACCAATTTGGCATAAGCCGTAATCCCATTGATCTGGTATGACTATCATGTTTAGCCCATGGGAGAGGCTTTGTCAGTAGATCTGCAACATTGTTATCAGTTGGTACCTTGCATACATTGACATCTCCTCTATCAACAATTTCTCGAATGAGATGAAAACGTCTAAGTATATGTTTGGATCGCTGATGTGATCTTGGTTCCTTAGCTTGTGCAATGGCTCCATTGTTGTCACAATAGAGATCTACTGGATTCACAATACTAGGAACTACATCTAGTTCTGTAATGAACTTTTTAATCCAAACTGCTTCTTTAGCTGCAGTTGAGGCAGCTACATACTCAGCTTCTGTAGTAGAATCGGCCACGGTGTCTTGCTTTGAACTTTTCCAGCTTACAGCACCTCCATTCAAACAAAATAGAAAACCTGATTGCGATCTATAATCATCTATGTCGAACTGAAAACTAGCATCAGTGTAACCATTTACAACTAGCTCGCCTTCTTGTCCTCCATAAACTAAGAACATATCTTTAGTTCTTCTTAAGTACTTCAGTATGTTCTTGACAGCAGTCCAGTGTGCTTCTCTAGGATTTGACTGGAACCTGCTCGTCATGCTCAATGCATATGATATATCGGGTCGAGTACATAACATGGCATACATGATAGACCCTACAGCAGAAGCGTTTGGTATCTTGTTCATGCGCTCTTCTTCATCCTTCGTAGAAGGACTTTGAGTTTTGCTGAGCTTAATGCCATGTAACATTGGCAAGAATCCTCTCTTAGAGTCTTGCATACTGAACTTTTTCAGTACCTTGTCAACGTATGCACTTTGACTTAGTCCAATTAGCTTTCTAGATCTATCTCTATAGATCCTTATACCTAGAATATAGGCAGCTTCACCTAAGTCTTTCATTGAGAAACAATTTCCCAATCATGTCTTTACACTTTGTAGAGTTGGGATGTCGTTTCCAATGAGTAAGATATCATCAACATAAAGTACCAAAAAAACTATTGCATTCCCACTTGTTTTCTTATAAACACAAGGCTCATCTTCATTTTTGATAAATTAAACTCTTTAATTGCTTCATCAAAATGAAGATTCTAGCTTCGAGATGCTTGCTTCAATCCATAAATGGATCTTTGAAGCTTGCACACTTTATTAGAATTCAAAGGATCATCAAAACCCTCAAGCTGTGTCATGTACACATCTTCGAGTAAATTTCCATTAAGAAATGCGGTTTTGACATCCATTTGCCAAATTTCATAGTCATAATATGCTGCTATGGTAAGAAGAATTCTGATAGATTTAAGCATTACAACTGGTGAAAAGGTTTCATCATAGTCTATACCATGAGTTTGTCTATAACATTTTGCTACCAGTCGTGCTTTGTAAGTATGCACATTTCCCTCCATGTCTGTTTTCTTTTTGAAAACCTACTTACACCCAATGGTTTTTTAACCTTTAGGTGGGTTAACCAAAGTCCAAACTTAATTATCATACATGGATTGCATCTCAGACTTCATAGCCTCTAACCATTTTCCAGAGTCAGAACTCTTAATGGCTTCTTGATAGGAAGTAGGCTCATCATTAACCATAAGCTCCACATTATGATCGTCAGTGATGAGAAATCCATATCTCTCAGGTTGTTGACGAACCCTATCAGATCTTCGAGGTCCTTGTTCTATAGATGTAGGCTTATCTTGGACTTGTGAGCCATCTAATCGAGATTCATTATTTGGTTCAGGCACTAATTGTGGCTCTTGAATCTCATCTTGATAAAGTTCAGGCACTAATTGTGGTCCTTGAATCTCATCAAGATGTATTTTACTCCTACTGATTCTTTTGGAAATAAATTCCTTTTCAAGAAAGAATCCATTTCGAGCAACAATTACTCTATTTTCTTTTGGGAGATAAAATTGATATCCTTTAGTTTCTTTAGGATACCCCACAAATATGCATTTATCCGATTTAAGTGCAAGTTTATAAGATAATAAACGCTTTACATAAACTTCACAACCCAAAATCTTTAGAAATAACAAACTAGGTTGTCTCCCAGTCCATATCTCATATGGCGTTTTCTGAACCGATTTAGATGGAACTCGATTTAGTATGAATGCAGCAGTCTCCAGGGCATAACCCCAAAAGGAGATTGGAAGATCAGTTTGACTCATCATTGATCGAACCATATCTAATAAAGTCCAATTTCTCCGTTCAGATACACCATTCCATTGAGGTGTTCCTGGTGGAGTTAATTGGGAAATAATTCCACAATTTTTAAGATGCTCGTCAAACTCGTGACATAAGTATTCACCACCTCGATCCGATCGAAGTGTTTTGATACTTTTGCCAAGTTGATTTTGTACTTCATTTTGAAATTCTTTGAATTTCTGGAACGATTCAGATTTGTGTTTCATCGGATACGAGTAGCCATATCTCACTGAAATCATCTCGTAAATGTAATGAAGTACTCGAAATCCTCCTCTAGCAAGTGAATTCATTGGTCCACATACATCAGTATGTATTAGGCCCAATAAATCAGTTGCCCTTTCATTTTGTCTCTTGAAAGGCGCTTTAGTCATTTTGCCTAATAAACAAGAATCACATGTTTTGTAAGATTCTAAATGAAACGATTTTAGAAGCCCATCATTATGAAGCTTTATTATGCGTTTCTCATTTATATGGCCCAAACGACAATGCCAGAAGTAAGTCTGATTTAAATCATTGGATTTCAATCTCTTAGTATTTATATTATAGATAGACATGTCTGAAGATCTACGAAGATTTAGAATATAAAGTCCATTCGATAATGAAGCATCTCCATAAAAAATGCCGTTCTGATTAATGGAGCAAATGTTATTCCTAATAACAAATTCAAAACCTTCTAAATCCAAACAAGAAACTGAAATAATATTCCTACTCATAGCAGGAACATAAAAACAATTGTTTAGTTCTAAAACAAGCCCACTGAGCAAAATTAATTCAAAAGTTTCTATAACTACTGTAGCAACTTTTGCTCCATTCGCAACTCGTAGGTCCACCTCGCCTTTTGCCAAGGCTCTACTCCTTTTTAGACCCTGCACATTTACACAAATGTGAGATCCACAACCGGTATCCAATACCCATGAATTAGAAGTAGATAAATTAATTTCAATAACATAAATACCTGAAGCGGCAGTCTCACTGTCCTTCTTTTTCTTTGCTTCCAAATAGAGCTTGCAATTTCTTAACCAATGTCCTTGTTCTCCACAATGGTGGCAAGCTCCCTCCTTTGGTGTCTTGGCCTTAGGTTTGGGCTTGAACTTGGACTTTGCCTTATCCTTACCCTTACTAGCCATGACCTTGCCCTTTTGATTGTTCTTTTTGCCTTTCCCTTTTTGAACCATTAGAACACTAGGAGTATTCTTCTTAATGTTCAGTTCAGCTTGTTTTAGCATCCCATGCAATTCAGTAATGGATTTCTCCATATTATGCATGTTAAAATTCATGACAAACTAGTCATACTCAGCAGGCAAAGAGCCCAAGATCAAATCCGTGGCCATGTCATGATTAACAGGAGCACCAAGCTTATCAAGATGATCTAGATAGCCCTTTATTTTAAGGACATGAGCACTTACTGAGGTGCCAGAAACCATCTTACATGCATTTAACGCCTTGTGAGTTTCAAATCTCTCTTGTCGTGCTTGCTCTTGGAACATTTCCTTGAGATGCACAATCATGTCATATGCCTCTGCTTCTTCAAACTGTTTTTGAAGTTCAGAGTTCATGGTTGCTAGCATGAGGCAAGTAACATCGTTGGAGTCATCTTTGTGCTTACTATAAGCATCTTTTTCAGCTTTTGAGGTGTTATTTGCTGGAGCAGGGGGAATAGGATTTTCAAGAACATAGAGCCTTTTTTCTTGCTTAAGAACAATTCTTAAGTTTCGTGCCCAATCAAGAAAGTTAGTCCCACTAAGCTTGTCTTTCTCAAGCACATATCGCAATGAATTATTCCAACTATTTGTTGCCATTATCTACATACAAAAATATGTAAAGTAATTAATTTTTGAGACTCTAACGAAAAACTCCCACTAAAAGCATTTAAACTTTTTGAAACTTCAACATTTTGATGTTTCGTAGTGGGGAAAAATATTTTGTTTTAATCATAAGTAAGCTTTGGCTTTAATCTTATAATTAAATAAAACTCTAATTTTAAATGAGATAGACATCAAATGTCCCGGCTAAAAATATCTCATAAAATGCCCTAGGCCTAAAACCATTTTGATAGCACAGTTACGTCAAACCATATCAAACATATGGAAAACCATTTTCCATCTTATCTCACTCAGATAATCAAAAGCATCCTACTTTGGTAGGAATGACCATATGATGATCCAAGTAATAACAAGTGTTTGATTTTGGAAGGCATTTAACACTTAAATTTTTTTTCTTTAAAAAAATTTGATTGGATTGTAGTAAGCAGGAAATAAACATATCAAATATGCATGCAAGACATAAATAAAAGTGACATAGCATGGCCCATAACCTATGTTGATCATCACGAGCAAAATGAAGATCAAGATGGTCAATCTAGGTATATGAACTCCTTAAGCATTCTCTAATGTCTTGAGCATACTCCTCCTTGGTTGTAAATGTCGGCTGCCGTCTTCTTTTACATTGGATAGTAAAATTAAAATAATTTCTATTCTAGGAA
This sequence comes from Voacanga thouarsii, assembly GCA_026120185.1. Taxonomy (NCBI): domain Eukaryota; kingdom Viridiplantae; phylum Streptophyta; class Magnoliopsida; order Gentianales; family Apocynaceae; genus Voacanga; species Voacanga thouarsii. The sequence goes on from JANUWF010000948.1 coordinate 980,854, forward strand.
AGCAGTACAATTTTACAACAATGAATAACGACACGCAGGCCGTATTTAAAAAATTACAACTTAAAACAACCATAATGTAACCAGCCAATCACATTGGGATGAAATGGGTCATGCTATGCACTATTCAAAATAATCCACAACTACAATAAAAAACATTGACGAATAACACACAATGAACAGTTGGTTGGGGTTCCAAGGGGCAGTGCCCCTGCGGGGTCCAAGGGGCAGCGCCCCTGGCGGAGGTCCCACTGGCCGGTCTGCGGGTGGGGGTCAAGGGGGCAGCGCCCCTTGCGGGGGTCTTCGGGGGCAGCACCCCCGGAAGGAAAAATGATTTTTCCTTTTCTCATTGAATGAGATTTTGCCTTCCGATTTCTGAATATTAATCAAATTAACGTTCGGACCCCTTAGTTACCATCGCCGTGAAAATTCATATTACAGACAATATGCGTTCTTTTAATCATATTTATACAGATAACATATTATCATGGCCGATTAATAAAAACAATTCGCAAATATAGAACGACGGATAGCATGCTTACGATACCATATCATATTAAAACAGACCAATTTACAGACAATCTGCAACTAATCTGGTCTGATCAGGTGACTAAGACGCACACATTAAACCTAATTCAGGCAGTCTGTATGCTAAGTATTCTAAAATCATAATCATGCGAACATGCTGATACATACCGGTTAAATTCATATATACATATCATACATGTATTCAACAATACGATTAACACAGATGAATCAACCTAATCGTTTAGCAAGTTGCTCTGATACCACTGTTAAAATTCGTGGACTCCTAAGCGCGGAAAACATCCACGAATCCCTCCCGAGGACCCAAGTAAACGATTAAGATGATCTAAGGTTTAAGAATTACCTCTGGTTGCTGTAATTGAAATCCTTCGATTTTGATTGCGCTGTTGCACGTTCAACCCGAACAATCACCAGACGCTGCAGTATTAAGCTTAATCGATTATTTCTTGATTTTATAGTAGACTGTTCAAACAAATGATATCAATATCTTAGATTGATATATTTGAGCACGGCCATGCATTTTTAACAGTCTAACTTATCAAAGGGCCCATGGATATCTCTCCCATAACTAAGAGGGACAAATTCCATCACAATCAATCATATTCCTCTCCTTGATTTATTCTATATCCAACAGTAGTCTAATTTATTATCTGGTTAAAGACAACTTTAGACAATGTCAAAATATAGAATTTATTAAGTAGGAAACTATGATGAATTTAGTCGAAGGACTTTCAATATTATTATGGCTAGAAAGTACTTATGACATATTCCATGAAGTACTCTCACAGTGGGTCATGTCCAATACAATGTTCTCTAACATTTATTTATGTCTTGACTCGATATCACAAATATTCATGGCCAGTAAAACATAGCCATCAAGTCACAAACATACTAATCTTAATTTATTATTATTCCAATAATAATAATCGATTAGGGACAATTTTAGATTAGTCATTGTATTCATTGTAGGGTTTTACTATCAAGTCACGTACTTGATGACCAACAAAACAAAACTCACTATTCATGGAAATGAAAGCCTCATATTATTATATAAAACATAATGACAATAGTATAAGTACAAATTGACTCTAGGGCATATCTCCAACAACAACATCATCTCTCTCATTTTTAGACTCATATTCAATCTCTTCATCGGTAGTTTCATCATTACCAGCAATCCCAATGACATCCTCTTCCCTGTAGCATCCCAATCACGTAGAGGATCAAGTTGATCATGCTGAATTTGTAATGGTGTGCTAATGGAATGGTCATTTTGATAAGCGCATTCAACTTGTGGAACATAAAAAATCTCTCTCGCTTTACCATGAAAAACAGCCCACCGTAACGCATATCACGTCTTGTACTCGGATATAGAGCGTAGTATATTTGAATTGCTTGAAGGGCTAGCACAAATGGTTCATATTTTGGCCACCTTTTTCTATGATTTATTTCCACCAAGCTGTATCTTGGATGAACTTTCATATTGTCACGAGTTTGTGGATCAATTCACACTTAAACAATATAGTGTTCTTCTCTGGCAAGCCAGGATATTGCATACGGAGTATTTGTTATATTAATCCATAATAATCTCTTACAGTTGTTGATTGAGCATAAGTGGTGCCTCGAAGGCACACCCCATAATTCATTATTGGTCTTCCTTCTCCATGGCTCATGGCGTGAAAATAATATCCATTAATATCGTAAATGGAGAACACTTCAACTGCCATTAAAGGGCCTCTTGAGAGGTCCTTTAAAAGCTAATTGTCAATATTATTCTCAGTACCTAAAACCTAGTCAAATAATGCAGCATTAGTATTATAAAGAGTAGAGACGTGGTAATTTGCATAATATGACATTACATACATGGCTACGGAACCAGCTAGCAAAATGGGTTTCGATCTCCTTGTCAATGTCACAATGTCCGATTTGTGGATGATGGGTGCGCAATTAACCAATAAATATACTGAAGTAATAGCACAAAAAGAACTTAGTATATATTATTATCTCACAGAAGAGTTAGTCTCTGTTAAATTAGAGAATTCATATGTAATATCAGTTTTTAATGAACCTGATAAACGGTTCTACCTCTGAACAGTTTAGCAACACATAAAGATGGGCAGCTTTGTATTCCTCGTCAGTAAGCCACCGCATATAAGATCTATCTGCTAACCATCCCAGTAAACTAAAAATTGATAAATTGTTTGCAGAATGGCTGATGTTACCGCCATCGTCATGTCGGCTTAGATGCCTACTTCTTGTTACCACATGCAGTTCAAAATAGTATGTTGTAAAGTTAGTAGCCTCTTCAACCAAATAAGCATTGACTATAGACGCTTCAACTCTTGCCTTATTTCTAATCTTCTTTTTTAAATGATAGAGATATTTACATATGGTAAAAACAATTTAAGCATTGAATATAATATGAAGAGATAGAATTGGAAAATGAACTTTCTAGACATTGCAGTGCTTTATGAACTACATTTCAAAAGGAAACATCCAACGATGTTGAATTGAACTGCACACATGAGCTTCATATGACAAATGAACTGGAAGATACTCTATTGAGTTGAAGAATGCAGGTGGAAATATTCTCTCTAACTTACATAATATAACATAAATATTTTCCTCCAACTTTCTCATCTTACTCGCAGTCAACTTAATGGCACATAAGTCATTAAAAAACATGTTAAACTCACTTAAGGCATTCCAAATCGACTTTGGCAGCGTATGTCTAAAAGCAACAGATAACAAGAGCAACAGGAAAACATGGCAATTATGACTCTTGGTGTGTATCAACTTAGACTCCCAAATATCAACACCTCTAGATAGATTCGATGCATATCCATCAGGAAATTTTAGATCCTTTATCCACTCAAACAAAATGCATTGTTCTTGTTTGGAAAGATAATAAGTTGCATTTGATCTAATGCTCTCCTCGGGGTTTAAAGCCAATTCTTTTCTCCGGCATAGTTTTCTAATGTTATAACGAGCATTTAGGGTATCTTTTGTTTTACCTTTTACATCAATTACTATGTTAAAAATATTATAAAATATTTTTTAACTATGTACATGACATCTAAGTTGTGTCGAACAAGCAATGGAGACCAATAAGGGAGTTCCTAAAATATGCTTTGTTTTGTCCAATTGTGACTACTGAAATACCCTTTGGGAGTGCCTTCACTGCCGGTATCAGTTACCTTGGGAATATTCTGAACCCATTGTCAAATTTCTTCACCCGTGAGCCTAGGTGGTGGCGGAGAATTTTCGACACGATTTTTCAAAAAGTTGGTCTTGTTTCTTCTATACAGGTGATCTCGTGGGAGAAATTGGCAGTGAACATTAAAGAAGCATGTTTTTCTTCCATGCAGAAGTTGAATGCCTTACTTTTTTCCATACAAATTAGGCATGCCATGTGCTCGGAAGTTGTCCACCTGGACAACATCCCATATATAGGAAAGTCTCCTATTGTCCACAAAAGTGCAACCTACGTATTAAAATTACGCTTCCTAGAAATATCATTCATCTGTATATCCACAAGCCAAAGTGATTTAAGCTTCTCAATAAGTGGTTGAGATACACATCAATCATCTTCTTAGGATCTCTTGGTCCCAGGATTACCGCTGCTAAAAACATGTAAGGTGTCTTCATGCACATCCAAGGTAGCAAATTATAAGGGGTGATAATGACAGGCCAACAAGAATATGACTTGCCAGACATACCAAAAGGTGCAAACCTGTCTGTACATAATGCCAATCTTACATTGCGTGGCTCATGTGTAAAGTCTGGATGTTTTATGTCAAAATCCTTCCATGCTTCGCCATCTGATGGGTGATTCATTTCATCGCCCTATTGCGTATGGTCTTTATGTCATGTCATATACTCAGCTGTTTATTTTGACGCATAAAGCCTCTGAAGTCTTGGAGTAATGTGTAGGTAATGCATCTTCTGATATGGAATGGGTTTGGATTTTTTCAAAATTCTTAGCTTGTATCAGGGATGATTGCAGAATTTGCAATTTATTAGTTCCTCATAATCTTTCCAAAAGAGCATACATCCATTGACACATACATGAATCTTCTCAATTGGCAACCCAAGAGTTTTCATAAACTTCTTAGTCTTGTAGAAATCATCCGGCACTTTGTTCCCATCATAAGGTAGAATTTTATTAATAAGACCAGCCCAATTGTTGAAATGAATATCCGACATATTCTGCTCTAACTTCAAATGCAACATCCGTAACATAATTGACATTTTTGAATGTCGTGTACAACCTTGAAATAGTGGCTCATCTGCCTCATGCAATAGATCATAGAATTGTTGTGCATTGGGATTCGGTGCTTCCTCCTCGATATTAGATGGACCCGTGGCCCAATCATTGAAGGAATGATCCGCGGCATTATATACTATTTCTCGATACCTATTTGTGGTTTCATGATGGTTCGATACTAGATGGGGCAGTTCCTCTCCATGTGTTTGATACTTTTCTCTATGGGACGTCCAGATAAAATGATTCGGCATAAAACCTTTGTCTAGAAGGTGAACATGACAGGTTTCATAACTTTAGAATTTCAGAAGCTTGCACCGAGAACAAGGACACCTTGTCATTGCACTACGAATGAATTGTGGTTGCGCATATGCAGCCCAGATGAACTTGTCGAGTCCTTATATAAACTCCTTTGCTATGCCTCGACGACCCAAGAAGAGTCGATTATACATCCAACTTCTATCTCCATTCATTTTAACTGACTATATGCCACCTATTCGATTATAATTTATAAATTCTATAACCATAAGTTTAGTAGTTTAACAGAAAACCTTAAACTAGTTTTCAAACATGATAATAATTTTAAGATACTTAGAAATATTGTAACAAATTTCTAAATTATTCATGCATAAACATAGAAAGAAACAATGAAAATTAAACATATTAAACAGTTATTAGAATGAAAAACTTTAAAAAATATCACAATAATTAGATCCTGATTTCCCGAAATAGAAATCATGAAGACAAATGCACACTTATGATAGTTATTGATCTTAAGCTGATATGAATCGTAGCCATAAGTTTAGTATTACTATGACCGTTAGCACTCCAACATCAACATTCCTATCCATGTCAAGACTCGAGAGAAGCACAGATGTTTACGACTTTAAAAACATCATCATTATACTATCTTATTGTGTTGCATACTAATTGGCTAAAGCAAACCATAATCCAACTTCTCTGTTTATGTAAATTCTACCACATAGTTAACGGAGAGGTTACTTGAAGCTAGAAAATAGAAGTTAAAGCTAAGATACTAAGACAAAGGAGCAATTCATTACATGTTTAGTAACCTAGTACAATCATATAGGGTCTCACTTTCTCATAACAGATAATCATGAAAATGATTTCCCAAATTATTTTATTTAAAAGAATTCCCAAATTCATAATAGGTATTACATTTGTCAAAAAGAACAAAGTAAAGGAAAATATAAGGACATGAATAGCTGATTCTACTAGCTATAACAACCTGCTCTTCTACAAAAGCCCAAATCCTTAAAGCATAAGGCTAACTGGAACAATATTCTAGCAAGCTTTCACAACTTTTTGTTTTTTCCTTCAAACGTATTTTGTGCTATGTAAATGCTTTTGAATTTAAGTAATAATATTCCATTTTGTTTTTGTCCACTGGTAAAATTCACTATTAAATATTACTCCATTCATTCTTAAATAATGTCATTTCTTATAATTTATATATATTAAGGATGACTTAATATTTATAAGGTTTTAAGAGAAAAAGATTGAATTACTTTTATTGGAAATTATAAAGTTTGTTTAAAAATTAAAAATTAACTAATGTTATGATTTAATAGAGTAATAAATAACATGGATACAGTTTAAAAATAATATATATATATATATATATATATATATGTATATGTATATCTTTTTTACAAAATAACAGATAATATAAATCTAAAAAAAAAATCTCCAAAAATTAAAGATTAAAAAGTAATTAATTAAAAATTAAAAATTAAACAATTTGTGGATTTGGCAAATAGTCTTTTAATGTTTTCAAAACACTATAAATTGTATTTTTTTTAATTTGAGTATAGAAATTTTAAACGGTTTATTAAAACAACTAGATATAACTTTTAAAAAACTTATATGGATGTAATTTACATTTTCATATCTTTCCTATTTCATTTTCATTATCTATTTAAATACGAGTATTTAATTACTAAACTATTACTTAATTTACATTTCTGTTTTTATGAGATTGAATAGAATTGAGAATAGCCAAACTTAGCACCAAATGCCATTTATTTATTAGTATAATTCAAGACTAGTTAAGGGTTAAATATTGAATTCTTATGTTGGTTCACAACCAAAACCACCCAAATCTTATTCCATGGTGATTAGAATTGGGGTCGACATCAGTTGGGGTTATTAGAATTGGCCACGGATTCTAAATGGGGGCCAATTTCTTACACTGGCATTATGGCAAATTCTCAGGCAATGTAATCAACACAGAAGCATGGCAAACCCAGAAGAATTGATGCAATTGGCAAACAAAAACTCAGATGAGTGCAAAATCTATATAGACGATATCTATAACTACTGCACTGTTCTTATACGGATTTGCTCAAGGTCACAATTCCAAATGTGACCTCCGAACATAGATATGGGTTGAACAGAATGTGTAGTGAAATTGTCAACACAGACAGCATATAGTAGCAAACACAGACAACACACAGTAGCAAACAAACTGGAATTTGTAGTGAAATTCAAATCAATGAGAAAAAGCATAGAGCTATACCAAAAATCAAAATATTGCAGCTATTTAATAACAAAAACCTACTACAAAACTACAAAGCCTAATTTGAGCCCTCACTCGTCGGCCTTGAACAGAATGTGGTGATGATGTGAGGGCCACCTTCCTCTATAGCAGCGAGTGACAGAGTACCAACCATCTTCCTCTGCAGCGTCGACTGGGCTGATGGAGATGGCGATGGCCGGTGATGGGTGCACATAATAAAATAGGTCTCAATGCAGTAGAAGTGAAGAGAAAAGGAAATAAGCGAAAAGGGACCCAAAGAAGACATCTGATGAAGACATTCAAAGCAAAAAATTACCACGAAATAATTCATGGCTAATTCGTGTCTATCAGAGACAGATCAGCCACCAAAATAATTCAGATATTATACCAAAAATATTTCATGGCTGATATGTACTTGATTTGCTACAAAACATCGACATAAATTTTCAAAATTTATAAAAACAATATGTGGATGATCCGTTGGTGAGTCCTTAAAATGATAGTATTTTCAAAATAATTCCATGGCTAAGTCGTACCCAATCGCCTAAGGATCAGCCATGGAAAATTTTCCTAATTCTATTGAAATATAAAATAATTCTATGGATGATTCGCAGGCTAACTGTAATGAATCGGCTGTGGATTTTTTCCATAAACATATTTAAATGTTGTTTAAAAAAACGTGGCCGATTCGTAGCAAATCCGCCACGAATCAACCACGACTTAATTTTGACACAATCTCATAAATATATTGAATTTTTAAAAATAAATCTGTGGCTAATCCATGGATGATCACCTACGAATCAACCACGAAATTTTCATTGACTATAACAATTATGTTTGACCTTATTCTCACACGGATTAGCCACAATTACCAGCGAAATTGAATCTGTTGCTGATCCCTGATCTGTGGGTAATCACAAACGCATGTATTCCGTGGCTGATTTCCATGACTGATAGGCCAGTTTCCAGTATTGGTTTTGGAAGCCCTAAGGCTGGCCAAAATATATGGGAAAAAAAAAAAAGCAAGAGTTGTGCAATTTTTTTTTTTTTAATCAAAGTGTGCTGTCTCCTCTGTCCCTCTCTGGTTTTCGTCCTTTTCTTCCTTCTCCCTAGAAGAGTGTTTTGATTATCCAAGAAGGCGTTTTCACCAAGCTAATACCAAGAGTAAGGTAGAACTATACTCTGGAAGACGAAGAGAAGAAGCTTGGAGACGTTTGATGCGTAGGAGCAGGAGATTGGCGGGAATTCCTATTGAACAGCCCGTGTTCTCTTATCCCTTTCCAACTCAAGAAGTTCTAGTGCAACCCGTCCCCACGTTGGTTAATCCGCAACCAGCAAGGAAAAGTAAGTATTTTCTTCTAGATGTGGCTCGAAGCTCGAAAAATTGAAAAATTTTTCACTGCGTTTTCTTTGATGTTTTCCATGATCCTTTCAAGTGGTATCAAAGCCACGGTTTTCATCTAGGAGCATGTACTAGGGTTAAAACTGGAAAAGGTGGTTCCTTTATTATTTAAAAATGAATCTTTTATGATTTCATATGATCCCTCATACACTGGTTTCTAGAGTTCATGTACACCTCACGGTTGAGGCATAGAATCATGTATTCTATTTTTTTCCCATTATTTTTTTTTGTTTTAAGTAGATTCGATGTACGCCTTGTGGTTAGAGGGATAGGCACTTGTAAAGGTATGTTCTTTATGCTTGTTTTTTCCGTTTCTTTATATTCTTATAATTTGTAAACTTTGGGGGACTGGAAGAACGTGATTGGTGAATTTTTTGAGGTGCGAAAGGTGTGCTAGAATGAACTGTGGGCAGTGCTAAAATTTTCAGGCAAGCAAACCGGTGAACTCCAAAGTGCAGTCGGTGCTGGTTATGGGAGATAGAGCTGGTGCCGACTCATCTTAGGAATGGCAAGCTAGTGAACACCAAAGTGCAGCCGGCGCCGGTTGCGGGAGTTAGAGCCGATACCGGCTCCTCTCGAGAATGGCAAAACAAGTTCGAAATGCAAAGCAAAACAGGGGACAGTTTGGCCAGTTGTCCAAGAAATAGGAGAGCACTGCTGAAGTTTTGTTCCTCAATTTTTCTTGATGTAATCATGTTTTGAAACTATTATATGAGGTTAATTTTCTACAATAGTTTTATTTATCTATGGATGAATAATTTGCATGAAAATAAATAGTAAGGGATGGAACCACCTTAGGATTAAATAAGATCATTAATTTTTAATTCATGATGTTTAATCCATTATTTGGTCACTTAAAAGTAAATGAATAGTTTGAGCATGAAAAAAATTTACTTTTGATATCATGCTTATTTCATTTTTGTGATCAAATACACTAGTTCTTATGAGACCAAAGCCTTACTAGATCGTACGATTTTTGATAAAACATTTTAATCTAAGAAACTTTAAAAATAAAAGAGTTCATAGTTTATTCTCTTAAAGGGTATAATCTTTGACATAGAAAATAATGTTGAACTTAAAGTTATTTAATAAAGTTTTACTTGATTATTAACTTAGAATAGTAAAATAAATTCATAGTTTATTCTCTTAAAGGATTTAATCATTGATATAGAGAATAATATTGAATTTTAGATTTTTACTAAAGTTAATGAAACCATAAAATTATAGAAAACGTTTTTGGGTCTAAAATTCTATTTTCAATAAAAGATTAAGTGGGAGAGGGGTTTTAACGGCCTCATAGCTTCTATCACAACTCTCATTAGAGATAGTGAGTTTCTTTGTGTCATTCTGAGCATGACCCCCTATAAGATGGATTTTCACAAGTATCTAGAACTAATACAATAGTAAAATTAAAAGCTTAGGGTATTTGTAGGATCGACCAACCTATGTTGGAGGTTTTTAGCATTGGATTACCCGTAAGTGGTGTGAATTAGTGACCATCCTATTAGTGGAACTTTTTCTAGATCATTACCTATTTTAGGAAATTTTGATTTGTGATTGTTATACACTTAACTTAGGATGCTATTAATCTTTCTACGAAGCTCTGTTAGCTTTTCTAAGAGCCAAACTATTTATATTATTGATAATGATTTTAAAAGTTATCGATTATCAAAGAAATAATATACATAATGTGTATTTTTATTTCTTGCAAACTAAATGAATGTTTTTCACAATATTTCAAAAATGTCTGGTTTCAGTCCATTGTCAATCATCCTCAAGGAGAATAAGTTAACATACCCAAATTATGTGGACTTGAAGAGGAATCTGAACATAGTACTTACTGCTGAGAAGTACAAGTATGTTTTTTTGGATCCTGTCCTGAGATTAGGGAAAAATCTACTGATCAAGAGCGAGATGTCAAGAAGGCATAGAAGAAAGCCGATGGGATACTTAAATGCTACATGTTGGCTTCCATGTCTAGTGTGATCCAATCTAAGCATGAACACATGGTCACTGTGTATGATATTAATTTGTCATTACGTACCATGTTTATTGACAAGAGCTAGCTTGTAAGACAGGAAGCTTTTAGAGCAATCATGAATACTAGGATGGTTGAGGGGGCATCGGTTTAAGAGCATCTGCTCAAGATAATTGCTTAGTTTGAGGAGACCGAGGTCCTAGGTACAACGATGATCTCGAGAGCCAAATTGACATGGTTTTTGAAACTCTGCCTGACTCATATTCTTAATTCAAGTTGAACTACAATATAAACAAGTTGAATGTGAATCTCACGGAGCTTATGAAAGAGCTCTAGACGGCAGAGAAGATCATAAAGCCCATGTCAAAGGTTTTGGTCTCTCGTTCTGCCTTTTCTTCTAGAATTAAAGCAAAGTCTAAGAAATTTAAGAAGAAGAAGATCCAAAACAATGCAAGGGCCCAGCCCAAAGCATCTGGTCAGGTAAAGCCCAACAGGAAGCCTAAAGGAAAATGTTTCACGTGTGGAAAGAAGGTGCATTGTTAGAAAGACTATTCAGACTTCTTAGCCAAGTCTACTTCAGGTATTGCTCTATACCTAGATTCTATTTTAATGGTTGGATTAACATCCTTCTGGTAGTTGATTCTGGAATCACTGACCATGTCTGTAACTCTTTGCAGGGGTTGAGAAGGATAAGAAGACTTAGTAAGGGCGAGCATAGACTTCAAGTAAGCAATAGAGCAAGAATATGGGTTGAAGTAGTAGGAGATCTTGAGCTTATTTTTTATTGTAATAGGAAGTTAGTTTTAAAAGATATTTTATATGTTTCTTATTTTAAATAGAATTTAATTTTAGTTTCCAAATTAATGAATCAAGGATATTCTATTTCTTTCCATTCTGGTGTTTCCATCAGTAGAAAGGGTAATTTAATTTGTTCAGAAAACATGTATCAGAATCTTTTTTAATTACATCCTATTCGAAATTAAGTAAATAATATTCAAACTAAACCTAATAATAAAAAGAGAAAGGTCAGATCAAATGACTCATATTTGTGGCATCTTAGATTGAGACATATAAATCCCAATCGAATTCAGAGATGATGAGGTACAAGTCTGACTCTTTTGATAAATTTAAAGAGTTTAAGGTTGAAATAGAGTGTTGAACAGGTAAACTAATTAAAACTTTGAGATCAGATCGTGGTATAGAGTACCTCCTCAGTGAGTTTAAGGATTACTTGGTACATTACGACATAGTATCTCAGTTAACTATGCCTGGGACTCCCCAGCAGAACGGAGTAGCTAAGAGAATAAATAGAATGTTGATGGAGATGGTCAGAAGTATGATGAGTCATGCATCTCTTCCTATTTCTTTTTGGGGGTATGCCTTAGAAACAGCAGTATATATTTTGAATTGGGTACCTTCCAAATTAATAGTTTGAACACCTTATAAGATGTAGACTGGACGAAAGCTCAGTTTAAATCATCTCAAGATATGAGGTTGTCCAACTTATGTACTGACAAAAGAAAGTAATCTAGAACCAAGATTATAGTTATGCTACTTTGTTAGGTATCCAAAAGAAACGAGAGGTGGATATTTCTATCATCCTCAAAAGCATAAAGTACTTGTTATTACTAATGCTAGATACTTAGAGGATGAACGAGTTACATCTACCATGTTCAAGTAGAATACAATTAGAAGAGAAGTTGGTCACTGATTCAACTTCAGGTACTTCTAACACCTCGATTGAGGAACCAAGAGAAACACAGCCGGATGTTCCTATACAATTTGGGACTCGTCGTAGTGGAAGGATCACAAGAGTTCCAGAAAGGTGGACCGAGGAGATCTATGATCTAGTCTTAGATCATTAGGAATAAGATCCCACTAGAAACGACGAGTCCATTATTGATGCTGAAGCAGATAAATGGCAGCATGCTATGAATGCCGAGATTGAGTCTATGTACCTCAATCAGGTCTGGGATCTTGTCACTGCGCCTGATAGGATAAACCCATTGGGTGTAAGTAGGTATGCATGAGGAAAAGAGGTGCGGATGGAAAGGTTGAAACCTATAAAGTAATGTTAGTTGCTAAAGGCTATACTCAGAAAGAATGGATCAATTATGAGGAAACCTTTTCACTAGTAGCCATGCTTAAATCTATCCAAATTCTCTTAGCCATTACATGTTACTATAACTACGAGATATGGCAGATGGATGTCAAGAAAACTTTCTTAAATGGCTATTTTAGCAAAAACATCTATATGTCCTAACTAGAAGGTTTTGTTACTAGAGATTAGGAACAAATAGTCTGTAAGCTTAAGAAGTCCATCTATGGACTTAAGTAAGCCTCATGAGTATGGAACATGTGTTTTGATGAAACCGTGAAAGCTTATGGTTTTATTCAAAACGTAGATGAACTATGTATGTATATGAAATCAGATAGCGACAAAGTGATTTTCTTGGTATTTTATGTCAATGACATTCTACTCATTGAAAATGATGTGGGGACATTGTCGTCTGTTAAAGTTTGGCTATCTAGTCAATTTAGTATGAAAGACATAGGAGATGCTAGCTACATTCTAGGCATTAAGCTTCTTAGAGATAGGAAGCAAAGAATGTTAGGCTTATCCCAATCTTCTTATATTAACAAGATATTGGTCAAGTACAACATGAATCAATGTAAAAGGACTATCATACCCTTTAGATATAGATTATCCTTATCTTCCAATCAATGTCCTTAGACACAGGAAGACAAGTAGAAAATGAGTAAGATTCCTTATACTTCGGCTGTGTGAAGTCTTATATATGTTATGTTTTATACTAGGCCAGATATCTGCTTTGCAGTAGGCATGATTAGTGGATATCAGTCAAATCCAGGGGAAGCCCATTGGCAAGCCGTAAAGCATATACTCAAATATCTCAAGGAAACGAGAGATTATATACTTGTATATCGTGCTGATGATTTGATTTCTACCGGTTACACAGACTTAGACTTCTAGGCAGATAAAGATGAAAGAAAGTCCACTAGTGGAAATGTCTTTACTTTGTCTAGAGGAGCTATTTCATGCAAAATTATCAAGCAATCTTGCATTGCTAATTCTACCATAGAAGCTAAGTACGTCGCTACTTCAGAAGCTTCTAAAGAAGCTGTGTGACTCCAAAAGTTCCTTATAGAACTTGGAGTAATACCACACATGAATAGGCACCATTTATTATGACAACTCTGCAGCGATGTCACAATGTAAGGAATCCCGAAACCATAGGAAGGGCAAGCACATAAAAAGGAAGTATCACTTCATCCGGGAATTCATCTAGAAACGAAAGATAGTGGTTGATCAGATTTTCTTTGTCAATAATCTGGCGGATCCCTTTACCAAGCCTTTGATAGGGTGTTTCATAGAAACTTAGATATCATAGGGATAGACACTTATGGATTTTTTTGGTTTTTATAGTGCAAGTGAGAGATTATTGGAAAGTATGCCCTCAAAGACTATGTATTCTATATAAACATATTGCAATAAAATATTTATTCATTCAATTTAGTTTGTTTCTTATATTATTGCACATTTAAATGTCCAAGTATGACAAATAATTATCTATGTATTGGGTCATTCTTTATAGTAAAGTATAGACTATGGATATTTGTCATACAAATAAAATTGATTTCTTAGTTGTTTAATGGAGTTGGACATTTCATCATGGTAAGACTATTATGCCATAATTTCTAATAAAGAATGGTTTACCTTGAATCAGTGAGTAGTTCACTCACATCATAGGCATAAGCGTATTTCAAATGCGTAGAACTGGACCAGTAGTAGTGGTCTCTCTTAAAGTACTATAATTATAGAGACAAGACTATTACTGCTACAGCATGGACAGATACCTTCATACTTGAATATGAGTTGGTGGTCTGGCGAAACTAGGGTTTTATACTTTGATGTATGTTGAGTGAGATTTCTTTTGTGAGATCAATATTCTTGTATGTTGGGTGTATTACTCTAATTAGTTAAGACAGACTCATGTAAAAGAGTTTTTATGACTTTACTTAGTGAGGTTTAATCACCCCCTTGTGATTGTCTAGGATAATTTAAATAATCTAGGGCCCTGTGAATGTGACTCTAGAATTTGTGTGATAGGGGCTAAAATCACCATTATTTTCCTAGTAATTTGAGGTTGTTCTGATATACATTTATTGTAATAACTAGGCATATTCCTTTCTATTTGACATTTTACTTGTAAAAAGTGTTTTGATAAATTTGTGCAATTTTAAGTTAAAATCGAGCAGGAAGTAAACAATATATACCTGGTGCCAGGCCCAGTCAATGGACCAGGTGCCAAGTCCATTTTGGTCCAACATAGAAATTCAAGCAGTTTTCAGGACAAATTCCAGAATAAACCTGGCACCAAATCTGGCAAGTACACCTGGCGCCTAGTCCATTCTGTCTGCTGATGACCAATTCGGAGCACTAGCAAGTGTACTAGATCTCGTGTATAGTAACAAGGTCGTCTCACAGAGATTAGAATTAAAACCCTTTCTAATAAAATTAACCCTAACTTGAATTAACAGAAAATAAAGATTTCAATGATTTTGGTTTTGGAAAATTGAATTTAAATCACTAAATTAACACTTCTTCCTGGATAAAGATTATAACGAGATGATCTAAGGCACCTGATTTTACTAGATTAACTCTTATATTACTAACGTGACCCGTTATTCTAGAGTGTACCTTATCAGTTAATCAATGTCCGAAATTAACCAATATCCTCTTTCAAGGCATATTAATTCTATTCCTCCAAATAACCCAACTATATTTCTATATTGAATTCAATTCAAATGAACGCATTCAAGAATACGACATTATAATGATCACACAAACCATGCAAATATATTTCTATTTCACATGTAATTTGTGGTCTAATTACATCCTAATTAACTAAGTCATCTTTCGAATTTTCCTAGTTAATGATAAATCAATCTGAATGGTGATCAGGAATTCAATTGCTTTGACTACAAAAATCAGACAAAAACTTAGTAACACCCTTCAAATAACGGAATCACGAGATAATATAATCATCAATACTAGCTACATCAAGGCCTCAGAATAAGAACTTAATACATCATTGAAGAAAAATTCAAGAACAAATTAAAAGAGAGAGTATGAGAAAACATTACAGTATGCTAATACAATCTCCAAGTTTGTCCCCGAGTAGCCTCCAATAGGCGTTCAACAATGGAAAGCCCTCCCAAAATTACAACAAAAAAAAACCCTAGAAAGATAATACCTAAAGCTAATGTTAAAAGAAACTGAACAAAATTTGTCCCTAATGGCTTCCTACTCCAAAATTCGCTCTTTTCGTCTTTTATCTTCACAGTAGGCCGTTGGAGAGTTCAATCCGGCCCCTGATTGGTGAATCCGGCGCCGGATTTAACTCTCCTCAGGAGATCTTTCAAAATTGCTTCTTCAGCCCCGCAACTTGTATGCTTTTTCATTCAAGTCCCTAGAAAAATCAAATAACCACAAAAGAGAGTAAATTGTCCAAATAAACCTCATATTGCATTAAATTATAACATGATCTCTCCAAAAGTCACCCAAAATATTCAATGCAATATCACTACATCAAACTCCCCCACACTTAGATGTTGCTTGCCCCCAAGCAAAACTAGGTTTAAATCAAATTAGCAACACAAATGGATGTCAAGATCAGAGCTCAAATATATCTCTAGTTTATGCTAATAAAAACACATGCTCAAGTACTCCTCATAACGAATGTAAGACTTGTGTTAGTGAAATCAGACCCTGTAGTGCAAAACAATTACTCAACAATGTTTTCAAGTCATTCAAAGAGTCGAGTTTAAATAAAATATGCATTCCATAGGCTTACTTTTCATACTCTCTCTCCACTAATTGAGGTATATCATGATTCCACTTAAATCAAGTAGGACTTTAGCGCTTGTAATGTAAGGCTAGGGAATTGGCTAACAATCGAAAGATATAAGATAACAAAAAACAAAGAGAAGAGAGCTTGCAAGAAAAATATGATAACAAAACAGAGCAAAAACTCTAATCCTTTGCTTGGCCCAATACAAATCAACATTCAATTCCCAAATCCTCATACCATAATAGAGATGTATGCTAAGCACTCTTTGTATCCTCCCCATTACACTTGCTGCCAAACCCTCAGTAGTATGATAATTCATTACCATGATGCCCTTACAACTTGCCTAGAGCAACACTTGTGCTCTTCTTTATTTTTTTTCTTTGAAAAGAACCGCTGTTCGTTTGTTTGTTTTTTTTCTTTTGCAGCATCTTTTTTTCTTTTTTTTTGGTTCAACTACACAAGATACACAAGGTCACCCAAGATACACACGATCTATTGTGGCAGTACATTTCCAATTCTAACTGCCTACATATCATTGAATATGGCCCCAAAGATAATAGTACTCAAAGCAAACCGAGACTAGAAACCTAACAAAACATACAGTGTAAACCCATCCTGATATTCCCTCAACATTTTTCTACTTAAAGTTGTAATGTTCTTTCACAAACCTGTACCCTAATCCCATGGAGCAATAAAAGAATTAGAATATGAAACAAGCCCTCACAAGGAAATAATAGGTCAATATCTTCACTAGTTCATGAAAGAATTAAATACATTTAGGCTTAAGAAGGGTGCTAGGGATAATTCATAAGGTAAGCTTAAAAGGTTCAAACTGTCAAAGAAGGCCTGTGACCGTCGTTTCTAAGCAAAATCATGAATGCCTTCTTATTTTGCCTCGAGAGGTATTTAAGTAAGTTCTAGAAGCATCAACAGGAGAATTTTCAAAACAATATAACTTGAAAATAATGTAAAGTATTGGCATACATTACAAAGGTCCATGGTGCGCAAAAAGAGTCATGCATAAGTTATAAAAAGTACAGAACAAATGCTTTATCAACACAAATGAGAGACATGTACCAAACGAGAGCCATGCACCAAGAAGAGTTTGAAGAAGAAAAATTTCATCCCACACACGTAAAACCTGAAACATGTAATGCCTCCCCCACACTTAAAGCTAACAGTGTCCTCAATGATAGCAACAAAAGGGAAAAGAAGGAGAAAAGAAATCAACTTCCCTGGGAGTAAGGACACAACAGGCCGAGGGTTGCAGGTATCCGGATCATCAAAGCCACCGGAGAATACAGAAACTATGGCAACGGTGGATGGGGAATGGCGAGCCACAGTGCCGGTGTGAAGACACGAGAGAGTGAAAACCAGGGGCCTTTTTTTTTTTTTTCAACCTCATTCCAGCACTGGATTGAGCTCAATCCGGCACCTGAAATTTTCTGTCTGCCGCGATATTTTTTTTTTTTTTTTTTGCTCCAACCTCATTCCGGCATCGGATTGAGCTAAATCCGGCGCCTGAAATTTTCTGTCCGTCGCAGAAATTTATTTTATTATTATTATTATTATTATTTATTTTTTTTTCGGTTCGAGCTCATTCCAGCACCGGATTGAGATAAATCCGGCGTCGGAAATTTTCTGTCCGCCTTTGTGATGAAAGAATGAGTTGACCCTGAACCGGTTTGAATGCGCTACGACAATCCCACTCTTGTTTATGTGCATGATGGGAACACTTATCACGATCAAAATCTTCACCAAAATAGTGTTCTTTATCATGATTACGTACTTGGTTCTTTCCTTGTAGAGATGGGCGTTCTTATAGACTTCCATGCGAGGTTTCTCTAGCTCTTCATATTTATGCCCTTTGTAGGAATAATCAGGAGGTCCTGCAACCAAGTACGTGCCACATTGTTTTGTCACTTCCATTGCCTCTACCTCCTTACTACTTTCCTGCAAACATAACTTCAAAAGATCATTATAGGTGGGTTCCTTTACAATGTCCTGAATTGTGGGAGAAATAGAATCAATGGAATAAGAAGAATCACTTTCTGTAGGATATTTTGTAGCCTTATACACATTAAAAGTGACTTCTTCCTCATGAACTCTAAGGATGACCTTACCCTGTTGAATGTCTATTAAGGTTCGACCTGTAGCTAGGAAGGGTCTTCCTAAGGTAAGAGATATCTCTCTATCTTCTTCCATATCCACAACAACAAAGTCAGTAGGAATTATAAATTTATCTACTTTCACCAGTACATCTTCAATTATACCCCATGGATAAATTATATTCCTATCTGCTAGTTGCAAAATCATGTTAGTCGGTTTGACCTCATCAAGACCCAGTTTCTTAAAGATAGATAAAGGCATTAAATTTATACTTGCACCTAAATCACATAATGCCTTATTAAATTGCAATGGCCCTATATTTTAAGGAATCGTAAAACTCCCTGGATCTTGCATCTTCTGGGGCAACTTCCTTTGTAGAATAGCAGAACATTCTTCAGTTAACAGTATCGTTCCATGATCTTCGAGCTTACGCTTGTGAGTTAGGATGTCCTTCAAGAACTTGGCATACTTTGGCATCTGCTCCAGTGCTTCTGCAAAAAGAATGTTAATATGCAATTTCTTAAAAATTTCAAGAAACTTAGCAAATTGTTTTTCTGCAGTTTGATTCTTCAGTCTTTGAGGAAATGGAATTGGAGGAACATAAGGGTTAGGAGGTGTATAAGGTTTAGAGTCTCCCTCTTTAGAACCATCCTCCTTCGACATGATTGCTGAGTCCTCTGCCTTACTCTCATTTGACTCTTCTTTCTTCTTTTCTACTTCTTGAAGTCGTTTTCCACTACGAAGAGTCACGACATAGAGTTGCTCTCTAGGATTTTGCTCTATGTCACTAGGTAGTTTTCCTTGAGCTTTCTCCTTTATTGCATCTGCAAATTGCCCCATTTGAACTTCCAAATTATGAACAGAAGCTTGATTAGTCTTAGCCACTTGATCAATTTTTGCATCTAGCTTGGACAGATATTGCATGATAGCCTTCTCAAACTGTGGCTTCTTTTCTTGAGTCGGAGGTAAATGTTGTGGAGGTTGCTGTGGGAGGTGCGATTGCTCCTGCTGAAATGGTGCTCTATTTTGTTGGAAGCCCGGAGGTACTCCCTGCCTTTGTATATTCTGATCTCTCCAAATAAAATTTGGGTAGTTCCTCCATCCCGGATTATAAGTGTTTGAAAATCGATCATTCCGTTGGGATGGTCCTTGTCGCTCAGCTCCCATATACTTTGCTTCTTCCAGCATAGAAGGATGGCTACCTGCATTCATACAGAAATTACTAGTATGCCCGTGCATTCCACAAAGTGCACATACCTCTCTAGTGACACTCCCTTCTCGAGTCATCAACAGGCTAACTTGGTTAGTTAGCTCTGCTAGTTGAGTGTGGATTTCATGAACTGCAGCTCTTCTTCCTCTCACGACTTTTTGTTGAGAATTTCTTGCTAAATTCTCATAGATACTTTGCAGCTCTTGAGCATTCTTATCTCCTGGGTATCCACCTGCGGCAGTATCCACTAATGTCTGACACATAGGAGTTAGTCCTTCATAAAAAAACTGAGTGATTAACAAGAGAGAAAAACCATGGTGAGGACACTGAGTCAATAACAATTTAAATCTGTCCCATGCTTCATGAAATGCTTCTCCTTCTCTTTGTGTGAACGAACTAATCCTACTTCTATAATCCATAGTCTTTTGAGACGGATAATATTTGAACATGAATGTATCATAGACCTCATCCCAAGTGCTCATGGATCCTTCAGGTAAACCTAGTAGCCATTGTCTTGCATCCCCCTTTAAACAATACGGAAAGCATCTGAGCCTGAGTTCCTCTTCGGATAGATTGTTCAAGGGGAATGTTTGAACTGCACTGTAGAATTCTCACAGAAACCCCAAAGCGTCCTCAACCCCCAATCCATTAAACGTTGGAAGTAGATGAAGATGGAAGTTTTTCAACTCATAGTTCCTTGCGACATTGCCTAGCCTAATACACAACGGATTGGTAGCAATGGTGGGCATCTGTAAATCCCTTAATCGAGGATAGGCCGGGTTATTGACTCCCAAGGGAACCAATGGTTGTAACGGATTTTCTAGCCCATCATCATGTGCGTGATTTTCTCCATTATTGGCCATTGCTTCAGCCCTTCGATTAGCTCGATTTCGCCTGCAAGTACGCTCAATTTCTGGATCAAAGGGTATTAAATCCACAGTACGGTTTCTAGGCATGCACCACTTAAAATTTATCCACAATATGCACACTTGAGAGAATAAAAACAAAAACAAAAATCAAATTAAAGTTAAAATCAAAAGAAGAAAATTTTAAGTTACTAATCCCCGGCGCAGCGCCAAAAACTTGATGACCAATTCGGAGCACTAGCAAGTGTACTAGATCTCGTGTATAGTAACAAGGTCGTCCCACAGAGATTAGAATTAAAACCCCTTCTAATAAAATTAACCCTAACTTGAATTAATAGAAAATAAAGATTTCAATGATTTTGGTTTTGGAAAATTGAATTTAAATCACTAAATTAACACTTCTTCCTGGATAAAGATTATAACGAGATGATCTAAGGCACCTGATTTTACTAGATTAACTCTTATATTACTAACGTGACCCGTTATTCTAGAGTGTACCTTATCAGTTAATCAATGTCCGAAATTAACCAATATCCTCTTTCAAGGCATATTAATTCTATTCCTCCAAATAACCCAACTATATTTCTATGTTGAATTCAATTCAAATGAACGCATTCAAGAATACGACATTATAATGATCACACAAACCATGCAAATATATTTCTATTTCACATGTAATTTGTGGTTTGATTACGTCCTAATTAACTAAGTCATCTTTCGAATTTTCCTAGTTAATGATAAATCAATCTGAATGGTGATCAGGAATTCAATTGCTTTGACTACAAAAATCAGACAAAAACTTAGTAACACCCTTCAAATAACGGAATCACGAGATAATATAATCATCAATACTAGCTACATCAAGGCCTCAGAATAAGAACTTAATACATCATTGAAGAAAAATTCAAGAACAAATTAAAAGAGAGAGTATGAGAAAACATTACAGTATGCTAATACAATCTCCAAGTTTGTCCCCGAGTAGCCTCCAATAGGCGTTCAACAATGGAAAGCCCTCCCAAAATTACAACAAAAAAAAACCCTAGAAAGATAATACCTAAAGCTAATGTTAAAAGAAACTGAACAAAATTTGTCCCTAATGGCTTCCTACTCCAAAATTCGCTCTTTTCGTCTTTTATCTTCACAGTAGGCCGTTGGAGAGTTCAATCCGGCCCTCGATTGGTGAATCCGGCGCCGGATTTAACTCTCCTCGAGAGATCTTTCAAAATTGCTTCTTCAGCCCCGCAACTTGTATGCTTTTTCATTCAAGTCCCTAGAAAAATCAAATAACCACAAAAGAGAGTAAATTGTCCAAATAAACCTCATATTGCATTAAATTATAACATGATCTCTCCAAAAGTCACCCAAAATATTCAATGCAATATCACTACATCAAACTCCCCCACACTTAGATGTTGCTTGCCCCCAAGCAAAACTAGGTTTAAATCAAATTAGCAACACAAATGGATGTCAAGATCAGAGCTCAAATATATCTCTAGTTTATGCTAATAAAAACACATGCTCAAGTACTCCTCATAACGAATGTAAGACTTGTGTTAGTGAAATCAGACCCTGTAGTGCAAAACAATTACTCAACAATGTTTTCAAGTCATTCAAAGAGTCGAGTTTAAATAAAATATGCATTCCATAGGCTTACTTTTCATACTCTCTCTCCACTAATTGAGGTATATCATGATTCCACTTAAATCAGGTAGGACTTTAGCGCTTGTAATGTAAGGCTAGGGAATTGGCTAACAATCGAAAGATATAAGATAACAAAAAACAAAGAGAAGAGAGCTTGCAAGAAAAATATGATAACAAAACAGAGCAAAAACTCTAATCCTTTGCTTGGCCCAATACAAATCAACATTCAATTCCCAAATCCTCATACCATAATAGAGATGTATGCTAAGCACTCTTTGTATCCTCCCCATTACACTTGCTGCCAAACCCTCAGTAGTATGATAATTCATTACCATGATGCCCTTACAACTTGCCTAGAGCAACACTTGTGCTCTTCTTTATTTTTTTTCTTTGAAAAGAACCGCTGTTCGTTTGTTTGTTTTTTTTCTTTTGCAGCATCTTTTTTTCTTTTTTTTTGGTTCAACTACACAAGATACACAAGGTCACCCAAGATACACACGATCTATTGTGGCAGTACATTTCCAATTCTAACTGCCTACATATCATTGAATATGGCCCCAAAGATAATAGTACTCAAAGCAAACCGAGACTAGAAACCTAACAAAACATACAGTGTAAACCCATCCTGATATTCCCTCAACATTTTTCTACTTAAAGTTGTAATGTTCTTTCACAAACCTGTACCCTAATCCCATGGAGCAATAAAAGAATTAGAATATGAAACAAGCCCTCACAAGGAAATAATAGGTCAATATCTTCACTAGTTCATGAAAGAATTAAATACATTTAGGCTTAAGAAGGGTGCTAGGGATAATTCATAAGGTAAGCTTAAAAGGTTCAAAGCTGTCAAAGAAGGCTCGTGACCGTCGTTTCTAAGCAAAATCATGAATGCCTTCTTATTTTGCCTCGAGAGGTATTTAAGTAAGTTCTAGAAGCATCAACAGGAGAATTTTCAAAACAATATAACTTGAAAATAATGTAAAGTATTGGCATACATTACAAAGGTCCATGGTGCGCAAAAAGAGTCATGCATAAGTTATAAAAAGTACAGAACAAATGCTTTATCAACACAAATGAGAGACATGTACCAAACGAGAGCCATGCACCAAGAAGAGTTTGAAGAAGAAAAATTTCATCCCACACACGTAAAACCTGAAACATGTAATGCCTCCCCCACACTTAAAGCTAACAGTGTCCTCAATGATAGCAACAAAAGGGAAAAGAAGGAGAAAAGAAATCAACTTCCCTGGGAGTAAGGACACAACAGGCCGAGGGTTGCAGGTATCCGGATCATCAAAGCCACCGGAGAATACAGAAACTATGGCAACGGTGGATGGGGAATGGCGAGCCACAGTGCCGGTGTGAAGACACGAGAGAGTGAAAACCAGGGGCCTTTTTTTTTTTTTCAACCTCATTCCAGCACTGGATTGAGCTCAATCCGGCACCTGAAATTTTCTGTCTGCCGCGATATTTTTTTTTTTTTTTTTTTGCTCCAACCTCATTCGGCATCGGATTGAGCTAAATCCGGCGCCTGAAATTTTACTGTCACGTCGCAGAAATTTATTTTATTATTATTATTATTATTATTTATTTTTTCGGTTCGAGCTCATTCCAGGCACCGGATTGAGATAAATCCGGCGTCGGAAATTTTACTGTCCGCCTTTGTGATGAAAGAATGAGTTGACCACTGAACCGGTTTGAATGCGCTACGACAATCCCACTCTTGTTTATGTGCATGATGGGAACACTTATCACGATCAAAATCTTCACCAAAATAGTGTTCTTTATCATGATTACGTACTTGGTTCTTTCCTTGTAGAGATGGGCGTTCTTATAGACTTCCATGCGAGGTTTCTCTAGCTCTTCATATTTATGCCCTTTGTAGGAATAATCAGGAGGTCCTGCAACCAAGTACGTGCCACATTGTTTTGTCACTTCCATTGCCTCTACCTCCTTACTACTTTCCTGCAAACATAACTTCAAAAGATCATTATAGGTGGGTTCCTTTACAATGTCCTGAATTGTGGGAGAAATAGAATCAATGGAATAAGAAGAATCACTTTCTGTAGGATATTTTGTAGCCTTATACACATTAAAAGTGACTTCTTCCTCATGAACTCTAAGGATGACCTTACCCTGTTGAATGTCTATTAAGGTTCGACCTGTAGCTAGGAAGGGTCTTCCTAAGGTAAGAGATATCTCTCTATCTTCTTCCATATCCACAACAACAAAGTCAGTAGGAATTATAAATTTATCTACTTTCACCAGTACATCTTCAATTATACCCCATGGATAAATTATATTCCTATCTGCTAGTTGCAAAATCATGTTAGTCGGTTTGACCTCATCAAGACCCAGTTTCTTAAAGATAGATAAAGGCATTAAATTTATACTTGCACCTAAATCACATAATGCCTTATTAAATTGCAATGGCCCTATATTTTAAGGAATCGTAAAACTCCCTGGATCTTGCATCTTCTGGGGCAACTTCCTTTGTAGAATAGCAGAACATTCTTCAGTTAACAGTATCGTTCCATGATCTTCGAGCTTACGCTTGTGAGTTAGGATGTCCTTCAAGAACTTGGCATACTTTGGCATCTGCTCCAGTGCTTCTGCAAAAAGAATGTTAATATGCAATTTCTTAAAAATTTCAAGAAACTTAGCAAATTGTTTTTCTGCAGTTTGATTCTTCAGTCTTTGAGGAAATGGAATTGGAGGAACATAAGGGTTAGGAGGTGTATAAGGTTTAGAGTCTCCCTCTTTAGAACCATCCTCCTTCGACATGATTGCTGAGTCCTCTGCCTTACTCTCATTTGACTCTTCTTTCTTCTTTTCTACTTCTTGAAGTCGTTTTCCACTACGAAGAGTCACGACATAGAGTTGCTCTCTAGGATTTTGCTCTATGTCACTAGGTAGTTTTCCTTGAGCTTTCTCCTTTATTGCATCTGCAAATTGCCCCATTTGAACTTCCAAATTATGAACAGAAGCTTGATTAGTCTTAGCCACTTGATCAATTTTTGCATCTAGCTTGGACAGATATTGCATGATAGCCTTCTCAAACTGTGGCTTCTTTTCTTGAGTCGGAGGTAAATGTTGTGGAGGTTCTTTGTGGGAGGTGCGATTGCTCTGCTTGAAATGGTGCTCTATTTTGTTGGAAGCCCGGAGGTACTCCCTGCCTTTGTATATTCTGATCTCTCCAAATAAAATTTGGGTAGTTCCTCCATCCCGGATTATAAGTGTTTGAAAATCGATCATTCCGTTGGGATGGTCCTTGTCGCTCAGCTCCCATATACTTTGCTTCTTCCAGCATAGAAGGATGGCTACCTGCATTCATACAGAAATTACTAGTATGCCCGTGCATTCCACAAAGTGCACATACCTCTCTAGTGACACTCCCTTCTCGAGTCATCAACAGGCTAACTTGGTTAGTTAGCTCTGCTAGTTGAGTGTGGATTTCATGAACTGCAGCTCTTCTTCCTCTCACGACTTTTTGTTGAGAATTTCTTGCTAAATTCTCATAGATACTTTGCAGCTCTTGAGCATTCTTATCTCCTGGGTATCCACCCTGCGGCAGTATCCACTAATGTCTGACACATAGGAGTTAGTCCTTCATAAAAAAACTGAGTGATTAACAAGAGAGAAAAACCATGGTGAGGACACTGAGTCAATAACAATTTAAATCTGTCCCATGCTTCATGAAATGCTTCTCCTTCTCTTTGTGTGAACGAACTAATCCTACTTCTATAATCCATAGTCTTTTGAGACGGATAATATTTGAACATGAATGTATCATAGACCTCATCCCAAGTGCTCATGGATCCTTCAGGTAAACCTAGTAGCCATTGTCTTGCATCCCCCTTTAAACAATACGGAAAGCATCTGAGCCTGAGTTCCTCTTCGGATAGATTGTTCAAGGGGAATGTTTGAACTGCACTGTAGAATTCTCACAGAAACCCCAAAGCGTCCTCAACCCCCAATCCATTAAACGTTGGAAGTAGATGAAGATGGAAGTTTTTCAACTCATAGTTCCTTGCAGCATTGCCTAGCCTAATACACAACGGATTGGTAGCAATGGTGGGCATCTGTAAATCCCTTAATCGAGGATAGGCCGGGTTATTGACTCCCAAGGGAACCAATGGTTGTAACGGATTTTCTAGCCCATCATCATGTGCGTGATTTTCTCCATTATTGGCCATTGCTTCAGCCCTTCGATTAGCTCGATTTCGCCTGCAAGTACGCTCAATTTCTGGATCAAAGGGTATTAAATCCACAGTACGGTTTCTAGGCATGCACCACTTAAAATTTATCCACAATATGCACACTTGAGAGAATAAAAACAAAAACAAAAATCAAATTAAAGTTAAAATCAAAAGAAGAAAATTTTAAGTTACTAATCCCGTGCGAGCGCCAAAAACTTGATGACCAATTCGGAGCACTAGCAAGTGTACTAGATCTCGTGTATAGTAACAAGGTCGTCCCACGAGAGATTAGAATTAAAACCCCTTCTAATAAAATTAACCCTAACTTGAATTAATAGAAAATAAAGATTTCAATGATTTTGGTTTTGGAAAATTGAATTTAAATCACTAAATTAACACTTCTTCCTGGATAAAGATTATAACGAGATGATCTAAGGCACCTGATTTTACTAGATTAACTCTTATATTACTAACGTGACCCGTTATTCTAGAGTGTACCTTATCAGTTAATCAATGTCCGAAATTAACCAATATCCTCTTTCAAGGCATATTAATTCTATTCCTCCAAATAACCCAACTATATTTCTATGTTGAATTCAATTCAAATGAACGCATTCAAGAATACGACATTATAATGATCACACAAACCATGCAAATATATTTCTATTTCACATGTAATTTGTGGTTTGATTACGTCCTAATTAACTAAGTCATCTTTCGAATTTTCCTAGTTAATGATAAATCAATCCGAATGGTGATCGGGAATTCAATTGCTTTGACTACAAAAATCGAGACAAAAACTTAGTAACACCCTTCAAATAACGGAATCACGAGATAATATAATCATCAATACTAGCTACATCAAGGCCTCAGAATAAGAACTTAATACATCATTGAAGAAAAATTCAAGAACAAATTAAAAGAGAGAGTATGAGAAAACATTACAGTATGCTAATACAATCTCCAAGTTTGTCCCCGAGTAGCCTCCAATAGGCGTTCAACAATGGAAAGCCCTCCCAAAATTACAACAAAAAAAAACCCTAGAAAGATAATACCTAAAGCTAATGTTAAAAGAAACTGAACAAAATTTGTCCCTAATGGCTTCCTACTCCAAAATTCGCTCTTTTCGTCTTTTATCTTCACAGTAGGCCGTTGGAGAGTTCAATCCGGCCCTCGATTGGTGAATCCGGCGCCGGATTTAACTCTCCTCAGGAGATCTTTCAAAATTGCTTCCTCAGCCCCGCAACTTGTATGCTTTTTCATTCAAGTCCCTAGAAAAATCAAATAACCACA
Source organism: Voacanga thouarsii (assembly GCA_026120185.1). Classification (NCBI taxonomy): domain Eukaryota; kingdom Viridiplantae; phylum Streptophyta; class Magnoliopsida; order Gentianales; family Apocynaceae; genus Voacanga; species Voacanga thouarsii. The sequence goes on from JANUWF010000948.1 coordinate 1,008,771, forward strand.
AAAGAGAGTAAATTGTCCAAATAAACCTCATATTGCATTAAATTATAACATGATCTCTCCAAAAGTCACCCAAAATATTCAATGCAATATCACTACATCAAACTCCCCCACACTTAGATGTTGCTTGCCCCCAAGCAAAACTAGGTTTAAATCAAATTAGCAACACAAATGGATGTCAAGATCAGAGCTCAAATATATCTCTAGTTTATGCTAATAAAAACACATGCTCAAGTACTCCTCATAACGAATGTAAGACTTGTGTTAGTGAAATCAGACCCTGTAGTGCAAAACAATTACTCAACAATGTTTTCAAGTCATTCAAAGAGTCGAGTTTAAATAAAATATGCATTCCATAGGCTTACTTTTCATACTCTCTCTCCACTAATTGAGGTATATCATGATTCCACTTAAATCAGGTAGGACTTTAGCGCTTGTAATGTAAGGCTAGGGAATTGGCTAACAATCGAAAGATATAAGATAACAAAAAACAAAGAGAAGAGAGCTTGCAAGAAAAATATGATAACAAAACAGAGCAAAAACTCTAATCCTTTGCTTGGCCCAATACAAATCAACATTCAATTCCCAAATCCTCATACCATAATAGAGATGTATGCTAAGCACTCTTTGTATCCTCCCCATTACACTTGCTGCCAAACCCTCAGTAGTATGATAATTCATTACCATGATGCCCTTACAACTTGCCTAGAGCAACACTTGTGCTCTTCTTTATTTTTTCTTTGAAAAGAACCGTTGTTCGTTTGTTTGTTTTTTTCTTTTGCAGCATCTTTTTTCTTTTTTTTTGGTTCAACTACACAAGATACACAAGGTCACCCAAGATACACACGATCTATTGTGGCGGTACATTTCCAATTCTAGCTGCCTACATATCATTGAATATGGCCCCAAAGATAATAGTACTCAAAGCAAACCGAGACTAGAAACCTAACAAAACATACAGTGTAAACCCATCCTGATATTCCCTCAACATTTTTCTACTTAAAGTTGTAATGTTCTTTCACAAACCTGTACCCTAATCCCATGGAGCAATAAAAGAATTAGAATATGAAACAAGCCCTCACAAGGAAATAATAGGTCAATATCTTCACTAGTTCATGAAAGAATTAAATACATTTAGGCTTAAGAAGGGTGCTAGGGATAATTCATAAGGTAAGCTTAAAAGGTTCAAAGCTGTCAAAGAAGGCTCGTGACCGTCGTTTCTAAGCAAAATCATGAATGCCTTCTTATTTTGCCTCGAGAGGTATTTAAGTAAGTTCTAGAAGCATCAACAGGAGAATTTTCAAAACAATATAACTTGAAAATAATGTAAAGTATTGGCATACATTACAAAGGTCCATGGTGCGCAAAAAGAGTCATGCATAAGTTATAAAAAGTACGAGAACAAATGCTTTATCAACACAAATGAGAGACATGTACCAAACGAGAGCCATGCACCAAGAAGAGTTTGAAGAAGAAAAATTTCATCCCACACACGTAAAACCTGAAACATGTAATGCCTCCCCCACACTTAAAGCTAACAGTGTCCTCAATGATAGCAACAAAAGGGAAAAGAAGGAGAAAAGAAATCAACTTCCCTGGGAGTAAGGACACAACAGGCCGAGGGTTGCGGGTATCCAGGATCATCAAAGCCACCGGAGAATACGAAACTATGGCAACGGTGGATGGGGAATGGCGAGCCACGGTGCCGGTGTGAAGACACGAGAGAGTGAAAACCGGGGGCCTTTTTTTTTTTTTCAACCTCATTCCAGCCATTGGATTGAGCTCAATCCGGCACTCTGAAATTTTACGTACTGCCGCGATATTTTTTTTTTTTTTTTTTTTGCTCCAACCTCATTCGGCATCGGATTGAGCTAAATCCGGCGCCTGAAATTTTACGTCACGTCGCAGAAATTTATTTTATTATTATTATTATTATTATTTATTTTTTCGGTTCGAGCTCATTCCGGCACCGGATTGAGATAAATCCGGCGTCGGAAATTTTACTGTCCGCCTTTGTGATGAAAGAATGAGTTGACCACTGAACCGGTTTGAATGCGCTACGACAATCCCACTCTTGTTTATGTGCATGATGGGAACACTTATCACGATCAAAATCTTCACCAAAATAGTGTTCTTTATCATGATTACGTACTTGGTTCTTTCCTTGTAGAGATGGGCGTTCTTATAGACTTCCATGCGAGGTTTCTCTAGCTCTTCATATTTATGCCCTTTGTAGGAATAATCGGGAGGTCACTGCAACCAAGTACGTGCCACATTGTTTTGTCACTTCCATTGCCTCTACCTCCTTACTACTTTCCTGCAAACATAACTTCAAAAGATCATTATAGGTGGGTTCCTTTACAATGTCCTGAATTGTGGGAGAAATAGAATCAATGGAATAAGAAGAATCACTTTCTGTAGGATATTTTGTAGCCTTATACACATTAAAAGTGACTTCTTCCTCATGAACTCTAAGGATGACCTTACCCTGTTGAATGTCTATTAAGGTTCGACCTGTAGCTAGGAAGGGTCTTCCTAAGGTAAGAGATATCTCTCTATCTTCTTCCATATCCACAACAACAAAGTCAGTAGGAATTATAAATTTATCTACTTTCACCAGTACATCTTCAATTATACCCCATGGATAAATTATATTCCTATCTGCTAGTTGCAAAATCATGTTAGTCGGTTTGACCTCATCAAGACCCGAGTTTCTTAAAGATAGATAAAGGCATTAAATTTATACTTGCACCTAAATCACATAATGCCTTATTAAATTGCAATGGCCCTATATTTTAAGGAATCGTAAAACTCCCTGGATCTTGCATCTTACGGGGCAACTTCCTTTGTAGAATAGCGGAACATTCTTCGATTAACGGTATCGTTCCATGATCTTCGAGCTTACGCTTGTGAGTTAGGATGTCCTTCAAGAACTTGGCATACTTTGGCATCTGCTCCAGTGCTTCTGCAAAAAGAATGTTAATATGCAATTTCTTAAAAATTTCAAGAAACTTAGCAAATTGTTTTTACGCGGTTTGATTCTTCGAGTCTTTGAGGAAATGGAATTGGAGGAACATAAGGGTTAGGAGGTGTATAAGGTTTAGAGTCTCCCTCTTTAGAACCATCCTCCTTCGACATGATTGCTGAGTCCTCTGCCTTACTCTCATTTGACTCTTCTTTCTTCTTTTCTACTTCTTGAAGTCGTTTTCCACTACGAAGAGTCACGACATAGAGTTGCTCTCTAGGATTTTGCTCTATGTCACTAGGTAGTTTTCCTTGAGCTTTCTCCTTTATTGCATCTGCAAATTGCCCCATTTGAACTTCCAAATTATGAACAGAAGCTTGATTAGTCTTAGCCACTTGATCAATTTTTGCATCTAGCTTGGACAGATATTGCATGATAGCCTTCTCAAACTGTGGCTTCTTTTCTTGAGTCGGAGGTAAATGTTGTGGAGGTTCTTTGTGGGAGGTGCGATTGCTCTGCTTGAAATGGTGCTCTATTTTGTTGGAAGCCCGGAGGTACTCCCTGCCTTTGTATATTCCGATCTCTCCAAATAAAATTTGGGTAGTTCCTCCATCCCGGATTATAAGTGTTTGAAAATCGATCATTCCGTTGGGATGGTCCTTGTCGCTCGGCTCCCATATACTTTGCTTCTTCCGGCATAGAAGGATGGCTACTGCATTCATACGGAAATTACTAGTATGCCCGTGCATTCCACAAAGTGCACATACCTCTCTAGTGACACTCCCTTCTCGAGTCATCAACGGGCTAACTTGGTTAGTTAGCTGCGCTAGTTGAGTGTGGATTTCATGAGCTGCAGCTCTTCTTCCTCTCACGACTTTTTGTTGAGAATTTCTTGCTAAATTCTCATAGATACTTTGCAGCTCTTGAGCATTCTTATCTCCTGGGTATCCACCTGCGGCAGTATCCACTAATGTCTGACACATAGGAGTTAGTCCTTCATAAAAAAAGCTGAGTGATTAACAAGAGAGAAAAACCATGGTGAGGACAACGAGTCAATAACAATTTAAATCTGTCCCATGCTTCATGAAATGCTTCTCCTTCTCTTTGTGTGAACGAACTAATCCTACTTCTATAATCCATAGTCTTTTGAGACGGATAATATTTGAACATGAATGTATCATAGACCTCATCCCAAGTGCTCATGGATCCTTCAGGTAAACCTAGTAGCCATTGTCTTGCATCCCCCTTTAAACAATACGGAAAGCATCTGAGCCTGAGTTCCTCTTCGGATAGATTGTTCAAGGGGAATGTTTGAACTGCACTGTAGAATTCTCACAGAAACCCCAAAGCGTCCTCAACCCCCAATCCATTAAACGTTGGAAGTAGATGAAGATGGAAGTTTTTCAACTCATAGTTCCTTGCAGCATTGCCTAGCCTAATACACAACGGATTGGTAGCAATGGTGGGCATCCAGTAAATCCCTTAATCGAGGATAGGCCGGGTTATTGACTCCCAAGGGAACCAATGGTTGTAACGGATTTTCTAGCCCATCATCATGTGCGTGATTTTCTCCATTATTGGCCATTGCTTCAGCCCTTCGATTAGCTCGATTTCGCCTGCAAGTACGCTCAATTTCTGGATCAAAGGGTATTAAATCCACAGTACGGTTTCTAGGCATGCACCACTTAAAATTTATCCACAATATGCACACTTGAGAGAATAAAAACAAAAACAAAAATCAAATTAAAGTTAAAATCAAAAGAAGAAAATTTTAAGTTACTAATCCCGTGCGAGCGCCAAAAACTTGATGACCAATTCGGAGCACTAGCAAGTGTACTAGATCTCGTGTATAGTAACAAGGTCGTCCCACAGAGATTAGAATTAAAACCCCTTCTAATAAAATTAACCCTAACTTGAATTAATAGAAAATAAAGATTTCAATGATTTTGGTTTTGGAAAATTGAATTTAAATCACTAAATTAACACTTCTTCCTGGATAAAGATTATAACGAGATGATCTAAGGCACCTGATTTTACTAGATTAACTCTTATATTACTAACGTGACCCGTTATTCTAGAGTGTACCTTATCAGTTAATCAATGTCCGAAATTAACCAATATCCTCTTTCAAGGCATATTAATTCTATTCCTCCAAATAACCCAACTATATTTCTATGTTGAATTCAATTCAAATGAACGCATTCAAGAATACGACATTATAATGATCACACAAACCATGCAAATATATTTCTATTTCACATGTAATTTGTGGTTTGATTACGTCCTAATTAACTAAGTCATCTTTCGAATTTTCCTAGTTAATGATAAATCAATCTGAATGGTGATCAGGAATTCAATTGCTTTGACTACAAAAATCAGACAAAAACTTAGTAACACCCTTCAAATAACGGAATCACGAGATAATATAATCATCAATACTAGCTACATCAAGGCCTCAGAATAAGAACTTAATACATCATTGAAGAAAAATTCAAGAACAAATTAAAAGAGAGAGTATGAGAAAACATTACAGTATGCTAATACAATCTCCAAGTTTGTCCCCGAGTAGCCTCCAATAGGCGTTCAACAATGGAAAGCCCTCCCAAAATTACAACAAAAAAAAACCCTAGAAAGATAATACCTAAAGCTAATGTTAAAAGAAACTGAACAAAATTTGTCCCTAATGGCTTCCTACTCCAAAATTCGCTCTTTTCGTCTTTTATCTTCACAGTAGGCCGTTGGAGAGTTCAATCCGGCCCCTGATTGGTGAATCCGGCGCCGGATTTAACTCTCCTCAGGAGATCTTTCAAAATTGCTTCCTCAGCCCCGCAACTTGTATGCTTTTTCATTCAAGTCCCTAGAAAAATCAAATAACCACAAAAGAGAGTAAATTGTCCAAATAAACCTCATATTGCATTAAATTATAACATGATCTCTCCAAAAGTCACCCAAAATATTCAATGCAATATCACTACATCAAACTCCCCCACACTTAGATGTTGCTTGCCCCCAAGCAAAACTAGGTTTAAATCAAATTAGCAACACAAATGGATGTCAAGATCAGAGCTCAAATATATCTCTAGTTTATGCTAATAAAAACACATGCTCAAGTACTCCTCATAACGAATGTAAGACTTGTGTTAGTGAAATCAGACCCTGTAGTGCAAAACAATTACTCAACAATGTTTTCAAGTCATTCAAAGAGTCGAGTTTAAATAAAATATGCATTCCATAGGCTTACTTTTCATACTCTCTCTCCACTAATTGAGGTATATCATGATTCCACTTAAATCAGGTAGGACTTTAGCGCTTGTAATGTAAGGCTAGGGAATTGGCTAACAATCGAAAGATATAAGATAACAAAAAACAAAGAGAAGAGAGCTTGCAAGAAAAATATGATAACAAAACAGAGCAAAAACTCTAATCCTTTGCTTGGCCCAATACAAATCAACATTCAATTCCCAAATCCTCATACCATAATAGAGATGTATGCTAAGCACTCTTTGTATCCTCCCCATTACACTTGCTGCCAAACCCTCAGTAGTATGATAATTCATTACCATGATGCCCTTACAACTTGCCTAGAGCAACACTTGTGCTCTTCTTTATTTTTTTTCTTTGAAAAGAACCGTTGTTCGTTTGTTTGTTTTTTTCTTTTGCAGCATCTTTTTTTCTTTTTTTTTGGTTCAACTACACAAGATACACAAGGTCACCCAAGATACACACGATCTATTGTGGCAGTACATTTCCAATTCTAACTGCCTACATATCATTGAATATGGCCCCAAAGATAATAGTACTCAAAGCAAACCGAGACTAGAAACCTAACAAAACATACAGTGTAAACCCATCCTGATATTCCCTCAACATTTTTCTACTTAAAGTTGTAATGTTCTTTCACAAACCTGTACCCTAATCCCATGGAGCAATAAAAGAATTAGAATATGAAACAAGCCCTCACAAGGAAATAATAGGTCAATATCTTCACTAGTTCATGAAAGAATTAAATACATTTAGGCTTAAGAAGGGTGCTAGGGATAATTCATAAGGTAAGCTTAAAAGGTTCAAACTGTCAAAGAAGGCCTGTGACCGTCGTTTCTAAGCAAAATCATGAATGCCTTCTTATTTTGCCTCGAGAGGTATTTAAGTAAGTTCTAGAAGCATCAACAGGAGAATTTTCAAAACAATATAACTTGAAAATAATGTAAAGTATTGGCATACATTACAAAGGTCCATGGTGCGCAAAAAGAGTCATGCATAAGTTATAAAAAGTACAGAACAAATGCTTTATCAACACAAATGAGAGACATGTACCAAACGAGAGCCATGCACCAAGAAGAGTTTGAAGAAGAAAAATTTCATCCCACACACGTAAAACCTGAAACATGTAATGCCTCCCCCACACTTAAAGCTAACAGTGTCCTCAATGATAGCAACAAAAGGGAAAAGAAGGAGAAAAGAAATCAACTTCCCTGGGAGTAAGGACACAACAGGCCGAGGGTTGCAGGTATCCGGATCATCAAAGCCACCGGAGAATACAGAAACTATGGCAACGGTGGATGGGGAATGGCGAGCCACAGTGCCGGTGTGAAGACACGAGAGAGTGAAAACCAGGGGCCTTTTTTTTTTTTTCAACCTCATTCCAGCACTGGATTGAGCTCAATCCGGCACCTGAAATTTTCTGTCTGCCGCGATATTTTTTTTTTTTTTTTTTTTTGCTCCAACCTCATTCCGGCATCGGATTGAGCTAAATCCGGCGCCTGAAATTTTCTGTCCGTCGCAGAAATTTATTTTATTATTATTATTATTTATTTTTTTTTCGGTTCGAGCTCATTCCAGCACCGGATTGAGATAAATCCGGCGTCGGAAATTTTCTGTCCGCCTTTGTGATGAAAGAATGAGTTGACCCTGAACCGGTTTGAATGCGCTACGACAATCCCACTCTTGTTTATGTGCATGATGGGAACACTTATCACGATCAAAATCTTCACCAAAATAGTGTTCTTTATCATGATTACGTACTTGGTTCTTTCCTTGTAGAGATGGGCGTTCTTATAGACTTCCATGCGAGGTTTCTCTAGCTCTTCATATTTATGCCCTTTGTAGGAATAATCAGGAGGTCCTGCAACCAAGTACGTGCCACATTGTTTTGTCACTTCCATTGCCTCTACCTCCTTACTACTTTCCTGCAAACATAACTTCAAAAGATCATTATAGGTGGGTTCCTTTACAATGTCCTGAATTGTGGGAGAAATAGAATCAATGGAATAAGAAGAATCACTTTCTGTAGGATATTTTGTAGCCTTATACACATTAAAAGTGACTTCTTCCTCATGAACTCTAAGGATGACCTTACCCTGTTGAATGTCTATTAAGGTTCGACCTGTAGCTAGGAAGGGTCTTCCTAAGGTAAGAGATATCTCTCTATCTTCTTCCATATCCACAACAACAAAGTCAGTAGGAATTATAAATTTATCTACTTTCACCAGTACATCTTCAATTATACCCCATGGATAAATTATATTCCTATCTGCTAGTTGCAAAATCATGTTAGTCGGTTTGACCTCATCAAGACCCGAGTTTCTTAAAGATAGATAAAGGCATTAAATTTATACTTGCACCTAAATCACATAATGCCTTATTAAATTGCAATGGCCCTATATTTTAAGGAATCGTAAAACTCCCTGGATCTTGCATCTTACGGGGCAACTTCCTTTGTAGAATAGCGAGAACATTCTTCGATTAACGGTATCGTTCCATGATCTTCGAGCTTACGCTTGTGAGTTAGGATGTCCTTCAAGAACTTGGCATACTTTGGCATCTGCTCCAGTGCTTCTGCAAAAAGAATGTTAATATGCAATTTCTTAAAAATTTCAAGAAACTTAGCAAATTGTTTTTCTGCAGTTTGATTCTTCAGTCTTTGAGGAAATGGAATTGGAGGAACATAAGGGTTAGGAGGTGTATAAGGTTTAGAGTCTCCCTCTTTAGAACCATCCTCCTTCGACATGATTGCTGAGTCCTCTGCCTTACTCTCATTTGACTCTTCTTTCTTCTTTTCTACTTCTTGAAGTCGTTTTCCACTACGAAGAGTCACGACATAGAGTTGCTCTCTAGGATTTTGCTCTATGTCACTAGGTAGTTTTCCTTGAGCTTTCTCCTTTATTGCATCCGCAAATTGCCCCATTTGAACTTCCAAATTATGAACAGAAGCTTGATTAGTCTTAGCCACTTGATCAATTTTTGCATCTAGCTTGGACAGATATTGCATGATAGCCTTCTCAAACTGTGGCTTCTTTTCTTGAGTCGGAGGTAAATGTTGTGGAGGTTGCTGTGGGAGGTGCGATTGCTCCTGCTGAAATGGTGCTCTATTTTGTTGGAAGCCCGGAGGTACTCCCTGCCTTTGTATATTCTGATCTCTCCAAATAAAATTTGGGTAGTTCCTCCATCCCGGATTATAAGTGTTTGAAAATCGATCATTCCGTTGGGATGGTCCTTGTCGCTCAGCTCCCATATACTTTGCTTCTTCCAGCATAGAAGGATGGCTACCTGCATTCATACAGAAATTACTAGTATGCCCGTGCATTCCACAAAGTGCACATACCTCTCTAGTGACACTCCCTTCTCGAGTCATCAACAGGCTAACTTGGTTAGTTAGCTCTGCTAGTTGAGTGTGGATTTCATGAACTGCAGCTCTTCTTCCTCTCACGACTTTTTGTTGAGAATTTCTTGCTAAATTCTCATAGATACTTTGCAGCTCTTGAGCATTCTTATCTCCTGGGTATCCACCTGCGGCAGTATCCACTAATGTCTGACACATAGGAGTTAGTCCTTCATAAAAAAACTGAGTGATTAACAAGAGAGAAAAACCATGGTGAGGACACTGAGTCAATAACAATTTAAATCTGTCCCATGCTTCATGAAATGCTTCTCCTTCTCTTTGTGTGAACGAACTAATCCTACTTCTATAATCCATAGTCTTTTGAGACGGATAATATTTGAACATGAATGTATCATAGACCTCATCCCAAGTGCTCATGGATCCTTCAGGTAAACCTAGTAGCCATTGTCTTGCATCCCCCTTTAAACAATACGGAAAGCATCTGAGCCTGAGTTCCTCTTCGGATAGATTGTTCAAGGGGAATGTTTGAACTGCACTGTAGAATTCTCACAGAAACCCCAAAGCGTCCTCAACCCCCAATCCATTAAACGTTGGAAGTAGATGAAGATGGAAGTTTTTCAACTCATAGTTCCTTGCAGCATTGCCTAGCCTAATACACAACGGATTGGTAGCAATGGTGGGCATCTGTAAATCCCTTAATCGAGGATAGGCCGGGTTATTGACTCCCAAGGGAACCAATGGTTGTAACGGATTTTCTAGCCCATCATCATGTGCGTGATTTTCTCCATTATTGGCCATTGCTTCAGCCCTTCGATTAGCTCGATTTCGCCTGCAAGTACGCTCAATTTCTGGATCAAAGGGTATTAAATCCACAGTACGGTTTCTAGGCATGCACCACTTAAAATTTATCCACAATATGCACACTTGAGAGAATAAAAACAAAAACAAAAATCAAATTAAAGTTAAAATCAAAAGAAGAAAATTTTAAGTTACTAATCCCCGGCGCAGCGCCAAAAACTTGATGACCAATTCGGAGCACTAGCAAGTGTACTAGATCTCGTGTATAGTAACAAGGTCGTCCCACAGAGATTAGAATTAAAACCCCTTCTAATAAAATTAACCCTAACTTGAATTAATAGAAAATAAAGATTTCAATGATTTTGGTTTTGGAAAATTGAATTTAAATCACTAAATTAACACTTCTTCCTGGATAAAGATTATAACGAGATGATCTAAGGCACCTGATTTTACTAGATTAACTCTTATATTACTAACGTGACCCGTTATTCTAGAGTGTACCTTATCAGTTAATCAATGTCCGAAATTAACCAATATCCTCTTTCAAGGCATATTAATTCTATTCCTCCAAATAACCCAACTATATTTCTATGTTGAATTCAATTCAAATGAACGCATTCAAGAATACGACATTATAATGATCACACAAACCATGCAAATATATTTCTATTTCACATGTAATTTGTGGTTTGATTACGTCCTAATTAACTAAGTCATCTTTCGAATTTTCCTAGTTAATGATAAATCAATCCGAATGGTGATCGGGAATTCAATTGCTTTGACTACAAAAATCGGACAAAAACTTAGTAACACCCTTCAAATAACGGAATCACGAGATAATATAATCATCAATACTAGCTACATCAAGGCCTCAGAATAAGAACTTAATACATCATTGAAGAAAAATTCAAGAACAAATTAAAAGAGAGAGTATGAGAAAACATTACAGTATGCTAATACAATCTCCAAGTTTGTCCCCGAGTAGCCTCCAATAGGCGTTCAACAATGGAAAGCCCTCCCAAAATTACAACAAAAAAAAACCCTAGAAAGATAATACCTAAAGCTAATGTTAAAAGAAACTGAACAAAATTTGTCCCTAATGGCTTCCTACTCCAAAATTCGCTCTTTTCGTCTTTTATCTTCACAGTAGGCCGTTGGAGAGTTCAATCCGGCCCCGATTGGTGAATCCGGCGCCGGATTTAACTCTCCTCAGGAGATCTTTCAAAATTGCTTCCTCAGCCCCGCAACTTGTATGCTTTTTCATTCAAGTCCCTAGAAAAATCAAATAACCACAAAAGAGAGTAAATTGTCCAAATAAACCTCATATTGCATTAAATTATAACATGATCTCTCCAAAAGTCACCCAAAATATTCAATGCAATATCACTACATCAAACTCCCCCACACTTAGATGTTGCTTGCCCCCAAGCAAAACTAGGTTTAAATCAAATTAGCAACACAAATGGATGTCAAGATCAGAGCTCAAATATATCTCTAGTTTATGCTAATAAAAACACATGCTCAAGTACTCCTCATAACGAATGTAAGACTTGTGTTAGTGAAATCGGACTACTGTAGTGCAAAACAATTACTCAACAATGTTTTCAAGTCATTCAAAGAGTCGAGTTTAAATAAAATATGCATTCCATAGGCTTACTTTTCATACTCTCTCTCCACTAATTGAGGTATATCATGATTCCACTTAAATCAGGTAGGACTTTAGCGCTTGTAATGTAAGGCTAGGGAATTGGCTAACAATCGAAAGATATAAGATAACAAAAAACAAAGAGAAGAGAGCTTGCAAGAAAAATATGATAACAAAACAGAGCAAAAACTCTAATCCTTTGCTTGGCCCAATACAAATCAACATTCAATTCCCAAATCCTCATACCATAATAGAGATGTATGCTAAGCACTCTTTGTATCCTCCCCATTACACTTGCTGCCAAACCCTCAGTAGTATGATAATTCATTACCATGATGCCCTTACAACTTGCCTAGAGCAACACTTGTGCTCTTCTTTATTTTTTTTCTTTGAAAAGAACCGCTGTTCGTTTGTTTGTTTTTTTCTTTTGCAGCATCTTTTTTCTTTTTT